>JAODJU010000033.1:8406571-8421026 GCA_026776725.1 Gnathonemus echidnorhynchus
TAGTAGTAGTAGTAGTAGTAGTAGTTAGTAGTAGTAGTATTAGTGGTGGTGGTAATAGTACCACTACTACTGTTGGCACACAGCATTCAAAATGTTGTCATTAAGTGATAAGTTCTTTTAGCATTGTTTATGCTGAATTGTCCCCCTGTCCCTCATATAAACACGTGTAATGTCCTTTGTGTCTGTTTTCATCGTAATCCCAGACCAGAATCATTCTTTGTATTAACACTATGACATGAGTTGCATCATGATTTTTCTCCCAGGATGACTGGCATAAATACTCGCCACTAATCATCTTGTTATAAAACAAAACAACATGTATTCCGAATATGAATATGGGTTTATGGAGGGTGTGAAAAAAATCTGAAATAATCTCTGAGTGGTGATTCAGGGTGAAAAAAGGAAAATTGAATAGATTTCTGTAGCAGGACTTATGCCACATCGCTGGAATTCACAGCTGATGTAAGAAATTTAAAAACATTATCATATTTATTAATGATATTAAAAGTCCCCATGAAAGTCATTAATGTCAAAACACAAATTGAGATAAACAGCTCCTACATTTTTTTTCATGTAATTGGAGAAAATAAATCAAGGCCTAAATTTAAATAAGAACCCTCTTTTCAAATAGAAAACTCATTTTTCTTGCAACATTGCAATGAGACGTTCAGACTTGTACTGAGATTTTGCATCCAGTAGAAAACGCTTAAAACTTAAAGCTAAATATGAATTTTGACTGGGTCTACAACTCAATGCGACGTAATAGGTGGGATCTATACCTTTAATTTAAAGTATTTCTTTGGATAACTAAGAAAAGAACAGCAGTGAAAATAAACCAAATACAGTATTTTCAGCACAATAAGGGCATTATTATGAAAAAATGAACATTTGTGAAAGTAACCAATTTCTAATAGTCTGAGGATAAAAGTTACAGGGCTCCTCTCCCACCCCCAAATTTTATAGTACTAAGCAGTAATGAAACAGCAAGGAGTTCAGCAGCCTCTATATCTGTGTCCTGAAATCAGTGAGGGTTACATGTTGTACAGTCCTATTTCATGAACAAATGCTTTCTTTTATAAATTTCCACTGTGAATTTCTTATTATTTCTTAAGCTATACTGATTCAAATATAAACCATACAACATTTCATTAAAACACAAACATTTCCCCGTCTTTTTTTCCAGGTTTACCAGTGTGCATTTGATATCCATTATATGTATTAATTTGACTTTGTTATCAGCTGAAATAAATTTATGGAAAAGCAATAAAGTCCTATCTGGATTTTATTTACTGTCTTTCAAAAAAGTGAAAAATATGACCTTGCTGCTCTTGCCTCCTCCTTTAATGTTTAACAACAACATTTCTAACATCACATCCAATTTACAGTGAAGCAACAGCAATGTTCCACATACCACAATATAAACATAAATTCCGCTGACATAAATAGGCTTTGCAGAAATAGGCTCTGGCAGTGTTAACTCAGTGACCACCATCTGATATAAACAATTGCATATGAACATGTTAACTGGGACATTCACTGCATCTTGATTTCTTTTTTCTGCACCGTGTCAAAAGCCATTTGTGATTGTGAATGTAAAAACATTACTTCTTGCAAACAGCTTTACACATATCTAGCAAGCCGCTATGCCTGGCAAACTACAACCTCAAATCTATCCATCCATCTTCTAATCACTTATCCTGGTCAGGGCTGTGGGACCTTAACTATAGTAAAGGAAAAAAAAAACATAGGAGGATATTAAGTTCTCGAAGGTCACTGGTAGTAGTATAATTTTTAAACGCAGACATAAAACACAACTGAGTGACAAGCTCATTGATGCCATCAGCCCAATGTGTGTCCACAGACGCTATAAGAAACTATTGTCAGAAAAGGTATTTCATTATTTAAATAAATCAGACTATTCAATCATCAAATTTGACAAACTGTATTTGTTTTTCTCTGTCAAAATAGCCACTGAAGGAATTACACGAAGAAAGAAAAAGTGGCTTATTGCGGTCCTTTTGACTCTTCAATACAAAATAAATGGTAATTGTTATTGGGAAAATATAAACTTCTGTTTAACAGGTACTTTCTTATGTGCATAACAAGTGCCTTTTTGAACCAGGTCATATACAATAATGCATGCAAATGAGGCAGGTGACCTTATGTTGACAATGAGTTAGTCACAGTGAATTTGCATATTGCTTTACCTCAGACTATTTTCAAGTCACATCTAAAATACTGAGGTATACTCATATGATTTTATTAAACTGACACACTACTGTACTCAAGGTGGAAAATGAAATAAATACTGTTATTTCACAAATTGAAGATGCGGAAAAAAACAAGAAGCACGTTTTCAGTTCCAAATTAACATCTTGATTTTATCAGAGACACATAAAGGTTACTTCTGAAGAGACTTCCGAAGAATCATATGCGTGAATTCTATCTTGTAAACCAACATATATACTAACTGAATCTGTTTAAATGAATGCAAACTAAAGAAATGCTTAAAATACAGATCTGTCCCAGAGTTTGTTCATTCTTTCAGGTGAGTATACAGACATGTCTGCCATTTTTATCCCTTATTAACCTCTATAATAATTAACCTTAATAATTCTTTTCACTAGAATTCATTCAAATGAAAAGCTCACTAAAAACAACTGTTTTAAAGTTTCTTTTCCAAAATTTATAATGTGCTTTTGCAGCATACAACAGACTTAATTTTATCAAAATTTAAATTATTCTTTACCTGCTTCTTTACCACATGTACAATTCATTGGATTATCATCCGAAAAAGAAAGAAAAGTGATAAAAAGTGAAAAGTGATATAGATATAATGATAAAAATATAATAAATGCATTCACAATATTTCCTGATGACATCAGAGGGCACAAGCTTTCAGTTCAGAGTACAAGTAATACATTTCCTTTAGACACTTGGTGCATTGTGGAACCAGAATACAGACAGTAGTACTCAAAATGTGCATTTTAGTGGCAAGGAATGATAAAATAATGCAGAGGTAAGAAAAAATATGTTCATGCTTAAGCATGAATCACTGGCCAAAAGCATGGACAATGCTCTCCAATTAAATGCATGGGCAATTTTCTCCAATTAAATGCACGGGTTGGCACACAATATTACGATTAGAAGTATCAAGTAAAAATAACATTTGGTCCTTGACCGGCATTGATTCTTTACTTCCAATGCTGTATTATGTTTATGGCATTTTTACACTGAAAATACAAAGTGATACTTTGGCTAAAATTGTCAACCAATTAGTCAAAATGTACTGTACACTGCAAGGGTCACCAGCCTCACCCTAAACGTAAGATGGAACAAATTTTCCAGTGTTGCCATAGTAATAAAATTATATATCAACTAATTTGAGGTATTGCATGCTTTTTCTTGATAGTCTGACTAATGATGCTTCAATGAATGATACTTTTGATTTGTATAATTTTGAAAAACAGTATATATTCAAAATATTGCAATTATAATTATTGTACAAGAACATCGCCACTGCACTGTTTTGTGTGAAGTGTAATCAAATCAAGCCCTTGTGTTAGTATCACATAGCTGCTGTAAACAAGCCAAGTTCTGAACCTTATGATGAATATTTATCATCTTTTCTTTCATCCTGATATTCACAAACCTTGGTGTACTTGTTTTTCTAAACTTCTGAAGATGCATAAGGACAGGAATGACTACTGAGTATTCAAACATTGGCATTACAGCTTTGACTGAAAACTCTGCAACTTTTATTTGCAATGTCTCATCATGAAAGGAATTAATTTCATCAATCTCACATCACTTTCACATAAAAGAAAAATTACAATTTTTGACAACTGAAATGTCTCATCATCATTTAACGCATTTTCAACCAGTTATGTGGCTGAGCTGTTATGGAATTGTGTCCTTCCTCCTGCTTGCAGTCATACTTAATAACGTTCTTTACTTGGTACATTTTATTATTATTTTTATTATTTTCCTTACAAAATCATCTTTGATCAATTTTACTTAAGTGAGCATTCATGTAGATTAGCAAATCAATGTGAACTGTATGAATTGCAAAATTGGTAACAATACTGATGGATTAAGTATTATCCTGTTTACACAAACATAGTGTAGCCATACTTTACTAAGCATACACCTCTGTGTTCTAGTACACCAAGATATAAGAATAATTTCACCTATTCAATACCAATAAACATATTTTATAACCGCAGGGCTCCACAAACGCCATAAGCATTCGGCACATCCTGCTGAATTTGAGCCCATTCCTTATAGCACTGCCTATGAACAGCTCATTCCTCTTTAATGCCGCTAACGGATGTGTTCCTGGGCTGGAACGTTTAACGCTTGCTTTGCATAATTGAATAAGAGGGTCCTCAGGCCAGATATTGAGAGTACAGGGGAAGTTGTCTGAAAGTATGTTTACAGTCCTCCAGCAGTGAAGCAGAAGAGGTGCCTCTGTGTTAAACTGGAATAGCCTGTCAGGGCTTCACACAGCAGAACTATTCAGCTGAGGGCCAGGTGAGAAGCCTCAGCAATGCTGCCATATGCAATGAAACTTACCTTGTGATTCTGGAATATTCCTGCAAATTAAACTTATCTGCTGGGCCTTTCAGTTAATGTCGTGTCATTTTTAAAAAAGGCTGAGCACAACGTATCACATCACATCACTCAGAAGAATACGACTGCCTGATGTAGCATTGCATTAGCAAAGGGGGATTTATTAGAATATATCCATTGTGTTTGTTAGACACAACCTCGTGGTAGTACATCTGGCCCATTTACCACAGTTATGCTCTTGTGGAGTAATGAAAGGCCTGGGGGGTACCCAGCAGGCATCATAACGCAACGGTAAAACCAGACAACGTGGCTTCCGTGATGGTCTTGTGGTGTATCAGGAAATTAGCAAAATCCAGGATCAAAGGAAAAAAAAAAACATTCAAACTATAGTCATTACTGGACATGGCCTACATGTTGACCTACAGTAGTAACACCTGAAGAAGTTTTCTTGGGTGTCTAATTGGTTCCTCATATACCCACATGTCACAGAGTTAGCTTACTTTGAGAGGGGAGGAAGCCTTAATTTACTTTGCCCACTGGAACCCTTGCACTTTCATTAGGAAATAACAAGCACCATTCTTTACTGAGTGCTTTGCAACTAAATAATAATAATATTAATAATAATAATAATACAGCCAATCAAAACAGCAATATGAAATTTTGCGATTCCCTGCAGTGAGAAACATGTCTTCATACTCTGGACATTGCGTACAACTGTTCATAAAATAAAGACAAATATTTACGTGAAACCTTTTTTTTTTTCCCGCCAAGGTAAATTTGCCATTAACAAAATGTGACCAAAAACCTTACACAGTATGTATGATAGCAAAGAACAATGAGCAGAAACAAAGGTGACAGCCCCTTTCAAGGGCATTTCAACACTGAGTGTTTTACCACTATCAAAAATTTTTACCAACACACATTGTACAAAACTAGTCCTTATAACCATGTTCACTTAAACTATATCGTATTTACTGTTAATTACTGTATCCAGCTCTCCCCATCTACCTTCCCACATTACCTTCCCAGACACCTCCAAAGTAGATCAGCCAATCAGAGACGTATTTCTTCAAACAAATCCAATGGGGATGAAAATTATTTTAATTACGGCTTAATCAGCAGAACAGCCACCAAGCAGATAAATTGTCATGCGCATCGTGCTAAAAATATCCAGTTCCCCTGTCCACCAGCTCTTGTTATTGACAGCACTTATGTGATGAAGCTGTATCTGCCAGGATGCCCTTATCTGCTTCTGTTCTGCTGGCAGATTTCAGTATCAGGGCCCATCGGGGCTTAAACAGCATTGGTGCTTTCTGTACATATTTAGATATGTAAATAGGTCCTATACAATAAAACTGTTCCCAAAAATAAATTGGAAAAAAAGGAATCCAAGACATCTTTCAATGTCTCCTTTGTGCATATTCTTGAACAGTTTCCTTTTAAAATATCATCCTACAATACTTCCTCTTGTAGTGTAACACATGCCTGAAACGCAGCGATCAGAATCCTCTTCGGTCGGTAGAAAGTGTCACTCATAACTGGATGCAGTGGCACAACAGTACGATTTATTTATGAAGCACAATTCCTGTCTTCCTTAATAACCCCAAGATTTCTTCTTTTCTCACGTCTGTCAGACAACTGCGTCAAACCAACCTTTTCAATGTTCCTTATGCAATTTATGCAAGCGGACAAGTGGCCTCATCCTATAATAATTGAAATACAATGTATCCTTCTGTTTTTTGTTCGTCACATTTCAACGTAATGTTTTTTCGTTAATAAAATAATGTATTTCCTTTCAAGGATAAATCTCCATTTTCACATACCCCCCATGATGAAAAATCATAGGTGCAGAAAAGTCTAGATCTTGTTTTCTGAGTTGGATCTGTCCTGTGTATACCATTGTCCCGCTGGTTATACCCTGGTTGTTGAATGTGAATGAGGATGGGGATGAGGCAGCGTGTTGTTTTGTCCACTAGAAAAGGCGTTAAATGTATGCAGGGGTTGGATCCCAGACATTGTGTTAGAGATCATGGTGATAGTATTGGGAGTCATAAGAGGGATGTCATCTGGGGATCTCCTCATGGCTAATGTGTAGTCTGGAGGACAGGCTGTTCTCAGAACTACTTCGTGTGGATGGATGGTGTCACAATCGCGGTCCAGATCGCCATGCTTCATTTGTAAAGACATGATGTCTTCCTCTTGAGTGTGGCCCAGGACGTTAGCGGTGTTACGCTGAGGGCTACACCGCCGGTGAACGTCATGCCGTCTCTTGTCCTTCTTATAATAGAGGGCAGCGAAGGCCAGGATATTGAGAAAGAGCAGGGAGGCTCCGACGGCAATGGTAACACTCAGCTCTGTGGAATAGTCCCTCTGGTCCACAAGGAAGGGCTGGTTCTGACTGCCTTGGTTCTCAGTAGGGAAAGGAGTGGGGTTAGGCCGCTTGGTGTTGACAGGGATAATCTTTGGTGTCCTGGTTACCTCTGGTGGGGGGACTTTCGTAGTGGTAGAAATGATCTGTGTGACTTCGTTGAGGCTATGTAGATGAGGAACCAACTCCAGCCATAGATTCACCTTGTTGGCTCGGTAGTGCTCTTTAACACGTGGCTTGAGGCCAATATGAAGATACAGCTGGTCCTTCTGGTTGTAGCGAGTCCATGCAACTTCCTCAAAGCGGTTGGGCTTAGTGTGTATGAACTTAGTGTCCTGGGGGACTGGTTGGTTAGGATCACTGTAGGGGAAGACAGAAGACAGTATAAATATCAGTGATTTATGTACCTTAATTTCAAAATGGAATATGAAACCAGAACATGTTGCCAACAAGTACGACAGGGTAAAGATCTGAGCTGCGATATAAAGCAGATGTATGTTCGTTATTAGTATTCCTATGGTCTTCAGCAGCCCATCAGTTGAAACGTTTCCTCATACAAAACACAACAGCATTGACACATGCTACATAACAGGTGGAAAATTTCCTACATTAAAAAAAGGATACTGGAGCTACATTAGCAGTATTTCTTAGTTATATCATGAAACAGACTTACCCTGTTTTTGCAAAATTTGTCCAATACGTCATCACCACAGCACTCAACATGACATCGTTCTTGGAGAAGTTGCAGGGGAAGAGCTCGGTAGGACCAATCATCGGCAGCCCAAAGACATAAGGGATCTCATCTCCATGAGCAGCATCCGCCCAAGGTGGTACTTGCTCTGTTTGGCAGTGATGGTAGAAGGCATAGAAGTAGGTGGGCGACCCAAAGCTGGAGTGGAGGTCAGCAGTGGCCACTGCGGGTGCAACCCACTGGTGGTCAGTGAACAGCGCCAAAAGGGTCTTCCTCCGGGTCTCTGGGTTATGCCGGTCCGCCCAGTCTGTGTACATGAACTTAATTGTCTCCCTGAGGATATCCTTGCCTTCAGGATAGCCATACAAGTCATCCACAAAACTTGACACAGCATAGTCAAAATCATTAGCTTGGACCCCATTCTCATTGTCTACGATGAGCTCTACAAATTTTAATCCCTCCCCCTGATTGACCCCTAACATGATATCATAGTTAAGGAACTCCCCTTGTTCCATCAGGATCTGCGGATCATCAGGGATCACGTCGCCATCGATGACGGGTCCAAATGCGATGTGGTACCGGGCTGGCTGTATGTCCTGATCCACAAGCTCTTTGTAGTGCTTCTTCTGGAGGCACTCCACCAGTTCTACTGTGTCCTTGAGGTTGCACCCAACTTTTTTAGCAAGCATCCGAGCATATTTGGCAGGCTGGAAGCTGACAGCCCAGCTGGACAATGCAGTTCCACTCTGGGCTATTGCTCTCTGGAAGAGTCCTGTAGAAAACAATACAGAACAATTCTAAACCAGCACCCATCACAAAGCATTATGCTCACAATTATTGCATAATGCTGAGGGGAAAGTAAGTGCCACAGCCATCCAACAAAACCCACTAAAATAGATCCCTCACCTTAGTAGGGCAGTTGAAAATGAGAATATTTGTCATAGTGACCTGACATAAGGTGTGTTTTATTTTCAGAGCCATTCTGTCCGTGAAAGCTTTGGTGAGAAACAATCGCAGCTCAAACAATGTAATATTTAGAAAAAACATTTAATGAAAGTTAAGTTACATTTGACTTTAAGTTAATTATGGAATTAATTAAGTATTGGGAGCTGGGAGGGAGCAAAAATGTGAACTGACCCAGAGGACCGGGTTGGGAAACACTAATCAAAAGGACTACATAGGAGTACAGAATTAAGAGACGTCTAAGGTAGTCAACTATCTTAGCTATTATCTTAGCTACACCAACGGCCTGCTTTTTTCTATGGAAGCTCCCAGTTTGTTTATTGCATTTTTAGCAAGCTGGAAATCTAGCTGTATATTATAAATCAATATATGGAAAAATAGAATAAGTATAATAATGTGGCTGCGATTAAATTGAAAACCATGGTACACGGAGCAAGATGCTAGCAATGTTGGTAATGGTACCAATACCGCTGGAATCCTCAATGTCACAGAACAATGTTTGGTATTAGAAATTATTTTTAGGCATTAGGGTCTATCCTCCCATGCACTTAAGTCAAGAAAGTGGCTAGCTACGTGCTTTTTTAGCATTAGCATATTCTTCCATTGAGTTAAATCTGTGGTTTATGTGCACTGAAGCTACATATGCACTTTGGGTGGAGAAACACCAAAATATGGGGGTGCCGCACGTAAATTACCCCATGCATATTCTGCCATTGACTTAAGTGAACTTTAGTACATTTTTCACTGTGTGTTGTGGAGGGCTGTATTAAGTCAGGCCTTTACGTGGCCATGGGCAATATTAAAGTGTTCTGAAAGCCGAACATGTAACAGAACTAAATTTCTTACATTTATTATACATTTAGAAGTAAGTTACAATCCAAAACCCATGTGAATCATCCATATAATGAGATAAGGATTATATAACACAATAGTACATAGAAACATATAGGTGTGTAAGGATGAACTAGGTCAACATGCTTAGAAGGTGAATCAAACAGGCTAAATGACTGGTCGATTAAAAAATAATTCTTTCGTTGAAAATGAGCAAAAAAATAGGTTCAAAGGATGTAGTGTGTTCTCACAATCCTTAGCTGAAGTGCATGTACTTATTATAAGACAGATATGCTATTGTCTTTAAGGACTTTAACTGACAGACCTAAATGCATCACGTTTCCAGGTGGATCGTGAAACACTCAGTTTTGAACTAATTCAGGCCGCAATTCATCCTGAATTTTCATACACATACATACATTTCATGCTTACACTACATACACTAGGTCAGGGGTCCCCAGTGGAACTACCTGACCAGGACGCTCACCTAATTATTAACCATTGTACACTTAATGGGGTAGATGTGTGGGTTTTTAGTGGCAATGACAAGCAATCGGTTTGGAATAATACATTGCAGCCTACACTATAGCATATAAACTAGTTTGGACTATGCAGCTGATTGAATTATTATTTTAACAGCAATGAATTCTAAACTTTCAGTTAATGCTTCTAATAATACTAACATGTACACCGTATCTATTGGTGAGGCATGTTTGCTTGTTTACAGAACTGCTCTGAATGAAGATGGAAAAAAGCCAAGTATATGTATTGGTTCTTAAACACATTACGGGTCATTTTCATAAACTTATTACCGCAAGATATCAATTTTATCTAATTTTTTAAAATTAATATCATTGTCTAAAATGTAGATTTTTCCTTTGGGGCAATCAATGAGTTGTGGAGTATAGCAATTGACTGAACACAAAACGACTGAAGAAATTAATGTATATCTTAGGCTATTATACTAATTGATTGCCAATTGTGGGTGACTTGCAATAAAGTTGAAAGACTTAAAACATTTTATCTAGTTTTGTATTATTTGATTTAAAAACTGCTATGGTAGTGCCTATTTGGGGAGAAAGGCTGAGGGATTATTAAATCAGAGCTAGAAATGACATAATTTTAATATACCTAATAAGTCAAGTTAATGTCAATTACTCTGCACAAATTTCAGACAATGTATTTCACTGTAACATTTCATTTTTGTCAACAGATTCTCATGTTCGTGAGAATGGCCAAATGTATGTGCTTTCATTTTCAAAGTAATTTTTTCCCCATATTTAAATTAGCTTAACAATGTAAAAGAAATATTTAATGTTCCACAATTTTGCTTGTTGCCAAAATCATTGAGGGTACAACCCCCTTTTCTTGCTTGATGAATTAATTATATTTCTTGCACAACTGCGCCTGGGTAAGTGCGGTGGGCGTGTCCGCGTTGATGAGGTGAAAATACTTGCAACTCAAAAGCGCTTAACTGTTTCAGCGCTTTTTCGACTAAAGTACTTGATGGGAGAATCGACCCCAGAGGAACTATACTGTCTTTGAATATATAATTGTGTACTCTCCCTTTAATTTAAAATAAAAACAGTGGATTTTTGAATTGATAATTTAACAAGGATCGATAATGTTCTAGATGTAGCATGGAGGGAGATGCACTACAAGTGTTTGTATAAATGTTTTTATATAATGTCAATGTGGAGAAAAGGGAACCCAAAATGTATGTAGTGGAAATTATGCTTATGACCTTGATGCTTTGACAATTTTGGATCATGCCTGTAATTTGCAATGTCTTGTAAAGTACTTGAAAAGTAAGAAAGCATTCTTCTTCACAGTTAGGGTGTTAAAAATGTAAAATGCTGAATTAAAAAAAAATCACTAGCTTTATAACAACATGAAAATTGAACGATTACATGCATGACAGAAGTATTTAGACAACGTTATAACAGAAAATTTAAGAAAATTAATAAAGGTTCTAAATGAAAGTTTCAAAAATCTATATAAAAACCCTGTACAAAATGTGTATATGTGCATTACTGGAATTACGTTCACTCAGACAAGTTAAAAAAAAAATGGGAAAAAATTCAAAACCATAACAAATCAAATACATGGCGTTGGTGGCATGCAGACAACAAAATTGTCAAAAGTTGCAACCTGCATAATACCTTTGGTTGAATTGCTCCAACGGTTACCTTCAGAATAATGCGACAAGGTCAACAGATTGACACAGGAGGCACCTGCCCCTGATCCAAAAACAGTAATACGCAACGGGTCACCGCCAAAAAAAGCAATGTTTTCACTGGTCCAGCGCAGAGCTTGGATTTGATCAAGAAGACCATAATTCCCCTTGGCGGCTTGGTCTCCAGTGCTTAAAAATCCTGTAAAACAAAACAGAAAAAGGTCACAAACTCAATCAACAACTACCTTGCTAAAAAAATACCTCCCATTTCTGATGATTTGATTTGATTTTTAAAGTTTCCGGTTCTATAATTTGAGTAAAACCCTCTAGTTCATCTATATATACTAGTTCATCCATATATACTGCTAACCTTCTTGGAGTGGAATGGTTGAGCATAAAGCAAAATAACTGTGGAAATCCAGTTTTAAAACAGACAAGTCCTAATCCATCCCATATAAAAAGTTTAATGAAAAAAAATGTAAATGAGTCTTGCATGAATAAATCGGTTTTTTTTTTTTTTTCGTTTTTTTTAACTATTTCATTTTCTCATTTGTATACTTTTGCCAATGGATGTCTCAGTGTACATTCCATATTAAACAACTTTGAAGAGATTAAGAAAAATTAAAATAATTTAAAGTTGCTATACAGTAACTAATTTTAATTATTCAGGTGCTGTATATTACAGATATATACAAAATAACAGACCAGACAGAGTAAAGAAGTCATGTGACCTAATCCACAAAGAAAAAAAAATATCAACCCAGAAACAAATCAATCAGCATTGTTTGAAATTTGTGTAGAGTAATTGATATTTCCTCTCAGTATTCGCTGAAATCCATTAAAACCTAAAAACACAGCAGCTATATTTGATATTTAAAAATGAATAGCAACAGAATACCAACCACATGCTTAAAGCTTTATGCCAATTCCAAAATTAATTTACTTAAAATGAAGAACAATAAAGCTTGATATAAATAAACAATGTAAACTAAAATACAGTAGATGAATAACATGAATGAATAGTAATATTGTTACTCTGAATTAGGAGAAAAAAAATCTCTCCTACATGCACGTAGATGATTCCTGAAAGGAGCTGGGGCAACTTTGTAGCTAATCTTTCAATAGCACGCTTATGCGGACTTTGAGTGCTCTGTACCCCGCAGTACAACTGAGAGGAGAATTATACTGATCTTCTCCCTATTTCACATTGGTGCACTTCAATTAAGGAGTAGTATGACTTGAAAAGTAATTTGTACTCATATATTACGTGTCGTCCCTGAAAAATTAGCGATTAAGTCAAAGTGGCTCTGTGGAGGACCACTGGAGATCTTTAATAGGAATCCCTATTACCCTAAACTTTGATTTCCATTCTAAAATGCTTATTACTGGAGAATTCACATTCTAAATCAGCGAGTATGCCTTTCCTCGCGTACGCCAATTTTAAATGCTGTCATTTAAAAGGCATCTCCCACCACTTTTATTTTTGCATATACTTATCTGGCAAAAGTGCTGTTGACCATAAGCGTATAGGCAGAATTATTTTTTGTATTTATACTCATACATAGCAGCAGGTCATCTAAAAGTCATTTTGCAATGGTGTAGGAAGTTTAATAGAAAAACAAGTGGCTTCCTGTTTGAGCATGAATGATAAGCAACAAATAAACATGTTAGTTCTGGCTTGTGTCATCAGAACCACTGCAGCCACTGCCACTGAAAAATGTCAGTAAAAATGACTTGCTTATCAGTGTAATATATCACCCATGACTTGAGGAATAAGTAAATGCATTAATCTTCGTGCATTACTGATCTAAGAGCATCAGGTGATGAGGCATTTCTATAGCAGGAGGTGGAACGGTATCGTGAAATGTTCTGAAATGTTCAGTTAGCACCTGAAACTAACCTGCTCTGCTAATCACGTGTTCAAGCCCAGGCACGACACTATCTGAGTCTGACTTAAAACATGTTTAAAAGCCTGCAAGAAAACTTTTCTAGTTCTGATCATTCACCCAACCTTAAGAACCTATAAGAAAACCAAGTGATATTTTTGCAGTCATGATCATCCATCCATCCATCCATCCTAATATGTGTAGAAATACAGTTGTAGGATACAGCAGAAAAATCTTAACATCCTGGATAAACTTAGACAGGTATAAATATAAATGTTTCCTGTTTTTCCTTTGTGCCAATTCAGAACAAGGACATTTAGTCCTGTCTGCGTGTCCTGTGTATGCAAGCACTCTGCCTTAGTGCTATTAGAGAAAGGTTAACAAAAGCAGAGCTCTTCATTATCCTTCAAGACCTGACAGTCTTCTTCCCAAATGTAAGTCTCTTAAATGCAACAATTAATTCATAAATACTCCTGCCCGAGGCAGAATCTGTGCAGGTAATCACTGCCATTTCCTCCACATACATTACACAACAGTACAGCATTAATCAGTTCCGCTGCAAAAATCACATGAAAAAACTGTTTACAGCTGCTAAGCGTGTTAATAAATATGCATTGTGAATATATTTTTGATATGTGGCTTGAAGTGCACAAAGTAAAGACTGAATAAAGCTTTATGCTTGAAAATACTCAAACATAATTTGCATGACAATTGCAATATTACAACATACACCAAGTAAAAATGTTGTTACTTTGTGAAACATTCAAACTGAAACTAGCCAAAAATTATGTATCAGTTATTACTTGCAGTATGCATTATTGTGTTTGTATTATTGTGTATTTCAGCTTACACATTGAATGAAAACCAAATAATTTTGGTAACAGCCACTATATCCATAACATATAGATATGTTATGCATCCATCCATCCATACAACCACCCATCCATTCATCCATCCATCCATCCATC
>JAODJU010000033.1:8423411-8444178 GCA_026776725.1 Gnathonemus echidnorhynchus
TTTTTCGAACTGGTTGGTTCGACTTTTAAGAAATTCGAGTTCTAATGAGTTCGAGAACTGAGGTACCACTGTATTTGTCTGGCATAGGAGCCTCAAAAGATCTAACGTTCAAATGGAAGATCATTGATTTATAGCAGAGTCCCACGAAATGGTCTCTACACCTCCTGCCGTTCCACATCCTCGGTAGCAGTCCCAGTGAGCACCTTGTAATTCACATCCCATAATAGAATGGGTCTGTTGCCGAGGCACTTCCAACTCAAGGGCGTTCCGTTTGATTAAAAGCTCAACGTTGCCTTTCTCCATGTAGATATGTGAAACACGGCCCCCACCACATTCCCCCCCAGAGCCATCAATTGCCATCTTCCCAACTAAAAAAAGTCTCTCACCATAAAGCCCATGGTACCCCTTAGTAAATATTATGTTTACAGGACTTGTGAAGACTGTTGACAAGAACAGGTCACGCTTTCAGTTTAAGTTTAAAACCTGAAGCAGTGCTACTACTGGAATGAAAAGCAATGTAAACTAATTCTATAGTAATAAATAATGATCAAATGAATCCCTTTACAACCTTTACAAATCAATTTTCATATTTATGTACATAACAGCTGTATATATATAATAAAATCTATCTAAATCACAAATGCACATGGATGCATATGATAAGTCCTTTTTGACCTTTCTTGAATACTTGTTAAATGCATCTATTAGCAGTAGATCCATAATTTACAGACCTTGTGTTAACCTCCTGTCCACAGAACTAACTGGTGAATCTAAGCTCTCCCTGTCATGTCCGTCATCTCTGAACTGTAACAATTAGCCGGCTGAGAAATGAGAAAACGAGGATTAAGATGTCAGAGAAAGATGAGGTGTGTATCAATTCTCAATGATGTCACACGAGGGCCAGAGCAGTTAACCGTGTTTGACAGCTGAAACATCTGATCCCAACACCTGAGACACCACGTTTTACAGAGCTTGCAATCTGTAAATCCATATTACACAGAACGCTGGAGCTGTTCTCTGAAAAAACAATACTCTGGTTTATTTCCTTATGAACATTTCACTGCTTTACCTAACTTCACCAAAAGGCCTATCATATCATAATTATGCATGGACCAATTTCCCTCTACTGATCATGTCACTTCCCTACAAGGCCTCGCTAAATACCACTTAGGATTTCTTTCTGAAGGTATTAATAAGGAGAACCAAATAATTTTACATTTTATCAATTGTAAAACAAGTTTTAGTCAATATTTGGGCAACACAATTGCAAAACAGAATGTTTTTAAGAGGTGCACCAGTCACTGCACCTAATATTGTTCTCTGTTTGGGGTCACTTTATCTGAATGCAATTAATTTGCTTTGATATGACTGTGGTAGTTTATCAAGATGAAGGGAAACAATTGATAGAATTTATGTACCTTTCTAATGAGAAAAAAATGACCTCATTGCAATGTTACTGTTATGTTCTCCCCAGTCCTGTGGGTTTCCAGTCTAATGAAGGTTTTCTATCCAGTAAGTGGAATGTTCCTGACTGGCTAAGTGAATCACCTCCAAAGGAGCAAGCACTACACGTGCTGAAGAACAGACTGAAGTCAAACAATCCTTGGAACACGGATGAACTGAAAGAAGTGACAATAAACACATTGCAGAACATCACCATGCAAAAGCATATGGTGCAACAATTAATAATAAGCATCTGGGGTCTTTGGGCACTTTATCATCATATATTGATCTGTTTCAAAACTTAAGTATATGTTGACAATAGGAAGGTCAGTTCCACCACTAAAATTAGATACACTAGCTGTCACATTTAATGGATACATTACACTTTAGATGAGTTTTAATCTTGAAAAAAATCTGTTAAATATTACGACATTTCTGAAAGCTTAGCGGCCTGCTGTCGGTAGAATACTAAATGGAAGTATTCCCAGTGACCCTAAGGTAGGACAAAGCATCACAAAGCTTTTCGATTCCATGCATTATGAATATATTTTCAGGTCACTGGATCTCAAAGACACGACTGTGTGGACTTTTCAGTCACTTTCGAAGGTCACTGCTTTTGAACCTTAAGATAAACTTTTTGTTTGTACTCGGGATGCCTTTCAAAATGCGTAAACGCCACAAGGTTCTGAAAGTTAACTACACATAAAGGTCACCGTTTAAAAGACAGTACCAAGACAGTACCTCTACTACGCTCTTGTGAAAAGAAGCCGATCTGCCTAGAAATCTACCAATTCATATATTAGGTCAAACTCATTATGCATGCTTACACTTAATCTGCTGAGCAGATTCAGTAACTTAAAGTTATGACTTAAAGTTTACTTAAAGCACTGATGTATAATGCATTATAGATGCTTTCATAATGCATTCATAAAGTATTATAGCTATAAATGGCTATAACTATTTATAAAAAGGCATAACACATTAAAGCCATGTTTACTATGCATTATGAATGCTCTATGAAGTTCTCATCTATAAAGCACTATAGATCCGCATGATCAGTATAAGCCATTATAATGTATTATGAAGGTATTTATAGTGAATTATAGATGACAGCTTCACGGATCATTCATAATGCATAATAAACATGGCTATTTGTGTTTACAAATAGTTATAGCTATCTCTATAATACGTTACAAATGCATTATAATGCATTTTGAAGGTATTTCTAATGCATTATGATGACTGTTTTAAGTGAAGTCTTACCGCAAATTCTTTACTCATGAAGAGTTTTCCTTAGAATACTAATGTTTTTACAACTGTTAATAAATAGAGGTACAGTTCATAATTTGGTAAGACAAGTTAACACTGTAAGTTAGGGCTACCAACCTGCTGTTAGCCTTAATATGAAAACAGACTAGCTATAGCTCTCAGTTTCATAGGCCCTGTTTATACGTGGTTTGACAATGCATCTTGGGGGATCGGATCACAAGTGGAGAGCACTAAATACAAGTGTAAATGATCACCAATATGCATAGTGATTGGATCATTCAAACCATTGGCCAAAGTGGTCTGAAATGCATTTGACCACATATGTTCTGTAGTGTAAACACTAATGCATCCCCATTTGACCTACTAGCAAAATCTGAACACAAGTGGCCAGCTGGACACCTTGGAGATGCATGATGGACACAGGTGTAAACGGCGATGTGCGTCAGTAAGCCACTTGCTATCCGAACTGCCAGGACGCATTTTAAAACCAAGTGTAAACAAGGCCATGAACTTAATCTACATAAAAACACCAAGGGCAAATCTATAATCTATTAGCTAGGTTGCTGTAGCCTTGGCGCCCTTAACCTGTATCAATGATCCATTTACTTTACAACAAGGGGATAAACAAAAGATCCTTAGCTGCCCACTGCTGAAAATAGCCCAGAAATTAAGGCATATGTAAGAATTATGAAGGCAGCTTGAAGATACTGTATGTTCATTTAATAGAAATAATAAACATCTAAATAATTTATTTTTTTAGAAAAATCAAAGCACTAGTCATCAGTCAGCTTTACCGATCCATGTAAGGCTATAATCTCTTAAAGCAGTGTTTCTCAGTCCACTCCTCGTAGCTCCCTGCCAAACAGTCCATGTTTTTGCTCTTGTCGGGCGATGGGAGGGAGCAAAAACCTGGACTGTCAGGGGGTCCCTGAGGACTGGGTTGAGAAACACAGCCTTAGAGTATGTAATGATAAAAATGATAAATCCTTTATTTGCCGTTTGCACAAGCACACTGGAATTTTTATCTTCGCCTACCCTGTCTTGCTCTCCACAGCTCCATAGCTTGGGCTCACATTGCAGGGTTACCCAACGGGTGGCATTCCTGGAGCTGGGGGTTAAGGGCCTTGTTCAAGGGAGCACAGACATGTAACAGTTCTGTAAAGGGTGGGACTCAAACCAGCGATCTTCTGATCACAGTTCCTTTTAACCGTTTCGTCACTCTAAGACAGGGCTATTCACATCTCAGTCTTCCAGGTCTGAGTACTGTTTATTTTTCCAGCTTTCCTCTACCTCTGAGCCAAGTGTGAAGCCTCTGGCTAATCAGAATCAGTCATTTTTAAAGTAAGTACCTGGAAGAACTGAAAATATAGCCTGGATTTGGAATTGAGGTCCAGAGCCCTGCTTGAAGAGTTGAGCTAGTGTCATCTTATCCTACACTGTCAGAAAAAACGTTAAGCCTTGATACAATTTTGTACCCCAAGGATCAAACAACATTAATGTACGCCCAGTGGTACAATAATGCTCCTCAGAGTCTACTTCTGCACCTTTGAAAGGTACATTTACCTACAGCTAAGGTACAACTGGCAGACCATTGAGGGTACAGCCCCAGTGACAAGTAACCATACCCTCAAAGGTACAAATTGGTACTTTTATTTCTGACAGTGTAGTCAAGGTTGTCAGGGGGCTGGAGTGTATTTCAGGAAGCCTATTTCAGAGTCATTGCAAGGAAGAAACTCTCTCACACAGAATCACACAACCCAGAGACATCAATTCTCCAAACTGCATGCTTTTTGGACTGTGGAAGGGATCTGGAGTTCATGGAAGGAACTCACATAAATGCAGGAAAGTCATGCAAACTTCATATTCCTAGCAAGAATCAGTCCTACAGGTACGACACTATTGTGCCTCCCATTGATTAACTGCTCTATCTTGTTTGCTACTGTAGTATGTAAATACAAACTTATGTGATAAAAAGAATTTTGCACAATGGTTGACAATATGAACCTGATAGTATTATATGGTTGCTGAGAAATGCATATATGTTGAGCTCAACATCATGCTGCAGGAAAATATGATTGGCTTGCTGGATGCGATCTTCTTCTTTTGAGCATTCAAGAGGTATTTCGCTTGGCAATCCTCAAGTACAGCCCAGTTTTTACAGCTTAAAGAAAGTACTAGAGAAACGGCAGGTAAGCCCAGAGGAAGGGGCTATGCAAATCTAAAAAAAAACCCTACATTCATATTCATAAATAGAAAGTTGGGACCTGGTGATTTCCCTATTCCCTTCAGTCACAACTGCAATGATTAGGAGAAGTAAAGGAAACATTAGGGGAGTTTCTCTAAATGCCTGATCCCTGGGATCATTAATACAATACAGGATCATTGTTTATTAGGAGGTTTTGAAAGGAAGAGAATACACAATCATTTAATATACAGATGGATTAATTTGTTGACTCCAGAGGTTTTTGTGATAATCTTTTGTAGCCTAACACATTCCCTAATGCTGTCTTCATTGCTCCAAGGAACTGAAATAATTATGTGTCGTGAATAAAGTGCAGTGAAGAGCAATTTATATCCAAAACATATGACTAGGGCTGTGACTATCGATTATACTAATGTTTGAGTAACCCGCCGATTATTTTGACAATTATTAGTGTAATTGTTTATATGTTATATATACATTGCCTTTGGGCGCCCGTCGCCTCCAGGATAGACTCTGGACCCCCCGGGACCCTGAATAGGACAAGCGGTTTCAAAAAATGGATGGATGGATGGATGGACATTGCCTTTGGCGCATGGCAGGAACTAACCAATCATTGCAGAGTACACAAACACTTGCACATATTGTCAATTTATCAACACATACAGTTGGCGTATCGTAAGGACCGAGTTAGTCAACTAGGTTGAGATCATCAGTTGTGATAGAAAACTTTTACTCAGTCATGGCAAACAAAACTTAGCAAAACTTTTAATGGTTATTCTTTTTCAAAATTATCTAGTATATGTTATAACAAAAATCAGCATAAAGTCTACCACCGCTGCTTTTGCTTGAGCTCTGCATGCACTCTCAGCAATAATAATAATCATTCTCATTTGTGCTGTTGGACTCACTTAATGACTGTGTGGCACGATTGTGAGAAACAGAGCTGGGAAATATTACTGACTTTGTGTCACATGCAAGAGAAATGTTCTTTATTTATGTCACAAATCCCATTGCATTACCTTTAAAAGAAACTAAGAGAGGTACTGACAGAAGAATGAGGAAGGGTTCATATGCAGATCTCATTCACAAGAAATGTCAGACGATTGTGATATGCTTGTGGAGATGAGTCAATTTCACCAGCAGCAAACACAGAAAAGAACTCCCTTTATCCCATTAATAAAAAGAAACTATGCAACAAGTAACCAGTAAAACAATATTTAAAAGTGAATGCTGAAATAGCTAGAGGACTAATCTGCCATATCCAATTTATGCACTGAATTTTTGCTGTAATAGAGTGAGATTATATTTTTGTTCAATGGAAGCCTAAACTGAACATTAAATGTAGATGAACCAGTTCCAGTACATCTACTGACTTGTCACATTGAAGTCGACACTGTTGCAGTTAAGGTAATGTGTCCACTATTCATCATATTTTGCTATATGTTTAAGTTTGTATGAATGTTTTCAAATATAGGCATCAGAATACAATGAGTTCTGCATATTATTCTGTCTATAGTTTGAATTTAAACTCATTTACAAAATCCTATTGTGACACACCAGCAAGCACAGCTAACAGATCAGTTCATTTTACATACATCTCTTATCTATGTTTTTCGATAATACATGTAGATAATGGGGCCACTGCTGTTGTCATGGTAACAGTCTAAAATGCTGCACATTGAGAAAAGCTCTTAAGTTAAAATGTCTGTTTTTTGTTTATCATTTTTCTTACCAAATGACGGCATTTGGTTCTGTCATTTTTTTGGAAGAAATTTCTCCGTTATTAGTCATTGTAAAAGTCAGTTTTCTTGTCTTCTTATACACGAACGTATTTGCCTTTTTCAAAATTGAAATGCAACTGTACTCCATCTCAATAACCCAGCATTTTGATAGCAGTTAATTAGTACCTATAAGGCCACGATATCTGAGAATAAAGCGTGCAGATTTATGATCCGTCACCCATACAAAATTAATGTAAAAAAGGAAAAATGGATTGCTAATTAAGTAAGAGAGGAGTTTGATGCCTCTAAATGCATCTGATAAATATTGCTGCTAGGCCTATTTCTAGCTTTTGGGGGGGCTGGTTGTGGTTTCACAAGGCTTGACAGATGTTGGCTCCACAGAGACATGCCATGCCAACTGTTCCAAGCGTGACATGGCAAAGTTAAACAGGAGAACACTGCACACTGGCGGAAAGTGCTCTCAGCATGCGACGAACGAGTCAGACATGCCTCCGGAAAGCCGTCAGCGAAATCCCCCAACGCGTCAACAAAAGAAGATTCATTTCAGACGCGACATTTCAGACGAGTGCTTTCACCATTGACATATTCCAGTAGATCACATGGCTGGGGTGTCAGCAGCAGATTCAGGGAGGTGATTTCTCTTGAAATGAAAAGAACTTATGCAGTGCAATATTGGCAATACATTTTCAGTCAGTCATTTTTTTTCTGAAAGCCAATGGCATCCCTTCAACCCAAGTCACTGTATCACACCGATGTGGGTGTTTTGATGGCCAATACAAATTCTTTAGCTATAAGATGTTTCCAGCTGAGCAGCTATGCTGTATTTCCCAGCAGCAGAGCAGTGTCTCACACTTGCCCCTGCATGGAGAATAAAGGCCACTCATATCGCGCACAGTAGCTTCTTCAGAAGTCTTGATGCCTGGGATGCAAACAAGTGAAAACATTCATCTGCCCAGAATCATGGGGTCTCTGTCAGGTCGAATAGCACACTGTAGTTTCCTCATGACTGCAGACCTACTGTATGTGTTTACATGTGGCCCCTGTTTTCCCTGTGATGATGTCACTAGTGGGTTTCCTCTGGGGGGTGGGGAGGGGGGGTGTTCCACACACAAGCCAAAAACATGCTGTTTGGGTAGATAGCCTCCACACCACACTTGCCCAAACTGGATTAGTGGTTACTGAAAATGAATGTTGTTTCTCGCCTAGAGCTCTGTCTTCATGGCTACAGAAAATGGTCAAGAAAGAGAAATGGTGTCTTCACACTGTTAATAATGTGGTGTGCCAACCTCTGTGATTATATGCGCTCTTCATATAGTGTAAATGACCCAGTCAAAACTGGGTCAAACAAACACAAAATCTAAGGTCCATCGATCATCCAACCAAGAGAGGGCCAAAGTTTAACCCAGACAGACGTGGGAGCAAAGCAGGGGGACACCCAAGGTGGGATGCTGGCCCATCATAGGCTGCACACAGACACAAGAGCTGGATGCAGTTTGTAGACACTGATCAGCCTCACTGCATGTCCTTGGACTGCGGGAGGACCCAAACTGCAGCCCTGGAATTCCCAACAATGCATTAAGAGTACCTTAAACAAAACAAACATCCCAAAATAAAATGATTAAACACTCTTCTAATTCGTCAGTAAGCTGCTCGTTTTAATTGTCATTTCAACTTTTTAAAATGGATTATCAAAGAATGCTGGGCAGCCAAAATATTCATGCGACCGGACATTATGCGGGTGATTCGGACATTTTGTTGCCTTCAGATGGCATTTACTGATGCAGTAATGCAATTAGGTTTCCCTGACCAGCATGTGTGGACCTGGAAAAAAAACCTGATATATGAGAAATCTAATCAAAGTGAGAACATCTGCAGGGAGCACTCTCCTAGAGTACCTGGAGGATGACTGATGTCTCCACCCTCTCCATCTATTCTCTTTCCCCTCTTTCCACTGTGTCTTGGAGCCCTGTGTCCAAGACAGTCGACTCACACACCTTTACCGTCACAACAACAATTCTTCATTCCCTGCCATTAAGAGAACACCCTCCTGCTTCACACATCAGTACCACTGGCACACAACACATATCTTGTTTGCCAGGATGCCACAAAGCGGCTAATAAGGAACACTATGCGAACTATACTGAGAAATTACAGCATCCTCACTATTCCTACAATGAAATATTACATGTGACAGTCAGGTAACTAAACACTGCCTAGAAGCTACAAATAATTTTATATCCCCTTGAAAGTGTCACAACTGTGTCAGTACATAATATCTGAGCACAAGGATGCATTTTACTAATACGTACTTAGGCATTCCGAAATGCATTAGGGTCTTTGCATCTCACAGATAGAATACCTGGTTTCTCATATAACACAAGGAATGGGTGAGAGGTGAAGTTTTGTACAGTTACCATATGTTGCTGTTAAATTTATGAATCCAAAGATCTATTAATGCCTGCTTTCTCTTATGCATACATCTTTATCATCATAACTATCAATTACTATTAGCTAAGAAAGCTCTTAGTCAGTAAAGCTCACACATTCAGCTGATAAATGGCTACAGCACCTGTAGCTCTATAATGAGGGTTATACTGAGAATCCAAGGTATAAATACCCTTGATTATAAGTAATTGTTATTACGAAGTTCTGTGTAATTGGTGTGGCATGGTGGCACAGTTGTTAGCACTTTTGCTTCACACCCATGGGACCAGGATTTGAATCTCTGCCATGGCTCCCTGTGTTTGGAATTTGCATTTCCTCTATGTCATCCTGGGGTTTTATCAGGGTATTCCGGCTTTCCCCCCACATAGGTTAATTGGAGTTACCAAATTGCCCATTGGTATGCATGTTGGGTAAATGCTGTGTTTGTCCTTCGATGGGTTGGAGCCCCATCCTGGGTTGTTCCCTGCCTTGCACTCGTACCTTCTGAGATGGGCACCAGACCCTCTGAGACCCTGAAATGGTTAAATGGTTATAGAAAATGGGTGGATGGATGGATGGATGGCGGGGTTGTAGCCCCCCCCAATAAATCAAAACCAGCTAATACAACCCCCCCAATAATCATGTTTCCCCCGTAATGGGCGGAGACCTCATCCCCCCCAATGTTCCAGCCAAAGTTACGCCCTTAGGATGGGGGCTCCTAGTATGAAAAAGCACAGAATGCAGGGGCACTTGCCTTGGAAATCTTGTGTAAATAAAACATCACCATAACCTACATAAACATCTGCACATTTGACACATTGTGATCTCAGTGTCGCCTAGAGGTTCCAAGGGGAAATCAAGCACCTCAAACAAGAAGCATGTTAAATGTCTTTAACCTTTTACTTAAATATTTTACTACATATTTTTACCTTTAATGTCCAAGTCCCCCACTCATATTGCATATACCGTACCTGAACCACTGCCACAGCACTACAGGTGAGAATAAGCATTGCCTGAAATTGGTATACATAACTTTGAAAAAAGTACCAAATTAACATGGTTATATCCACTTCTCTGTCGTTTTTCTGCTCTATCCCCCTGAACGGTTAATTGGGAAGAAGCAAGGCTGGATGAGTCACGGCAGACAAAGATTTTAAACGGCTCAGGCATTCACGCTTCTTTCGGGAAAGAGTGTTTGCTTAAGATGTCAGTGCAGTAGAAAAAGAACAAAAGTCATTATTCCCATGCAGAAACGAGCAGTGAAATAAAGCAGCGGCCAAGAGAGGCCAATAAACAGAAAGCAGGCGGCAGCACGTAGCGGCGCTGGGGGAAAGCCTCGCGTCGTCAGGGATGCCAGTCAACCTGATAAGAACGTGAACCTGTCAGCCCAATCTGTCATCCCACCCCCCTCCCACTCTGGGGCAGCGGCCTTTGCAGACTGAAGGGAATCATCAGTCAAAGTACATCGGGCGAAAGCAGCCGTTAAGAGACAAGAGGGGCCTCAGTCAGCGTCCAGAGCTTTAGGGGTAGGAGGCTTAGTAAAAGTCCATTACGCACCTTTAATCTCTGACGAAACAACTACTTTCAGCAGAGTTAATGCTGGCGTTAAATGGGGGAAATGTTCCTGGAGTTCAGCCTTGATTCCAGACATGAAGGATAAAGTCCGTGGTCAAATATGCATGCAGGCTTTTATATTACAACTGAAGAAAGACCTGCGTGATCAGCCAACAAATTCAGGAGCCTCAGAGCTCAGTGAGATTTCAGTGCTGCGTAGGTAGATTATAGTAACTTCTGTGCAGCAGTCACACATAGTATTAGAGTGGATTACAAGTGATGTTTCCGGTCTTAATCAACTTTCAGTCTAAGAGGCTACACTAAAATCCAGAAAGCTGTAATTTCTGGAATGCTTGTACTGATTTATCATTACGATTATTATTAATATAATCTTCGATTCAAATCCATAGGAAAAAGGCAACTGACAAATCATAAATTACATCCATATTGATTGAAATAAACTTCCAAATTCACCCATGCAGTACCAAACGTAAGAGGAGAAAATAAATATTTTAACAACCTGTAAGTGCCTGACATGGAAGGAAATTGAAATTCCCTCTGTTGAATTTTTCAGATTATTTTTCAATTCTGCTGCCAATACCTGTATTTTTATTTCATTGACTGTTATCGCTGGCAAAAAGGAGAAAATTCCAGTGTTCAGTGTTTTTTTATTACTGTAAGAGGGGAAACATGATGACCTTCTTAGATGAAAGTCAAAACAATTGTTTACTGTTTAACATTCAACCCACCCACACTCAGCGGCATTGCTTGTTAATCGGTGTCTCCCTTGTATGGCTGAAGGAAAGGCCTCTCAAAAGGTAGGAGAATTTGATTAGTACTTGAATTTCTCTTGCAGCTCTGACAGAAACAAAAGCACCCATCAGTGCAAAAAGACCTATAAAACCACTTTACTGAGCAGCTGTGTCTATAATTTTAATGTATTTTTCCATATTAAGTGAATATGGTAAAGAAAGCATTACTTATTGCATTAATAACTCTATAAAAAACACAATAAAGTCCTTAATCTCTAGCTTGATCTTTCTGAAACATTAATCTGGTTCTGAAATCCTCCCCATAACGCTCGATATTACACTGTTAAAGCGCAGTACAGATTATTATATCAGGGTGATACTTCTGAATGCTTAATATATTCTTATATTTTTAATATAATCATTCATAAGGCATTTCACTGTGGTAGGACACTGCTTGATATAATTTGCTTTGACAAATACGATTATTTTCTTATATTTTCTTTCCAGGTCATTCTAATTTCAACTTTATTCATTAAAATATCTTCATTTCCTAGTATATACATCATAACTGATAAGACAAATCCACAAATAGTCATGCTCAATGTGCAATATTAATATTGACATTTAATGTTATGCATATGCAATTGTCACACTAAAACATTTTTACTGTTATCAGGGAAACATTTTAATGATTGTTTCAAGATTATTTAGTTTGTGTCAGAAAACATACTTCTGCTGCTTTTGCATGAGCTCTACATGCATCAAAATCATTTTCATCCTTGCTGTCAGACTCACTCATAGACAGTGTGGCACGTTTGTGAGAAATTTAAGAAAAAACATTGAGGAGGAGAAGTGTAAAGAAGAACTGGTCACTAAAAGACATTCACCTTCGACCGTACAGAAATATTCTGTATTCCACAGAGATGATATTGGGCAAAAGCAAGTGATTTATTGGCACTGCTTTGTGTCTGATGGCACAAGTCACAGCAACACCATCAACTTTTCTCACTCTATTGGTAGATGATAAGTTCTACTTCACCATAATCTGTTTTTGGTAATTTTCAATTCTATCTCAATACTTATTACAAAAAAATTGTAATGTGATTTTTTTAATGTCATTCATCCATACCCACAACTCTTTCCGGTGAGAAGTTGCATGCGTTATGCTATCCTAGAATAAATACCCTAGAATGTTAATTGTACAGTTCATGCAGTAAGAAAATTTTGGAAAAATAACAGCAGCCAGTAGTTTCGTCTGTAAGATTAGATCGACGCAAAAGTAACCCAGCAAAACTTAATTAGTTGTAGCGTGTAACGAAGGACGAGAAGACTTGCTTGACAGGACAGAACAGGCATCCAACGAGCACCAAACCAGACGCAGTAAGAAAACACAGGGAGATCAGACGCTGGACCATCAGGTACACACGGTGGGTAATTTACACAATGGTAAAGACACATGAGGATCGAACAAGGTGCACATAAGACACGGGCAAATACACGTGTGACATTAGGGAAATGAAACCATAACACCAACAATGTGACATGGGCTATTTACAAGACACAGACAGGGGCTATTTACAATTGCCCGCGGGCATGTCGGGATATGCTGACCCCTGCCGAGTGCCGACGCTACACTATAATACTGAAGGATAAAAAAATGTCAATTATGTCACGGATGAACCAATATGGGGTGTGCAGTTCTATGAAAATTATCAATGACAACTTCGTGTAACGTGACCTGGAGCGAAGCGGAGAGTCACTAACCAAGTTTTTGTATAACAAGTTAATTATTTTTGTATAACCACACACCTAGAAGTGATTTATTCCGCTCATACCATGGCTGACGAACAAAAAATAATAATGGAAAAAAAATAGTCATAGGTAATTTTTCAAAATCAAATTATTTTAATTGGAATTTAATAATGTTCCACTGTGCTCTTAAAAATATAGTCCATACAAGGACAGATCTGGTACGGATAGTCACTGGAAGCGGATCATAGGCACTTGCCCTTTGAAAACCAAGAAAAATTATGCTAATAAGAACGACTGCTTATTTATGAGTAAAGAGCTACACAGCTTTTTATATTAACATGTGTAATAAAACACAAATATGTACCACTAATGAAATTAGTGGGCATTAATATAGAAGTGCTATTAAGTCAAAAGCTTAAAAAACTACCTGTGCAGTTACACGAAAATAATCAACACTCATGTGACATCTCTGGACCAATAAGAAAATAGTATTTACCAAAGCCATGGTATATATGTAATTAATTGTTGAACTCAGGGGAGTATAGTTAGAGATGAATGGATAGGGGGTCTAACTCTACTGGTGTGTGTGTGTGTGTGTGTGTGTGTGTGTGTGTGGGAGGGGGTGATTGCAAACTTTTAGTACACACTGTACAATAAGTACACACTGCCTAGAAGCCATAAATATTATTATTATTATTTATTTTATTATATTTTTTTTGGGGAGGGCAAACAAACTCAGTGCAAAAAACAAACAATTTTATGCTAGCTGTGGAAGAGATTGA
Organism: Gnathonemus echidnorhynchus; assembly: GCA_026776725.1. Taxonomy (NCBI): domain Eukaryota; kingdom Metazoa; phylum Chordata; class Actinopteri; order Osteoglossiformes; family Mormyridae; genus Gnathonemus; species Gnathonemus echidnorhynchus. The sequence continues at coordinate 8,437,333 of JAODJU010000033.1, forward strand.
GTAGCACATTCTCACAGGAAGTTAGAACTGTTCTTGCTCAGTAAAATTTCATTACACAGCTGATGAAACTGCATGCACATGGACATAGAAAAAAGACCATTTTTACACCCACACTAGTCTTTATATCCTCCCATCTAAATGTGGATTTTAATTGCTAGACATCCCATTATACCGAATGAGAGAAGCTGTTTGTATAATTTTACTTCTAGTGTCTATTGTAACAGGACAGCAAAAATTCTGGAAGCATCTTGAACATTTCATAAAAATCTGACTGGCTTTCTGTTTCTTTTAGCAGAGAATATGATACTTTCATCGTCCAACGTGACGCTTCTTAAAAGGCACAAAGAAGGCTGGTATGATTTGTAGCATGAATTGAAATAAAAATGGTGCTCACAGAGCCTGAAATGAAGAACAGTTCTTAATATCAGAATACATTTTCCTGATTTATTTTATTGTAGTTTATCAGTACAGGACTTTTAATTCAACAGCTTAGCGGTACACGGTTCATTGATTTTTTTTTTTTCCATTGTTAAATTTCAGTTTCATCTTCACACAGAAATCAGTCCTATAATACCTGTTAATATTTTCTTGTATACCTAGACTAGCAGTTCATAGCTCAACTGAGAGCAGCTGTAGCAGAATTTTGACATAGATATTTATTTCATGGAACCTTGCCAAAGATATTTTTCTGATATTTGGTAAACCAACTCTTATTTAGAGACTATAAGAATCTTTATGGGAGAGCTATTTTAATTTTAAAGCAAAGTAGTTGTAGTGGTGCAGCGATATCCCTGTTGTCCCAAAATTTTGGGGTTGAGGGTTCAAATCCCATCTCTGATCTGTGGAGTTAATATATCCTCCGTGTACTGCACAGAGACATTTATGCCGATTTCCATCTCCAAATTGTGTGTATCTCATCCAAGGTCTACCCCAGCATCACAGCCTATGTCATTTGTTATAGGTTTCCATCCCCATTGTGACCCTAATCCAGATAAATATGCATAAGATGGGTGGGAAGCTGTAGATCAGATTAAAACCAGGTAACTGCTACATGACAGCCGGTAAAGTACATTTACATCGTTTTCTTTTTAGCAGATGCTCATATCCAAACCGTGAGTGCGAACACTGGAGTAAACTGTGTCAGACAATGCCTAGAGCAATTGGGGGGTTAAGGGCTTGCTCAAGGGCCCAACTATGAAATCATTCTGCCAACACTGGGATTTGAGCCGGCAACCTTACGATCAAAGGCACTGTGCCGTTAACCCGCTGGGCCACACGTGACCCCCAAAAGGGCCACATGTTAATTAAAACTTTGATTAAACACCCATGAGAGGTCAGAGTTATACAGTAGTCCATGATTATGCTTTTCATATCAGTATCAATCTCAACAATAACTACATTTCTCAAATGTCCTAAACCTGCATGGCGGGACAGTTCAGCCAGCAGCTGGCCTTGGACACCCAACAAAATTTTTTTCATTTAAATTCTATCAGTTTTAGCTTTACCACTAAGATTATAACTGCAGCTTCATATGAAGTGTCAGTAGATGCTAATGATGCTGGATTTCATCGACCACTGGAGGAGGAGGAAGAGGAAGAGGGGGGAGAGAGAGAGAGAGAGAGATAGAATAGCTAATCTGTGTTTGACGAGTCAATTTCTGTGACGTTTTTGTGAATTATCAGCTTCTCTTTAACATCAGTCTATGCACCTTTTAATCTGTAATTAGTGAGGGTGATTCTTGTTAAATTGGGGGCTCAGATTAAATGCCACGCTTTAGATTGAATTCACGACGCCTGAGTGGGCATGCAGTATAAACATCAGCTGGCAGAAAGTACAGCAATTTGTACAGTACAAGAACCTAATCATCACCTATGACATGTGTCTTAATAGATACAACGAGAAAGCTTTTTTAAAGTCCTTCAAATGCCTTTCAACTTTCTGATAACAAGATGGTATATAATAATAATCATAATAATAATAATAATAAGAAAAATCTTGTGTCAAAACCAGGCATTTTAAAAACTAGTTGCTGGTGCTGGAAATTGTTCCTTGGCACAGCTACTGCAGTTTTCCTAAAGACAGGCACCCTTGTGCAAAAAATGGCAGTAAAGGCTATTCCCTGCACTCATTAAATAATGATGGCAAATGGAAAATGAGAGCAATATTAGCTTTTACAGCGCCTATGAATCGTGTATTTCAGGGGCACCGACACCGCTACAGCATAATCACATGTGACACATTTAATCAGAGATGTAAAAATCACCCCCTGCGACTTTCACACTCTCCAAGGGGGAAAAGTCAGTGACCTTTAGTGAAAACTGATGAAAAACAGTGGATGGGAGAACAGCAAGGGTGTCAGACACATAAAGATTGTTAATGAACTGTCAAGTGTTGCATTTAAGATTAATACACTTGAAGTGGAAGCATACAGTAAACTTTAGGGCTGTAACAGTGTACCATTCAGTAAATCATTTTTGGTTTGGTACATACAATGAAACTAATAAATATATTTATAGACTCGACCGGAACCTTAATCCACAAACAGATGTCCGACAGGGAAATGATGGTATTTGTGGCTGAGTTAGTTACGGTTAATGTTGGTCAGCCATTACCAGTGATTTGGGAATGTTTGTTTCCCAATAAATTACACCAGCATTGGACAGAAAGAGTAGTTATGTCCGATTCAGCTCTGTAATATTGAACTCGGATATGTTGCAGGAAACACATTGAACATGCTACCTTATTTGAGACAACGTCACCCGAGTTTCTGTGTGATTGGAGTAAGGCAGAAACAAGTTAGTTGCCCCATGGCATTTAAAAGGACATTAAGAGCGGGCTAAAAAAATATTTGCTTGCTTTTTTAATAAAAAATCATTTCACAAAAAATTCTATTCTTCCTGCTGTACCGAAATTGCACCAAACCATGAACTCAAAACTGAGGTTTGTAGTGTAAACCATTGATCTTGTGTATCTAGTAAACTCTATAAAATCACTGTTATCTGGGATAATTTTTGCCAGTTTCCTACTTGTATAAAAATTTGACTAACAATCAAGTTTTATATTATAATATGTTGAGTAGCTGACCCTGATTGTTTATGTATTTGTTTGTTTATGTGTTTTTTGTAAGTGAGGCATAAAATGTTAGGGACATTACATGATGTGACTAACTTTCTATGACTTTCTATGAGGTAAGCTCATTCTCCAAGATGGTGTAACTTAAGAGTCTGCTTTGTCCTCAGATCCACTACACACATACACACATGCAGACCACACAGCCTTATTTCGTCTTACTGAATGCTTTGAGAACCATGTGCAATCATTTCTAGGTCAACATTTATTTTCCCTGGAACACATTTCTCCAACCCATTACATCTTTCCCATCCCTGGCTCTGTTTTCCCCCCATATCTCCTAAATAAACATTAAGACACAAAAGATGAGGTGTCATATTGCCATGGGGCACTCTTCTGAACCCAGAAAGCAGACAACAGTAGGACAGAAATAAACAGAAGCTACCAATTTAACTTAGGGAACCATGTATTTTACTGCAAATTGTACTGTGTTTGGGTCAAATAAATCTCTGATTTTTGTATTCTTAACGAGATTCAGTTTTATGAGATGTTCATAATAGCAATCTCAGAGCCTTAGATGCATTTGGAGCACTACACTTGATACTCTATGTGGCCAAAAGTATGTGGACACCAGCTTGTCCAACATCTCATTCCAAAACCAAGGGTACTGATATGATGTTGGACAAACTTTGTTGCTATACTTTCCTCTAGTCTTTTGGGAAGGCTTTCCATAGGTTGTTGGAACATTGCAGGTGGGATTTGCTGCCATTCAGGTTGGTTAATGTTGGTTGATCAGGTTTGTTTCTGTAAGTTTGTGTGACCCACCACTTTGCAACCGAACTTGCTCCAAGACGTTTTGACCTTCACAATCACTTCACTTAGGTTTCACTAAGGCAGTTCTAGCGGGGTAGCTGAAAGTCACTGACCTCTTCTGTATGACCACCCATTCTACTGGCAGTTTTTGTTGGTAGAGGATTATATGGTTGTGTGCTTATTTATACATCCCTGTCTGCAATGGGTATGGCTTAATTAGCCAATTCCTCTAACTAATGGGGGGCGTCCATATATTTTTGGACCTATCATGTTCATATGATGGGTTAATACTGTCAGCCCTTGTTGAAGTTCACACTTTCCTACATATTCAGTCACAGCTGTCACATGCATGCCACTAAACAACACTGGTTTGTCACAGCATCCAGCAGACATGACACCACACTGGCTGAAGAGATGCTTGCAATTCCTGTCACATTTGTTCCCCTGACTAAACAGCAGGTAAGGAGAAAGGTCATTTGAGTACCAGGACATAGCTGAACCGCAGCAAAAACCACCCAATGCTGTACCACATTTGCCATGGGAGAATTTCATCTTGGAATATGGTGGAAGGGCAACATGGTGATTAAGAGCCTTAATCGTCTGTCGGCATGCCCGGAGGTACCATGGCTCTGTCCACTTCTTGCCCCCTCTCTCGCTCATTACCATTTCAATCCTCTTGGCTGGCCCCTCTCTCGACACGGCCGCTTAATTAGCACAGGCTGGCAGAGCGGGCACACTGGCAGGGCAGGTTGGCTTCCTCTTCCCCTTCCCGAACCGTCTCCTGCCCTGTCGACACTAATAGACTATTGATTTTCCATGCTCAGATGCACTGGGCTCCACAGCTACCATTCACTCACGGTATTAGCTGTCCATTAACTTTGACTCTCCGGGGCTAAAGGCCTGTCAGCACCTTAGCAGCATCCGCTACCAACCAATCCTGACCAAAGAGCCAAAGACCAGCACATGTTACACTCACAGCCATTAAGTGCTGGCTTTATGTCTCGATAAACAGACATGGCTATTATCAGTAACATGTCCATTCCAAATGAATAGACTGACATGTCAATTGTGAATCCATTAAATCATATGTAGTGCTTTGCTACTATCAACCTCAATGGCACAGGTACATACGAGGAAAAAAGGGTACAAAAATGCTAATTCTATGCTAATGCTAAAAATGCTTATATAATTTTACTTTATTTGAACTTCTCAAGGTACATAGTAGAAATGTATTGCACACTCTTAGTGGTGAACAGAGGAATGATTTGCAGGAGTGCTTCTCAACTCATTTCTCAGGGAACCTCAGACAGTCCACATTTTTGCTCCCTCCCAGCTCCCAGTACACCTGAAACAAACAATGAAGAACACTTGATTGTTGTGGTACAGGTGTCTTGGGAGGTTGGGAGGGATCAAAAATGTGGACATCCCGGAGGTCCCTAAGGACCTGGTGCAGGAAGACTGATTTATTGCACTGATGGTAAATGTACAACTTTATGTATAGTCTTTTTTTATCTGGTAAACCTCTGGTGTAGAAGATAAAATCCATTTCATTCATGTTGCACCATATGATCCCAAACCCGTTGCATGCACCTTTCCATGTCTAATGTTCCACATGTCTGTATGTTGTAAGTATTAGATTTTATTATATGTAAAGATAGCTTTACATAAAACAGCTTTACATGAAAGGGGACTAGCTAACAAATGGCATGTAATGTCGAAACATCTGTTTACGATGTGTTCACACTTAGCCTGGTTGCCTTGTACCATGCCAAAAAAGAAAACATAGGAAGGACCTATTGCACAGTAGAATAGAATTCATGATAAGTGTCCTTATTTTGTGGTTAATTTGGTGTTGTTTTTGGCATGATGACACACACAGATTTATCAAGTATGCAACGCAGCGATTTTTATTTATTCGTGCTGCACCAATGGTTGGTCCCACATTTGATCAAATATCTCAGAGTTGGTGTAGAACCTGTACTGAGAAGGTACCATGGTTCCCCATTTTTGAAAGCTGTTCAGTATTACACTATTACACAGCGCTAATGCTATATATTGCTAACCATGGAATCAGAACCATGGACTCAATGTCTGAACCGCTGCTAAAACTAAATTATATACCCTATGTTAAAATTGCACACATCATGCTATATAGAATACTAAAATGTCAGCTAGTTAAAGATGATCTCCCAAGCTTCAAGTCAGTGATTTATATAGCGGATCTTACAGTATAGCAAATATTAACATCATCAAACTAGCATCTGTATCTACATGTTATTATGCTACACTGTGTTCTAAACAGTTAGATAATCAAGCATTATGCATTGTGCAGGAAGTTTTTTATATTTACTGAGCAGATGAATGGAAGAAAAAAGAAGAAACTGCTGTAACGTTTATGGAAGCTTATATTATCTGTTCAATATTTTTATTTTACAGCGGAGCATAATGATGATAAATTTGATCCCAGAAGAAATATGATATACAGTTTTGCGTGGTCAAGTGTATTTTTTGTTTCATTCATCAGTGCAGTGCCGTCTTAAAATTCCATATACCAAATCCTATCCATACTGATCCTCCACTCCAACCCCAGCCCCCAATACTCTTTCTACACTATTTTCTCACAACACAGTTGTGGGTTCCCTATATATACAGTATATAGTGAATGTGTGCGCATGCGTGTGTCACTCAAATCATTGACATCATGTCCGTGTTCTGTATTTAGACAAGGGGTTAATCTTATTATTTGTACTTGACTGTACTTGTGTTCTCATGTACCCGTTTTATGTCATCTTCCATCGCCGAAGACCAGTTCCAATTTTAAGAACACAAGTATACAAGGATGTGAAAAATCCCTGGATGTTAGTCTTGCTCTGCCACAGTATCAAAGCTACAGTGGAGATCGAAAGTTTGGGCACCCCTCAATAAATAACATATTTTGGTCATTTTTTAATTGAAAAAATGTAA
>JAODJU010000033.1:8444275-8464446 GCA_026776725.1 Gnathonemus echidnorhynchus
AGTTACTTTTTATGTCATAAATTGAAAAAAGATAAAAAATAAAAACATTATTGTGGCACTGTGCAAAAGTTTGGGCATCCTCGCTGAACGAGACTAATCCCATGATTCATTGTGCCTTAAGTTCGTTCTTGGAAGGCAGGACCACAAATACGGTTTTTGCGTTCTTGGTATTGAGATTCACCCAAGGTTAGAGTCCGACTCATACTCTAGCACAGTTCTCCAAGAACTAATATTCCTGGCCTGAAGAGCCTGGCCAAGCCAAGTCAGTTCAAACTTTCTTGTTCTTCCAGCACTCTGGTGCAGACTTGCTAGTGTGACTTGGATTATGGCTTTTCTGTATGACCCAGTTGTGCTTCAGCTCCAGCTCACTGGGAGACCTGAAACTGCCCTGTAGGATTCAGTGATACAAAGCAGAGTTCTTGTTTCCATTGATAATAGAAAGGCTCCCAAAGTCCTGATGCAGCAAATCTTTCCTAAACTGTGACATTCCATCTAATGGTGCCCAGTCACTGGAATGAGCTTCTTATTGCGCAAGGCAGTCCACCAAAATTGAAAACTTCTTTTTTTACTCATCTATATGTAAAACATTTTTTCAGGAAAAATGAATTAGATGAACATTCACATCCTTGTTACTAAGCAGTGGTTCTTGTCTTCCGACATATCCTGTTTTTGCAGAGCGCTTTTCTGATGGTGGAATTATGAATACTGATCTCAGCTGATGTGAGAGAACCCCACAGACTCCAGGATGTTATTCCAAAGTTTTTTGCGACTGTCTGGATGATATTTTTACACTTTAATCTCAGAGACACTGGTAGGGCACCCACTCCTGGGAATACTCACTACTTCCCAAAACTTCCTACATTCCGATGATATGGGCTCTGCCTGTCAGATTTTGAAATTATTTATGCACAAGTGCTGCATTGAAAATTCAAAATCATAACTATACATTTGTCAACCAACTGCATGTCCAGGTCAGAGGGGGCTTGAAGCGTATTCCAAAAAGCATCGGACACAATCATATCTCCATGCCTGCATCCATCCATCTATCTTCCAACCACTTATCCTGGTCGGGCTTTTTTTTGGGGGGGGTGGAGCCTATCCCAGGCAACCTGGGGGCTGGGGTACACCATGGTCACATTCACTAACATAGACTGTTTGCAATTTGAAGATGCCAACTACCCTAACTACACATCTTTTTTTACTGTGGGAGGAAACCTACAAAAACACAGATCATGCAAATGCCATATGGGGGATTCAAACCCCAAACCATTGAGTCAGAGCAATAACAAACTTTAAAAATACATATAACTCTAAATAAACCCTGCTTTATGATTATTTCCACTGTCGTTTGTATTTAATGTGCTGAATCTTTCCAGATTCCCTTGGGGTCACCAAAAATGATGTGTGATGTCTTTATATAAAATTATTCTGCTTAAAATATATCATTACTTTTTGTCCTTTGGGCATGATGATTTTGTATCTGAAGTACCATCTGGGTGACAAGACATTATTTACAAATGATGCTGTCAGGCCTCAAGCACTGCTGATTGTTACATCGTAACAAAACGGCATTGTCTTGGATAATCAGATATGATTGCCTGCCGTGTTGAATTTTTCTCTTCTTCCCAGGTATCCCTGGAAAGCTGAAGATTCACTATCTAAGTTTATACCTCTGCGGTGATTCATTTTTCTGACTCCTGCAGCTGTGTGTGGCGGCTGACACCAGCCATGTCACCCTCCTAATGGGCCGTAACTCACGGCTAATTGCTGAGTACTATTAATCTGCTATAGTATAATATTTACAATTTGGCCAAGGTATATCTAATCGGTAATAATATGCATCACCAGACCTTCTAGGTCACATTAAATTCACACGGTGTGTGTGTGGGGGGGGCTGATTATAATATTTTATTCTCAGAATGCAGAACCACACCTTGCTGCCAAGCACAAAGATATTTCATCTTATTCCACTAAATATCTCGGCTGCTTTGTATCCAAAATATGCCTTTTTAGCATCCTCTAGGAAACAAAAGTACCTCAAAATGGCTGCTCTTATTAATTCTGATTGCATACACAGTAAATCAGCTTCAGGAAACAAACTTATCTACTCTATAGGGACAAAAATATTGGGACACACCTCTTAATCATTAAATTCAGGGGTTTCATTCAGACCCATTACCAAAGGTGTACAAAACCAAGCACCTAGCCATGCAGTCAGGTTTACAAACATTTGTGGAAGAATGGGTTGTTCTGAAGAGCGCAGTGAATTCAAGCATGGTGCTGTCATAGAACACCACCTTTGCAGTAAGTTAGTTTGTGATATTTCTTCCCTGCTAGATATTCCACAGTGAACCGTAAGTGGTATTATTGTGAAGTGGAAGCCTTTAGGCACAGAAATTCAGCCACAAAGTGGCATACCACGTAAACCTCCTCTGGCATTAACCCCGGGACAAAAAAAAAACTGCGCCCCAGGAGTTTCATGGAATGGGCTGCCGTAGACGAGCAGCTGCATGCAAGCCTCACATCACCAAGTGCAGTGCCAAACATCGGATGGAGTGGTATAAAGCTTGCTGCCACTGGACTCTGGAGCAGTGGAAATGTGTTCTGTGGAGTGATGAATCACGTCTGGCAGTCTGATGGATGAGTCTGGGTTTGGCAGATGCCAGGAGAACGTTACCTGCCTGACCGCACTGTGCCAACTGTAAAGTTTGGTGGAGGAGGGATAATGGTATGGGGTTGTTTTTCAGGGGTTGGGCTAGGCCCTTTAGTTCCAGTGAAGGGAACTCTGCTTCAGCATACCAAGATATTTTAGACATTCTGTGCTTCCAGCTTTGTGGGAACGGGTTTGGGAAGGCCCTTTTCTGTTCCAGCATGACTGTGCCCCAGTTCACAAAGCAAGGTTCATAAAGACATGGTTGAGTAAGTTTGGGGTAGAAGAACTTGACTGATCTGCATAGAGCCCTGACCTCAACCCCATTGAACACCTTTGGGATGAACTAGAACGGAGATTGCGAGCCAGGCCTTAACATCCAACATCAGTCCAATCTTTATGGTTGTCTATGGATTTACAATGGGATGTCATAACAGTTCCTGTAGGTCTAATGGCCAGGTTTCCCAATACTTTTGTCCATGTAGTTTGACTCATGGTTCAATGGGTGAAAGGGGTGAAAGGGGGTAACTCAAAAGGAAACATGGGTCTGCATTTAAAATTCAGACAAAATATATATTGTCCATCCACTCCTTTGTTTTCCTTCTCAGAATTCTTACTCATGATGAAGTTTCACAGAAATAAATACATCAATACATCAAAATTCATTGCAACTGAAGTACCAATTATCAGGCACATCTTAGCGTAGAGTTCATTTTCAAGAGTTATTTTCACAGAATTACAGCCCCTGTTTTTACTTAAATTCTCAGTAATAATTTACTTTCGGGTCTAGAGATGTCTCAGACAATGATAAGTATCGATCCTTAAAGGTCCATGAGACCTCATCACACTGACACCCTTCTGGATCTCCTCCTTACACCATTTCTCAACCTTTTTGATGGAAAGTCCAAGATATTAGGACTGCACTGGGTTCATCAAAGTTCATAAGGTTTTCCCTTATAAAATTCAGATTGCATTTTGTGGATTTTTGTGTACAATAGTTTTACCTTGCCCTAAACACACACACACACACAGTTGGAGACGATGACACACACAGATTTATGAAGTATTCATGTTTATATTCATATTTTGGTGGGGGCTCTCATTCATTTGCATGGGAAAACTCCTAATCCCAACAATGATAACCTAATGATAACTCCCACCCAGCCCTAACTTTAACCATAAGGAACCAATTAAAATACTTTTGGCATTTTAAGTTCTTTGACTGCAGTTACATATTTTTATCAAATTGAGTTTCCCATTGTGGGGACCAAAAAGCTGGTCCCCACAATGTCAAAATAAAAGGCTTTTATCGCATTCTGAGGACATTTGGTCCGCACAATGTAATATGTAAATGACCCGCACGCGCACACACACACACACACATACACACACACACACAAACTGCCACAGGATTTTGCAAGCTGTCCGGTACTCTATAGGACAAGGCATCCAAACTATGTTCCAGTTTGGACAATCAACATTTAATAATGACTTTGGCTCAGACTTTTATGAAGAATTTGGACGCTATCTAGATCATGAGCTGGTTTCCCTAGTGCCCTAGTGCTCTGACTGTAGTACATCTCATACTCCAGTCCAATTAAATGTCTCCTGTGCTGTACTGTACAGTGGTCTCAGGGACCATCAGAAAACCTGGCACTGAGCATGCGTGGTCCAGCGTGGTTCTCTGTTGGTTCTGCAATAAATGGGGGTTAACCAAGCACTCTGATTGGATGGAATAATTATAATGTAAAGAGCTCAGGGGTAACTGTATCCTTCAAGATACAAAGTAATGGGTTATTAAAGCAAAGGTACAAAGAAAAAATATCAATTGCCATCTAATAACCAGCCAATGGAATGAAATCAAAGTTTTATGAGACATAAATAATGGGTGATTTTTGTTATACTTTTACATTCTGAAGATCCATTAGACTCACTTTCACAATTTGATCATATGTGCATGTTAACAAAGGAGAGGATGTGCAACGTTGGATTATGCAACTTATCCTCAATTATATTATCTGTGATGGAAGGTAATTTTATTGTAGAAATGAACAAAAATGATTGGTGTTCTTCAATTGATTCTTGGTGCATGAATTTTATGCTCAGGACATGATGTCTATTGTTTTCTGATTTACAAGAGATTTAGAGATGAAAGGGTATTGAATACTTAACTTTCTCATGAAGAACTTGCATTTAATCCTTTACTGGAATTACTGATGAAATAAATAAGCTTACAAACTTAAATTCCAACTATCATTGAGATGGGATAGGGGCTATTATACAGTATCTATCTCCTTCTTCTATTTGACGGCGATGAACCAGACGTTAGCATTCTACAAGTACAGCAATTCTTCTCTGTAACTCAGCGGGATACGGATTTGTGGCTGTCTGGGAGCTCGTAGGTTCAAATCCTGTAGCCAGCAGAGTCATCATATCAGCATTGGGCCCTTGGGCGAGACTCTTAGCCCCGCTTCCCTTAGGGATGCTGGCAGAGCCTGTGCCTTGACTCTAAAACTCACTCTCACCCATATAAACATGCGTTTTTGTGCCTCTTAGGGAATATACAAGATGGAATATGCAAAAACTCACCAATTTCCCCCACAGGGATGAATAATATACTGCTATTCTCTTCTTTAGAGTGCTGGAAATGAGCGAAGTTGTCAGAAGTTGGCGACACACAGAAGGCGATGCCACACGCTAAAGCCTAATTATCTGGACTTGGAGTGTTTTCACTCCTAAGTGTCCTTCTTTCGTTTAGAGGAACAGGGGCCCACAGGATGCTCACAACAAACACAATCTGGCTCGCCGCGTTCCCGCAAAGCAACAAGCGGCGCCGCGTCCAATAGTGTGACACTGCCATGGCCCGGTCCCTACATCACTCAAGCCAAACCCATTACTCTGTTTCTATACAAACTGAGATAGCAGAAGGTGACTTAAAGGCTGGCTGAATTAACGAGCTAAATGGTTACATCAAAAAGGCAAGTCCTCATCCCATTCTTGTGCTTAAGGGGGGGAAATATGGATGGCAGAATTACAGTTGGACAGAAGAGATATATTTTCCTTGCCAGTAATATTTTTCCAAATAAGAGAAGAATGAGACAGAAGATATTTAACAATATACTCGCAGAATGATGTAAGTAATTGCAAGCACTGGTTTTAAAACATGATTATTTTCAAGTTGTTTCAGTCCAAAAACCCAGTAATTAACCATATATTGAGCTACCATAATATCCAAGGCCTTGCTGCTCCATTATAGCACAAGGTCCCCCGCAAACACCCTTTGCTAATGCAAAAGCTTTAAGATAACTAAACTTGAGACTGAGCACTTATATCTTGGCTGTCCACTGTTGTATCCCCATTCGTGATAAGTATAGCATTCTGTGTTTTCTCTTGAAAATATGTTTTCCTCCAAAAGCCACAATTATTTAAAGAGAACGAAAGGGAAACAAAACTAATGAAAATATCACCTTCTCTTAGACCCCTGGTGGAGAACTAAAACAAATATCATATCACAGGGACTCTTTCACGCCCCTTCGCTGAAACAGGACTTCAGAGGTACAAAACAAATGCTAACAGTGCTCTCAATGTTTCTCTGGGCTTTCCTTCATCCCCTTTTTTCATAGGACAAAATGCAATTTATGGCTTGAATCAGAAAGTTTGCAGCTCAGCACTCCAGCTGGAGAGATAGGGTTACCACCTCTATCATGACGGCAAAAGGGATGCAATAAAATCATACCACAGCAAGAGGGTCCAGGCAATGAGATTTGCAGGGCAGTAGTAAATGCTCAATAGCTGTTCCGACACAAGGGCACTCTGGCATTTAACTCCACTTTCCTCAAGCTCCAGGAACTTCTACACAAACTTGAGAAAACAAAATGAAGTGTCCCAGTGCTATTCAATCAGGGAAGTAGACCAAGATTTGGTGAGATTGTGAGCAACAACCACAATACCACAGTTACTTAGCTAGAAGATTAAAATAATATTCGCAACAACATGCTAGAAACAAAAGCCTTGTGCTATATATCAGACAGTGGTAAAACACATGCTAAAATATCCTGCTTTAATCACCGTGTCCTTCACTGCAATATAAACTAGTCCATAGCAACAATTGATAAAAACAAAACATAGCAAAGAGGATATTGAAACTGACAAGCATCAATGATCATTTACTTAATCATAAGCCCACCTAATTGGAAGTGGATTTTGAACATAGGAGATGGGATTTTCTGAAGCTTTATTTATGTATAGAGAGAGTAGCAACATAAAGGCCCTGGCATAGCAAATAGGAATGCAGTCAAGTGAAGATCCGCTCCATTAGCAAAAGCAGCACAAAATGCTCGGGTTAAACTTCCGAGATTAAAGGAAAAGACATCTATTCTCTATGCCCAGAAGGTAGCTTTAGAAACTTCTAAAAGGTATAAACCATATGTGTGTTAACACGAAAATAATCAATGGCAACAAGTTGATTATTTTTGTATAACTACAAACCTCGAAGTGGTTTATCCCGCTTATACGACGGCTAATAAACAAAAAATAATAATAGAATAAACTTGTCAAAAGAAAATTATTTCAATTCGCATTTTATAATGTTCCACTGTGCTCTTATAAACATAGTCCCTATGTTTTGCCCAGACAGATGGTCTGGTAAGGATACTCACTGGAAGCAGCACATCCGTTAAGTTTCTACCCAAACCATCAACAGATAGGTGCATGTGTTTTGAAAACCAAGGAAAATTATGCTGATAAGAATGAAAAAGTCACAGAATTTGATATTAATATGTTTAAGACAACGTTTAAACACTTTAATATAAAACTGTTATTAGGCTGAAGGATCTACCTGTGCAGTTACCCAAAACCCAGTGACATCTCTGTACCAATAACAAAATAATATTTACCAATGCCATGGTATAAAATCTTATAATGTTTTTCTATAATATGAATAGAAAAGCCACAGCACCTATACAAAATCACAGGTAAATTACCGGTTTTGTGGATAAATTGTCAAAATATTAGCTGGATGGCTGTTTCAATATATAGCCATAGCCATAACTAGCATATCTAGTGAAAAAATGAGAAATACATAAGAAGCAGTGCTTCCTGATGCTACTCAGTGAAATATGGCTGGTAATATAGCCATGTTAGCAGTCCCAAGTTCACAGAAACACAGATGTACGTTGTCTACAGCGGGTCCCCAGCTCCGGCTGTCGAGGTGATTCCTCTGACAAATGAATCTCTCTTGAAGGCTATTGGGAGGAACCAGGGGAGTCCCTTTCATTTTGCCCCGGCTTCCCCTAACACTTCAAGCCTCCAGGACATGAGCCAGCTGACGGCTTGCAGTCCTCTCTCAGCACTGAGGGGTGTTACTGCCTTTGTCTCCTCCACAGTATTTTCTGTTACTTCTCTCAAGAGAGGGTTTTACAGTACTCATCTTCCCTGTCACTGCTACAGTATGCAGATGAATTTCATTCAGCACACTTATTTCAGCTACCTTATATATACTGCTTATTCACTGTAAATATTTTGCTTTTGGAGCACTTAGTACAGTTAGTAAGCATAGGGCCAGAAAACTAAAGGCGTTGCAGGCTACAGTCTTGAAATGTGATGCATTATATTTATATGTACAGCTATGTAAATTAGCAAAATAAAAATGCAGTTAAGGATCTTTCACCTGAAGCGTCTTGCAAACGACAATAACAACAATAATAACAGTTTCCTGCAAGCAGAGGTGGCAATTTCAGGTCCAGAAAGTAAAAATCCAGACCATGATTTACTTTCAACCAACCTGTTGCGTACTCTGTGTTTGTGACTGTGCTCAACTGGTTGGTTGAAACAAAATGTCTGTATTTGTACTTTCTGGACCTGAAATTTCCACCTCTGTCTGCAGGTACTATGGTTCCATCTGACTGTCCAGAAATGTTGGGCAAACTGGTGTCTCTAAATTATCCACAACATGTGAGTATTTGCTCTACAATGGCCTGGCATCCTGGCAAGAGTATCCTGTGCTCTGTGCTTCCTGGGATAAGCTCCAGGCACCACGTGATCCAGTACTGGATAAGTGGTGGAACACGAATGAGTAATACACCATTCTTATCTGTAGCTTAGTAGTAAATTACGCACCTTTTTGAAAAGCCCTCCAGATGTTGAACAGAAACACATGATATCACAGGATATGGAGATTGTACAGTGAAAGAGGTTTATAAAGGGTTTTCATTCAAGGGAGGATGTGTCTAGGCCTAGCCAAGAACGCAACATAACTGCAAACATGAATATATATAAATCCAACTAAATAAAAAACACCAAACAATATGACTAGCTCCTGGGACAGCATTTTATATGTGTTTTACGTTAAGTTAGGAACAAGGAACAGGTGGAACTACACAACACAAAGGTCCAAAACCCTGATTTCTTGCACTTTCAATTTAACTTTTTTTATTATTTTGAATCTTCCAGAAGGATATTAACAAGAAGTTCAATAAATTTTTTAGCGACAACTTCACAAGCAAGCTGTCCTACTTGTCCTTGTACTGCAGATGAGAAAGACAGCTGCTGCCCAAGTGTCTTGGTACTGCGGACGAAACAGCCTTGGGTTCCTGCATTTTCTCACGTGGATGGAAAGGGCTTGGCACCTAATCAACCTCTTGATCTCTCCTGCCATTTAATGTACCTGAGGTGGCAGCAGGTCTGGTGTTTATACAAAGACAGTGGTGCATACCCTCCCCATATCAGCATAAGTCAGTAAATGTCTATGGTGTCTGGGACCAGAAAGGCACATGTGAACATTGATTCTTGGCCCTATTTCCCTGACCCAGAACATCCTGCCAATATATACACTGTATATTTGCACAAGTGTTTTTAAGTGTTATTATTCACTACATAAAATACATATCATAAGAACAATGAAGTGTGCTTTGGCTCATAAAGAAAAATAACGTGCTTCAAATAACTTCACACTTTGTAAAATTCCACAGTTAATTTAAAAGTTAAAACATCCACTGGGAGGCTATATTATATATATATATATATATAAAAAAATTAAATTTACTGAATCAGCAGTAACTTTGGCTCCCTGACACAAGACCTCCAGGTTGAAGACAGATCACCTACATACTTCAAAGTTTTATGTCACCATGGTAACAGTGGCCATGCTTTGTACTATAAACCATATTAACATAATTTTCTCATTTAATGTTTTGCTGTTTTGTGACAGAAACTACTTGTGGTTTCACGTAAAGTTCTGAAAATTGATGAAAATAATAAGCAATTATTAGTGCAATTCTTGTACTATTCACTATAGTCAAAGTGCATGTAAACTGGTTTTAAGATAAGGATATCTTATTGCTGCCACTGAATTAATTACTTTAACCCCAGATCATCTGAATTCTCTATATGTAGGCAAAAAGAACAAACACATCCTGCCAGCCTTGGTACTTTTTGCCAAGGTTAAGAAATGGGAACTATGCTAGAAACTGTAAGACAACAGAGTCCTGGGTGTGTAAACAGCTGCAGGCCTACCTCTGTGGCCCTTTGCAGGCCTACCTCTGTGGCCCATGGCAGGCCTACCTCTGTGGCCCTTTGCAGGCCTACCTCTGTGGCCCTTTGCAGGCCTACCTCTGTGGCCCGTTGCAGGCCTACCTCTGTGGCCCTTTGCAGGCCTACCTCTGTGGCCCGTGCAGGCCTACCTCTGTGGCCCTTTGCAGGCCTACCTCTGTGGCCCTTTGCAGGCCTACCTCTGTGGCCCTTTGAACCACACAGAGCGGAGCACTTTACCGCACCGGCCCCAGCAGGAACAAAGCGCTGTGAACTGAATAATCAAGCCGGCCAGTTTTTTTCATAGCTTCCAGATGACCAAAGACCTCAGATAACCGCCAGCATTATGCTCTTCTACCAAGAGGAAAAACAATGCCCTTTGCAAACTTTAAATTTGACAAAACTGAATTAGGATACTTCTGTATATCCTAATACTGTATAAAGCCAATGCTATGATTTTTTGACATTAACTCCTGACCATTATGTTTTCTCTGTATATTTATTAAACTTGATTTCATGTAGCAGTATTTAAATTAAGACTGTTTCACATATAAATCTTATAGTACATTTCATGGCTTATAATTAAATGCTGCATATTTTTGAGTACATTTAAGGTTCTACATACCCAGAAAAGGTCCATTTATTTCTTTAGTCTTTTTTTATGTACTCCACATACTCTGTCTGACAGCATTTGTTTTGTTGCATTTATCTTACACAATATAATAAATGTGGTAGTTATGCGGAGCCTCAGGGATATACAGTGCAAAGATGGTTTCAGCGTTCCCATGATGAACAAGTCTGTCAGTTGTCTGTCAGTCTATAAGCTATGCAGGAGACGAGGCATCCACGGAAAGAATGATGCGTTCAGCACCTTCTGTGGAGGCAAACAGAGCCTGCTGGTGAGACGTAAGCCCCCATAAGGCGGTAATGCAGTGCAGAGCAGGGGGAGTGATTCAGGGACTCCCAATCAGCGGCAGAGATCAGCCATAAGGCTACAGCTGGCAGATCAATCACACTTGTAAGTCCTTATAAGCCCCGTGTACCAGCAATGTCATTTGGTCGCCTCCATCATTTATCTTCAGTGCTCTTCTTTTATTATTAAATTAAGATTGATTATAGAAGGACATAAACATTTTTGGCCTGCCACTTGATTTTTTTTTTAACTATAATGCAAAAGGCATTACTGAATGCCAGGGAGAAAAGTGTTCCGATTACTTCTTTAGTAAGAACGTAGTTATCATCGATTAAGAGTACTTTTTCCATTTGACGTGTCTGGATTTTTCTTTTTTTCCTGAAGTTGCAGTTATACGACAAAAACTCAAAATATTAGACCAGAGGAAAAAGGGACAGTTTAGCAAGTTCAATTTTAGTTATCAGGCAGAACAATGAAGACAGTATAGAGGCAGTCAAAAGAAGACAATGACGTTATATTTGCCCCACATGTTTGAATTAACTCCTGTACAGCTATTTCGCATTAGCATGGATCTGCGTTTACCAACAAGCCTTTACTAGTGAGCTGGAAATTCTTCCTGAGATTCCTATTTATGCTGACCACGTCTGAGACATTTTTAAATTCTTCTTGATTTTACAACTACGAATACCGATGCTGTAGTCCATCTTGGCCAAATGCCTTGTTGGTTACCAAGGCTTTAAATTGCAGATCAAAGAATCACCTTGCCTATGAAACAGTATAGTGATTTGCTGCATTGATATATCATAATAAATTCAGATAGTATCTATAGGCTCCCACTGCTCTTAGTTCTGAGATTTTACATTGGTTTCACATCTTTGTTTCTTAAAAGAGGAGACAGGTGGGTGTTTAGCCGTTCCTAAGTGCCTCTGATTATCAGTGCCTCCTAAGGCAGGGGTGGTCAATCTTATCCGCAAAGGGCTGCTGTGTGTGCAGGTTTTGGCTGCAACTCCCTAATTAGGTCACTAATTAGAGGACTGATTGGCTGAAGAGTCCTCACTCCTGGGTTTGAACAGCTCACCTACAGGTTATCCCAAAAACTTGCACACACACCGGCCCTTTGAGGATAAGATTGACGACCCCTGTTCTAAGGGCAAATCCAGTACATGCATATTTTTTGGCCATCCGTAATGAAAGACATACACCCCCACCCCAGCCCAAGCCCCACCTTTGCTGTTTGGCTCTCAGTTTGAGAAATTAGTGTGATTGTGGTACATGCAGAGGAGGATAGTTCTGGTCCAGCAAGTCAAAATCCAGACCAAAATTTTGTTCCAACCAACCAGTTGAGTACTGAATTAGAATTTAGTGATCACTGTCAACACACCACAGCACACAGTACGCAACAACGAAATGTGACCTCTGCATTTAACCCATATGTGACTTTCGTGACATAGCAGGGGGCAGCTAAGTCAGCGCCCGGGGAGCAGTGCTTGGGGACGGTACCTTGCTCAGGGTACCTCAGTGGTGCCTTGCTGGTCGGGGAATCGAACCTGCAATCTTTCAATTACAAGTGTGCTTCCCTAACCATCAAGCCACCACTGCCCACCAATGTTACTGTTATTGGATTTTACTTTCTGTACCTGAGCTATCTACCATTGGGTAGGCGTGATATAGAGGATTATCTGGACAAAGAAAACAATGTCAGAATGGATAAACAGTTGAGGAGACAAAGGTTAATAGTTTTTGTTACCTATATTGCAAACCTTATGTTTTGTGCTCAGTGTATATAACTATTTAATCTGTGTCAAAATCTGAGGAGTCTGTGAAATGTATTTGTGCAATTTATTCTTCTAACAGTAGGGGGAAGTAATCAGAAATTTTACATAAATGAAAAAAGTAATGAACCAGTTTTTATTTAGTTTCTTGATAATAGGTAAGTAGCAGCTGCTTAGTGCTTAGTTGATTATGCTATCCTCATATACATCAACTGAATCTGAAACAAAGGAAAAAAATGCTATAAATTTCCATCCGCTTGTTTCTATTATTATCATTTTGTATAACTGCGCATCCCTGATGAAGAACAAGAAATCCACTATATTAAACAGCTTGTCTTTTTTCCTACTTGATTGTGTAGTGATCAAAGGATGCTGCACAGTGATGATTAAGAAAATGCTAACAGGGACCTTTTGCCAAGATGGCTGACATCTGCCAATCTAATAACACTATACTCATGGTTCCACTTTGCTGTGTGTTTACTAGTGTCTGAAGCGTTTCTATAGCATTTGTTGGTATAATACTATAAAACACTACAGAAAGTCAAAATGTCTGTGATGGGTTGGCACCCTGACCGGGGTTATTCCCTGCCTTGTGCTTCGAGGAGAGACTCCAGACCCTAGCGATGCAAACAGGTATGGAAATTCGATGGAAGTCAAAATGCGCGGGAGAGCAGTAACTAAATTTGCTACTCCCATCAGTATACTCCATTGATTAACAGGTTTCTGTAGCTTACATTCCTGGCACCATTTTTTACCCATTATTCCACAATTATGTGAGACAGAACATTTCCTACTAACTCTCAGGCTCGTAATATTGCAGCTTTTGAAATGTCTTTTGTGCATTTTCCTTACTAAGAGCGGATGTACTATAACAGAGCTCCAAGACGTAGTCCAAAGGAGCAAATATTAAATAGAAGACATACTGTTCATTGGATAGGGCTGTAGCCTTTTGGACTATGTATTCGAATATGGCATGTTTTGAAGTCCACTCCCCATTTGCTCTGGGTTTCTTCCACACAGTCCAGATGACCTGCTGACCCCGAACATCTTTTAGTATAGTGGGACTCCTATATCCACGGTTAGTGGGACATTTCCAGAAATAAACTATTCTTAAGCTTCAAACAACATGCCTAGAAAGTGCAGGCTGTAACATGGTGAAATCTATTAGAACAGCAAGTGGGCACCCAAAAAGTGTAAGATATTCTGTAAAAAACATCATTTTCCCATTTCAGGTACAATATTTTTTTTTGTAAAATTGTGATGGTATGTTTTTCATTTTCTTTGTCCTTTGAGGGATAAAAAAAGCAAGACTTTCATTGCTCCGTCTTCCCTTGAATCGCAATGTTTTCATTACTCTATTGTCTATTGAATATTATGCTAAAACATCATTTCAAAAGGTGCAATATTAATAGCCTTTCATTTGAGAGAGAGTAATAATGTACAATTTACTTCATTTTTATTGTATTTAATGTTAATAATGTCTTACTCTGCATAATTTATCAATTAAACTTTATCATATGTAAGTACACAAAAATCACGTTATACAGTAATTCTCTGTTATCCGTGGTTTCTGCCATCTATGGTAGGTCTGATGGTAAGATTTCACCCACAGATACAGGGGGCTACCGTATGTGCATGTGCATCAGCCATTGATGGCTCATGGTCCTGGCTACGATATTCCCAGTGTTGCCCCTTGTGCTCCTGGGATTAGCTTTCCCCTACTGCAGCGCAAATTGGGTAACTAGATGCTGAGAATATGCAGAAAGGAAAGCCTCATCATTCATAGTCATAATAATGGAGTTGTCCATTTTGACGTGAAGTCAACACTCTTCAAGGCTTTCAGTAGGGAATATCAAAGAACCCTGTACCTGACAAAAGCTTCATGGCAAGGTCTCAGAGAGTGTTTCCCAACCCAGTCCTCAGGGACCCCTAGACTGCTCATGCAGGGAGCTGGGAAGGATCAAAAACGTGGACTGTCCGGGGGTCCCCAAGGACCGGGCTGGGAAACACTGGTCTAAGAAACAAAACTATATTCAGCCAATAAGGTAATTATATATTAAAGGGGCCTAGCTCAGTAAAAGCATGGTCAGTTATGCCATATAATCCTACCAATTCAGAAATGAACAAAATTTTGTCCAGGACAAATCTCAGTCTCCTAGGAAGACTTTCAACTGTTTCAAGATAATTGAGTACCCAATTAAAATTAATAGGATTACCTGAGTGCACATCAAAACAAATGCAAAGCTTGTTGAGGTCTATTCAAAATTTTGAATTACAGATTTTCAGAAAGGAGTGAAATGCTATTAGAAATATTACAGACTGTCAAACATATTCGGTAACATCAAAAGTCGTTAGCAACATTAAGGATTTTTAAATCCAAAAAACAATGTTGTCATAAACATCCGGTAAACAATAAAGTACATTACTACATGACTTTATATTATTCATATTAATTTCTATGCAGTTTGATGAAAGACGGAGAAAATGTTAATTTGCACGTTATTTCAGAAATTTAAGTATTTTGATATATATTTTTCGTCCAAAAGGAAGGATCTTTCTTCCAAGGTTGTTTTGTTGTTCAGCTAATACACAGGAAAAAAATTAACATTAGACCAATTAAAAACCATGCCTGTCTGTCAGTTATACGTAGGAAGTATGCAGACAATCATATACTTGCTATTTCATTGAAATAGATGCCCATACCTCTCTCTTCTCAAATGTGTGTTGCGGACAGAAGAAGGTTGCCTTACATGGCCTAAATACTTCCCATATAAGGGAGTATTCTGGCTCTTGACATCTGTTTCACCAGCAGCTGCAGGATTCCGACAGCAGGTGGCTTCGACCAGTAGCCAACAGCACGCCTCACTGACAGCAAATCTGGGCAGATTGGATCAGTACATTCAATTGACTTCCAGCAGATAATAGCCAGTCCATCAGTACCACTGCTGACCCGAGCTGCTACTGTACAAGTGGCCAAGAATCATTCAGCCATCAATGAGGACTGATCCCTCTCTCTAGTAGGCCAAGCAGCACATTAAGGGAGACTGAGTCTTTATAGAAATACAGATTATGCCAGGCCTGTTCTAACATTTGCCAGGTACAAAGAAAGGTAAAAGCATATGGTGAAATGATACAGTAAATTAAGTCCTTTGTGGTTACTAACTATGACGGCACTAATATGTATAGTCAAGTCAAGTAGGGCTTTATTGTCACACCAACCATATTCAATACACTGTATACATACAGTGATGCAGAATAACATTCTCCGGACCAGAGGTGGAAATTTCAGGTCCAGAAAGTACAAATCCAGACCGTGATTTAGTTTCAACTAACCAGTTGAGCATAAGGAGTCACAGTTACAGAGTACTCCACTGGTTGGTTGAAACAAAATCCTGGTCTGGATTTGTACTTTCTGGACCTGAAATGTCCACCTCTGCTCCGGACTGTGGTGCTACATACAGTATACGCCTATAGGCTATATAACGTGTAGGGCAGTGGGGGGAGGGGCAGGTGAACAACATTGACACACGACGTAATACTGGGGGAGGGTGGGGGGGTGGAATTATATAAACATGATTGGATGTTGGAATGTATAGAATGCATGAAAAATGGTGGAATGTATAGAATGCAAAGATGGCTGCAGCAGACAGTAATTTGTAGCAATAATAAATATAAGAAGATGATAGGTGATGGATGGATGGATGGATGGAGAACTCCAGTAGGAAAAAGAGGCGCCCAACTCCCAGGCCAGTGACGGACTTAAGGGACAATGGCCCAATTTTCCAAGGGGGGAGCAACTGCAGGGCAGCAAAATATACCGATGCCCCTCATCCCAGAAGAACATTTTGTTGCCACGTGGCAAAATTTTACCCCGATTTCAACAGAGTAACATTATTGGGTCTAGTCTTGCCACCCCATTGTACAAAGTCTGGCTATGCTCCCGCTCCAAAGGCACTATAATGATGAATTGATGGGTGCAGTGGATGGGGGAAGCTGCTCCTCTGACTCCTAGCTATGAAAATTGTTTTCGTTTTTGCTTGATTCTGTTCATCAGGACTGAAATGTCATTAGAAGGGCTGGAAATTGCTATATGATTGTCTCATGTAGTAGAACACATGGAGAGACATTTAAAGGTAACCGGGGCACTGAAATTAGCATTTGTGCACCAGCAGGCAGCAGATACTACTAACATAAAATGAATGTTTTGCAAATTTATAAAGAGATCTTCAAACAGTGATACTCTAGTAGGTTTATTCATCAATGTACATTCTATTAGATTTTTCAGGAACAAATCTGATGCCTTTGCTGAAATAAATGAACGCAAAAGGCATCAAATCACTTGAAAGTAAAATAAATAGTTAAGAATATTAATGTACGATTTAAGTAGTTTGAAAGAAATGAGGATGCATCCAGTTTGTAAAATGAATTAAAAAGCAAATGGATAGCCACTATCCACTGAGCATAAAAGAACCTTTTAAAGTGCAATGAATCGGTAAAGTCGGTTTTCAGTTTAATTTCAATTTAATTTCATAAAATATTTGTGCGACACTCATGGATGGATTATTAATAAAAATGAATGTAAAAGCCATCCGAGATCGGACCTAGTTATTGTTAATCTGATTGTGTAAGTATTGTCAATGTACCATTGGTGCATAATCGTCTGAGTGAAATGTATCGAAAGGCTTTTTTTCTAGCAGTAAAATTACTGCCACGGCAAAAACAGTGTCGCTTACTGGCTAATACCCTTTTGTTCTCTGAGCTACTGAAAATAGTCACTACAGACACTACTTTTGCTGTGTTATATTTTCCATTTCCCCCTCAAAATCCCAAATGTACACTGAGTACCTAATGCAGTGTTACCTTGCAACATTCTGCAAATATAGTATTCAAGGTTAAATTATAGCCTTTTTTCTTCGCAGCCCCAAAATTTCCAAAAAGAACTTCTCAAAATAAATGACTAAGAGTTAGACTGTCCAAAACAAAAGAGCTTAATCAACATTTGACTGCTGGCAGGAAAACCCACCACTTTATGTGTGTAAATCAGCGTCATTTGCTTCATAAATGTGAGCAGAAATACGGATCACTTGAGGAGCGTCCAGAACACATGATTCTAATTAGCTAGTCAGTGCTCAACTGAGCATTCAGTGCTCTATAGTTTAAATGCTGTTCACAAGCTGGAAAACAAAAATTAAAAGGCAGACTTCAGGAAAGTGTCATCCCAAGAGTGTTTTCTCATCCTTTCATACAAATGGATGTTACAGATATGCAGAAGGGAGGAGAATGTTGAGATCTCATATACTTTTGTACATCAAGCCACTTTTATATCTCGGCTTAATACTCATTTTCACACTTAAGTGTTTGGTTCTGATTCATGCTTTAGGTTTAGGATGGATGAATTTGCTTTAGCTAGCTGTTCTTATCCATTTTAATTTCTGTCATTGTTGACTTGTTCACATTATTACTTCAGCCTTCTACCTTATTATGCATTATCACGTTTAAATTGCTTTAACTTTTTACTTTGTTAAATAGCAGTTGGTTCTGTTTTATGTTTAATTTTGATCTTTAGCCTTGTACAGCACTTCAGATAAGCTATTGTTATTTTTAAATGTGCTATATAATTAAACTTGACTTGAATTCTCTAAACACTCATCCATCCAACCATCCATCTTCCATTAGCTTATTCAGCGTTGTTGGGGGGCAGGCTTTTCCATGCAGCACTGGCCACAAGGCAGGTGTATAACCTGAATGAAACACATACACTCACACTGTGGGTGATTTAGAGATGCCAATTATCCTAACTGCTTGTATTTTGACTGCAGGAGGCAGCTGGAGTACCTAGAGGAAAACTGTGCACCGTGGGGAGAACATTCAAACTCCACAAACACAAGCAGCGGGGTTCAGACCTCCAAAGCGTGAGATGACAGTGCTACCCACTGAGCCACCATTAGACACCCATAAAAACACAAACGGAAAACAAAGCTAGAAAGATTAAAAATTAACAAAATTAAAAATCAGGCTTTACACTTATGGTAGAGTGCCTCATAATAATAGTTTTAACAGTGCCAGAGAGTAGCAGACATAACCACTGGTCCAGGAAATGATATGCAGGAAATAGGATCTGTGTTTACGGAAAATGGTGCCATTTTTCATTCAAATAGGACAGCACACACCAAACAAAATGAGGTGGGATCAGTTCCTCAGCTGAGAGCTGAGAAAACCAAACATTTTGCTTGGGGAGAGAACTAACTCTAACTCTGATCACATGACCTACCTTCCTATCATCGTCCCGTCTACTTGTGACAAAGCAAAGTTCAATAAGTATCTCTCTTCGATGACAAGGGAAGTGAGACGTGTTAACATAACTGCTTAGATTGATGTCATTATTGAATCCCTCAGTGTACAGTGAGGATGTCTGGGAAATTTTTCCAAAAATTTCTACATGAGATACAAGAAATGAGAATAATACAAATTCTGATCAATATGTCTTGTCCCAGCTGAAATAGCTATGAAAACCTGTGATAGTTATATACTCCGGTAGATAATGTCCTGACTAGACAAATCTCCATTGTACCCCATAATACTTAACAGGGGACAGTGTTTACTTTGCACAGCAGATAACATGTTCACACACACGTACAGAATAACCAACTTTTATCATTCTCCATTCCTCCTAAATCCAGGAATCTAGGTACAGCAGGTCGACACCTTCCAGACGCTGGCTTATACCATTTCATGTTGTATGGTACAGGTATGCGTACCATACACAGTATGAAAGTACACAAATAACACTAGCTTGTCGGCATACAGTATTTGTTAAAATATTTTTTTCTACTATGACTCACAGGTAATAGATGGCAAGGGGGTTCATACAATTTCCATTAAAAAGCTGCTCTCATCTAAAATAGCATTTTTCAGCCCTGTTACTGATTGCACAACATATGCTGGTCCTCGTTCTAGCTAAGCTCTTAATTGATTATCCTACACTGAGCTGTTAATTGAATGAATCACAACATTTAAATCATGTTAAACAGTTGAGAGCTTAATGTTTTTTTTTTTTTTTTTAGCTAAACTGAGCTTGCACAGTTGCCTAAAATAACCTAAGTTATTGGTAAAAAGCAAAGCCAAGTTGTTTGAATTTTTTATTCTTTGAAATTGATGTTGCATATATTAATGCTATTGTTATCATTTTAATGATTTCGCGATTATTTGATTTTTATTGAAATTAAACAACCCGGGGCGGCATGGTGGTGCAGTGGTTAGCACTGTTGCCTCACACCTCTGGGACCCGGGTTCGAGTCTCCACCTGGGT
>JAODJU010000033.1:8464546-8492024 GCA_026776725.1 Gnathonemus echidnorhynchus
GCCCGTTGCTTCCAGGATAGGCTCCGGACCCCCCGCGACCCAGTAGGATAAGCGGCTTGGAAAATGGATGGATGGATCGATTAAACAATCCTGTTTTATTCAGTTTTGAATAACAGTATGAAATACAGTATGAAACTGAGACAACACTTTCCTAATCTATTTAAGATTTCAGGTGTTCAGTGAACATGAAAGAATTACAGGAAATCCTTCACTTTTGGTGTAATGATTTAATTACTGCAATTTAATTGACATCTTTGTAAAGCAAATTTAATTATCTGAAAGAACTTCCACACACGACAAGTTCTAGATGACTGAATACAGAGTAATCAAGCTTTTCTTACAAAGCAGAAAAAAAGTCTATGGCAGCCTGTCTTACTGTGTAAGTCTAACGGTAATGGAACACTTATAAAGACACTTATAACGATCGACTGAGAGGCGACAAACAAAACTACACATGCAAGGTGTTCATTCCACTATGCATCCAGAGGGGGAAATATGGCTACAATGAGAAAAGAATCTAGCAAAATGTCAAGTTAAGTTAAGTTAAACTTAAAACTCCGGTTGAATTATTAAAGATCAAAATTAATGTCAGAAAATAAAATCAAACACTACATTAAACCTTTCCCTTTGCAGCTGGGTGTACTGTATATGTTAGTCAAAACAAGTTTCGGGGGGGGGGGGAAGAGAGCAACGCTACAGATTTAAGGAGGTGGTCCTTGAGTCCCTGAGCAAAAGTCCAAAGTGAAATGTTGAGTCTGTACAGAAACTGAAGCAATTATTGTGTAGTTTGAAAGGTGGAGTGAAGATCACAGAGCCAAAGCTACGGCAAGTCTGGATGCATCACTGGTGGAGAGGTGGAACTCCACCTGGTCTGGGTATGGGAAAGTCAAGGGGTTTGACCAACAAAACCATGGGATTGTGAAGATCAGAAGAAAGCAGACCAGCATCAGCTCAGGTTCTGGAAATAGTTGAACTCACTGGAAAACAGGACGATGTGGACAATGCCAATTACCTGACTGACACTGAGGAAAACCAGACCCTTTCTGTCTTTAATGAATACTGAGCTTAAGGGCCTAAATAAGCATGCAATCAAAAATTTCAGTACATGGCTTATATATATAATTTCTGCAGAGCTCATTACCCCTAAAAGTCTCCATCCCTGCACTTAAGCAGATATTTCTTAGATTCAGCTGTGCACCATTATGTATGTATTACCTTGGGTGAAAATTGTCTGCTTTATATGGAAACACTTGTTGGTTCTGTTTGGTCAGCATGTGTACTCACAGGACTATTTCTTGCCTTTTCCCCCCTACCTCTCTGAGGAGTAGACCTCTCATGTCCCCTCCTCAAATGCTGACATTAAGCGTGATTAAGAGGTGACCCAAATCACAATAAGGGTTTTTCAAGGTCCGAGTTACCATCAGCAACCTCTGACTTGGAATTTTAATGCTGTTTTTGGATTCATGTTGTTGTGGGCCCAATAAGAAAGGGTGTCAAACTTATGTTAACATAATGCCAATCTTGATGGTCAGTTGTGTGAGACTTACCTCTATTTTAAACCAGATCGTCAGGGCTGTGTGTCTTATATATCAGAGATTTTGTCTGGACAAATATTTTTGTCATCAAATAACCAAGGTGTGATCACAGACCTTTAGATGTAAAGATAATAAAAATTATAAAGTGAATCCTGCTGATCATAAATTATAATAGCCACAGAAAAAAATCACTTTATTCACAGGCAGTGAGGCACAAGAATCTTATCTTGAAAATATGGCAAAGGATTATAAACATATTATATCATCAGTTAACTGGCTGATCTTTTTTATGATTTAATATGCATGAGTTCAAGTTTAGAGCTTATGAAACAAGATATTGGGGAAATTCAGCATTCAGAAAATAGCTTTGATTCATATATAATAGAAACAATATATTGTAGAAAATAGCAGTTGGGTGTTAGAAGCAGATAGAAGATGGATGGATGGATGGATGGATGGATGGGGAAGATGGATGGATGGATGGATGAATGAATTTGCTTTAGCTAGCTGTTCAGTTTTTTTCATGCACTAGGAGTGCCTTTTATGTTTGTTGTCTTCCACTTGAATACATCAAAGTTGAAATTATACACTAACCAGATTCAAATGTACATACAAGTTACCTTTCATGTGTTAGATTACATAAATATATTTCACATCTTACTGCACGCGTGAATGGACAGTTTTTCATCCACTTCATGCGTTAATTAGTTAATTAACTTCCTGCAGCTCCCATCCCCAAAAATAGAAACATTCTCCAGTCGAGATGAAGAAAGCCCCGATGGATAGCTTTGCGCTCATGCCAGACAGAACACATGCACTCACACTTCTGTATGAACATAACACCGCGACTTGGCACCCCTGGACTATTTCTTATTCCACGGAAAATCCATTGTTCATTTGCCTGGTGATCCTTGGCAGCGACTGGAGCAAATGCCACAATGATGCCATCTACATAAAAAAATGGCCATTAAATAACCTGACAAATGTGGCAAGTTATCGGGGTCAACGTCAGAAATGAAAGCCTAATTTAATAATTCTGAAGGATTTAATTTGAGTGAAACAGAGTTAGTGCAAAATAACCTCTCAGAAAATAGAGCAAATTTAAATGTAAAAGTTCAAAGATATTTTGTTTTGATCTGGAGCATGGAAAATAACAATTAAGAAGGGAAAGTCCCTCAGGGCAGCCCTAACAAGACTGAAGTGGGTTTAGCTGGCCCAGTTCAAATCAGCGAAAACCAGAGCTGGCAGTGTATTATCTGGATGGTATTTCGTGACATACCTGCTGCAGGGGACTTTCAATGGATTAACCAAACAAGATAGAAACAAACAAAGTAAACATAAAAACGGTTCCCTTGGAAACAAAGAGTGTGACAGACAACTGAAAAAGAATTTTAGAAATGAGTGCACAAATTCATGTCATTTATGTTTTGTATGTTCAAAAATATGTACAAATAATGAAAGGGCTTTTTGATGGCTTCTAAGGAAACTTGCTCATCCATCCATTCATCATCCTTTTTTTTTTGGACATTTTCCTAAAGATTAAGAGAGCCATTATTCTGAATTACAGTGCAATGGTTATTTTAGAAGCAGACCCTAGACATACCTCCATCCTTTCATCCATCTTCTAACCATTCACTGGCTGGGATTGTAGGGTTGTTGAGGGGCTTACAGACTATTTCAGGCAGAGCACTAGGCTGGGTTACATGCTGACAGAAATACCAGCACATTGCAGGCCTCAATGCTCAGCTAAATTTTGGAAATAAACATCAAGGTTAACAAACAGCCCCCACTGTGGATATACAGTGTGCTCCCAGTGGTGCACTGCTTTCATCTGCACACTGCCATTCCAAACACATGTGCCTAATTGAACTGGTGCCCATAGTGCATGAATGTGTGTGATTATGCCAGTGGACTAACATCCCATGCAGGGCATCTCCTGCTCTGTGCCCAGTGCTGCCAGTGCCCCCATACCAGATAAACCATCAGAAGAAGGACGGTTGGACATACATACAATAAAGACAGTTGTACAGGCATATTTATAACTAAATATTGTGCTCTCCATTGAGGGAATTTCACACTGAAACAATGTTCTATGTACATTGTATAAATAATAAAGTCTTTGACTGATCATAAAAGTGTACATCAATGTACAGTATTCCAATAACCAATTATCATGGCTGAAAAATCCCTTTCATCTATTTTATTTTCTTTTGCAAGTTCAAATTTGCATTCACAGAAACAGTTACAATACACAGTAAAACGTCTTTAGTTCGATAACACTTAATTTTAACAAAACCGAGACAACTGATTACATCCATGAAAAATACAGGCCTGGATCTCATCAGCCTATTTAAAATGCAAACCTAAAATCAGTTCATTGTTTACTAAGTGCAGTAAAGAATAAAATAAAATAATTCTGCATAACACATAATCTTTCAGATGAAACAGTCCTTTGTGGTTTTCGAACTTCATATGCAAGTCGCATTTGGGAAAAAATGAAAAACAAATATGTATGTGGTCTTCACTGCTATGCAGCCCATGCTAACATCCCCAAAGGCCTTTGCCTATAACCAGAAAGTTGCTGATTCGAATCCCATGGTCAGTAGAGCAGTCGTTCCCCTTTAGGCTCTTGAAAAAGGGCCTTAGCCCTGAAGTCATGCCCCAGTGGTGCCGGATGAACGCTAGACCCTGCACTCTCACCCCAAGCATCACTCTCACCCCAAGCATCACTCTCACCCCAAGCGTCACTCTCACCCCAAGCGTCACTCTCACCCGCACATGCGAATGTCTCAAAGGAGGTCAAGATGAGATTTGAGACAACCGAAGTATTCCTAGTTACCTGTATGCGTACCCATACAAATAAAGTATTTAAAGTAGAAAACAACATCTGCAAGCCATTTCAGTCATTTCCACTCATTTGCACACATGGACATGCTAGATACGACTGTCCTGTAATGTCAGTCAGTGGACCACCCAGTAGTATGCTCAACCCTTATCAATGAAGACTGACCTCTATTTGCATAGCTACAATCTACATCCTGCCTTCAAAGATTGGAATATATAGGGTCTTACACATCACTTGTTCAAGATAAAAAAAGAAAAAAGTTAATTTTTACCACTGGCCAGGCTCGCTGCTCAGGGAGTGCATGTGCTGACTAGCCGTCCACGCTAAGTCCCCTGAGAGCCACTGATAGGCCAGGAGAGGCCCTCCTAGCTGCAATTCAGCGCTAACCCAACAGGACTGCAGTGACATCGTCACAGCCACGGGGACCCTTTGGCTGGCTTCCTGCCACGCTCAATAATACATTTCAGGCCAGGACAGGACAGGCACATGCAGGCAGTTGTTCATGGGCACAAACCAAAATGGAGGCACTTGATTTTAAAAATGGAGATGGGTTCTACTCAGGGTCATTTCGCAGATCAGTGGACATTTCCTATAATGCTAATAGAAGCATTTTTTTAAACCCCAATTGTTCAAAAAAAAAAATCTAAGTGGATGATGACCCATATCTAGCAAAGAAGCATAAGGACATTCAACATTGTATTTCAGTTCATTCTGTTCCGTTCAAAAGTAATTTGATTTCTTCAAGAGATTTTCCTGAAGATTATTAGAGCATGTTACTCAATTATTTTGAATTACAGTACCACTGAAATCCATCTGAAATCCATTTTTTTTCGCTCAGCTTCCCATGAGACAGGGCACTGAGCAAAGCGGAAAGCAGTGGGGAAGGATGCCACAGGTTACCAGGGCACACCTTCATGGACGTGACACTAACTCAGTCCTAATTCCTGGAGTGACTCGGAAAGCAGCACTTCCCTGACACTGCTGTGACAGCAACGTCTTCCCCTCTCTGCTGTTACCACTAAAGTATCTATGGAGGCCACTTTGAATGCCATTCTGCTCTGGTTTTTATTATTAACATGCCTGTTGATGATTTTTGCCTATAATATGACACTGCAAGTCTTGCCCTGGAAAATATTATTTCATACCTATTAAACCTATACAGAAAACATACTGAAACACAATTATACAATGGACAGAAAAGAAGCTATTGACAAAGAGGCATGCACTTGGTACACAATATGGAACAGCTAAGCTTAGAATTAAATTTAGTCCCTAAACATGCTCCCTTAATTCATATAATATTGCATCTTTCAAAATGAATGTGCATACATAACAAATAGATAGATTAAGCCATTAGGTAAGTGCAGGGGTGTTTCTAGCGATTGAAAAGATCAGGGGCTAACTCAAGTTTATCTGGGGCTTGTCTTTTTTTTTTTTACCTTTTTTTTGAAGGAAGATTGGCATTGGGCCTAAAATATCACAGAGTGCTCGGATCTCATGACGCCCATCGGAAAGTGTTTTTATATAACACATTCCATCAATTTAGTGTTTTTCCATGATAAAAATCTAACCATGGCACATACTCCTGGTTATTCATATTACTTAAGTATTTACAATAATCCACCCATTTTACAGCCATTAAGCTTGGTTAGGGTCACTGTCCCGAGAAAGACAGGGACCAAAGCCACAGGACAGCGATACGCACTCACACACTATGCGTAATTTAGAGACACGTATTAACCTAAATGCATGACTACCGGAGGAAAACACACAAGACATGAAAAGAAGATATAAGGAATAAGAGAGAAACTTTAACTGACCAGGGCAGACAGATCAGGGCCCAGCATTCAATACAGAACGCAGAAATCTTGAGGTGACAACAGTCTCTACTAAGTCACAACAACATGTGACAAAATTTAAATTAGCCAGGGCTAGAAGGATTCTACAACAATTGTGTCATATAATGTTATTTTTATATTATGTTATTTTATTAGCCTGTTGAAAGCACAATTATACTATATATTAAACATGTGGGGGGAAAAGTTATAGGTAGCAGTGTTATAATGCTAAATTTTCTCAATTTTTTGGTGAAATTTATATTAATTTACAGAACACAACACTTCTTTAATTAAAGCATATGTTTACATTTAGACTGTATTCACTTAGCACATGTTTCTACGCAGAATGAGAGTGTATGAGCAGAGGACCAAAACTACAATGAACTGAGTACTGGAACAATAATAATATTCATATTGTCTATGTTACTTACAAAAATATATCAAAAGTTAGCACTAGCTAGCATTAGCAGTTAGCACTAGTTGATGTAATGAGTAAACTCAGCAGTTATGGGAAATGTTAGAGAAGGCTAAATAGACTGAATGAGTTAGCCAGGGTTAAACTGAAGTATACAGTCTGATATTCAGAACCAATAAGTCATTTTCTGCTATCGGACTTTAAATGGAATCTTCAGTTTCACTTTGGCCATGCCTACATCGAGAGAGACCAAGCCATATTTACAATCAGTCTGAGGATTCTGATAGGACAGGTGGTTGAGCAATAAGAGCTGTAGTACCTGGAATAAATGAGGAGTAGGATGTAAATTAGCAGTCGCATCAAGAGCTTTGTGAGGAAGGCACAATTGACATCAGAATAAAAACAATCATCATTTGTCATCATATATAAAAGAAAATCTAGTAGCAGTTGTGTAGATTTTAAATATTTTGGTTATGATGGATTTCAAACAGAGCAAAGCACATATACCCTACATCAATTTGCATTACCATTCACTCATTATTTGTTTCAATCGCGGTTCAATGAATCAAATACAAGTTTGAGTTGACTTGATTTTTGACATCATTTAACCACAAGCATATAAATTAAAATGGATGTTATCAAAGTATGCATGATGTGCGAGACTTTGAAGATGGTATAAAGGTAGTCATAAATTATCTATGGTTTGTCTGTTCTTCTCTGTTCAAATAACAAAATGCTGTAGTATTGTGGAGGTCTTCACTGAATTATCATTTTCTGGAATAATTGAATAAATTTATCTTTCTCCCTAAATATGCCAAAATGTGCCAAAAAGCCTAATATCCACATCAATTTGCTACCATCTGGGACTTTGCATTCAAGAAGGTGCAGGAGAACAAACAAATGTTTTTCTGTATTGATTCAGTTTCTCTGCTGTGCTCCCCGTCCATTTGAGTCACAGATGGAAAAAGTGCCATGCAATGCAAATGTTTGGAGAGAGGTCAACACTCAGAGCTGACCTGAATTCCCCATGCTGTCTGCCAGCATAAACTGACACCATATAACATAATACATACAGTTGCAAGTCACTTTTTGCTACTTGTTTACATAGGCCGTGAAGTTTTTTTCAGTACTGTATTGATTAATTGGGTTACTATTTATTGAAAAATCTGCTCCAGATTTATATAATAAGCACGCTCAGTAGCAGCCATGGCCAACGAAGAAACACTATCTCTTTGTGATTACCCAAGCTCACACAGATTCTGTCCTTGTTGAAATTAATAAAGACATTACAGTAACATACTGCTCAACACTAATCGAGGCGTGAGATTTTTCAAAACGTTTTGATATATAAGCAGCAGTATGCAGGCTAAAATAGTAATTTTAGAGCCATGAACTAATTTGGTTTAAAACTATCTGACAACAAGCAGAGCGCCTGACCAATTAGTGAGCTGGACCTCCTGATGGCACCAGGGCTTATCTTCTCTCCATGCATCACTTCTTCTCTCCATGCATCATTATGTTATAATATATTTTGGTGAAAGGAATACTGACCAGGAAGGCAACACTGACCAGAAACTAACCTGCCAACCATTTTGCCATCCCAGGGAGGGGGACGTCTCCTGCGATAAATTCTGCCGGCCCACATACCGATCGGCCCACCTGGAACAGGCCCAGTATGCCAGATGGCCAGTCCAAAACGGCATACTGTCTAAGTCTAAGATCTAGCAATGTAAAAGCTACTGTTACTTATTAATATGAAGTGCACACATTCAAAATGGCATGAAACTTGATATTTTAATTCTAGAGTGAATAGTGCAAAACTAGTTACTGTAATTGTTGCAGGAAAAAAAAAGATTCAAAAATCTATATTTCAAAATTTGATTAATGTTATCATATTACCCAGCATTTGCTTTGTCCAATCCCATTCCAGTGATATAACCAGGTCACCTGTGAACATCATTTGTAAATCAATATCAGCACAGCTGTCCATGAGCTTGTGTGGATTTGGCTCACTGTTGCAGGGAAAACAATATTTGGCCTCAGCTGTGAGCATCTATTCTACTGTATTTGTGCAGGTCTCCGAAATTGTTAAACTTAAGCTGAAGAAACCTTATCTTCTATTGAAGGCCCAACCCATGTTGATATTGTTCCAGAAGTCTCCCTGGCACATTGTGAACTTTTACAGACTGCATCTAGTTCATTCAAAGACATAATTTCCATGCTTTTGTGCATAACATCATAAATTAATTACATGATCTGATACTGGCCATAACAGTAAGATACAGATACAATGTGGCTGATAACAAACAGTAAGTAGCTGTAGAAAATGACAAAAATGCAGGTCATGAAATAAATGTTTAAAATGTTGAAATATTTAGAATGATTAAGGAATACTGATAAGAAACTGGCAATTTAAATCTATGCTCTTACATTTAAACATCATTTTAAAAGATGATAATTCATAATAATATACTATTAATAAGTATACTATCAATATGAATACATTAATATTAATAATATGTAATACCTATGATGTGCATGTATTTTCATATCTGTAAAATCCCATAATGCGTAAGGTACCTAAGAGAAACGTTTAAATTAGCCAATGAACCAAACAAATAACCGTGATAGAAAGCAGTGCTCATCTGTAACAATGTGCTAAATTTGCTTCTTAGCTGCAGTCATTTTATATGATTTTCGTTTTCCAACGGGCTTCTTTTCATCATGAGAAACCAGCAGGTTCATGCTACTGCAGGAGAAATGATGGCTGAAGCCGTCTGACACTCAGCCATGTACTTTAAGTAAAATACTGTTCGCTTATGGCACTAAATGAACGAGAGGTAGTGAGCCTCTCATCCAAGCTGACTATTCAGGTAAAATCCTTTAAAAAAAAAAACAGGAAGGAACAGCCACATTTTCTTCTGACAGTCTTGTTAGGCATAACAGAGCTTTCCTACCAAAGGGTATCTCATTGAGAGGGAACATATAATGTAAAGTAAAACCCATTGGTATTTTATCCTCCTTTAAATTCTGTAATATTTATCTTACAGAATCTAATGATATTTAAGCTTACAGCTTTGACCTTTGCTTTTCCACCTTATAAGAGATTAATCCTGATTATCTGGCACAAAGCAGAAACAGAACGATACAAAGCAAATGCACTTACAGTACATTCAGAAATTGAATAAGCCATGGCTAATTTTTATTGTGATAAATAAATATTTGAATTTTTATATTTCATTTTCTGCTATCTGGATCCTGGCCCGTTCATTTTTTGCATATCCTATGTGCTGTTCATGGTGTGTAACACATGTGATATGTAGGATATCATGGGGCGATTAGCAGAATCACTTTAACCCTAGTATCAGGAAAAAAGCAAATGCCAATAATTCTTTCAATGTACAAATGTCAGGTAATAACTACCAGGGGGCTCGCCTTTATTTATATACAATATTCTACTCTGTGTTAATTTACCTGCCAATTTATCAGAAACCATAGTTTCAGTTCTAATTATTGATTTAATTTTCAACTGACAGAGAAAGAAGAAACGGGGATCAAGCTTGCTAACTCAATGCAAAAAGACTCATTTCCATATTTACAATCAACAGTATAAGTGTAACAAATTAATTACCTAAATTGAAATGACAGCATTGTATTCCAGAGACAGTCCTGTCATTTGGTCAGTCTATCCAAGCCGTACTTATCCAACACTCACGAACTTGTACAATTTCTAGAATTACTGCATGGATCATGAAGTACAATTTCTAGAACGACTCGGGGGATCAACCGGAAATGTAAAAGTTAATAAATGTGTTTTTACCCAAATGCTGCGAGACCTTGTCATCTGCAGGTCTGAACATGCACTAATTCATTTATGGCACATTGCACAAAGCTGTTGTTCAAGGAACCAGTTGTGACATCACTCTACAGGACTTGAATCTGCAGTCTTCTGATCACAGTCCTAACCCACAAACCCAGAGGCCACCCCAGATACCACTGAAGCAAAAAATGAAAATAAAAATATTCATTCTTGATACAGAATCTATTCCCTAAACGTTACATGGGTGTAGGTGTAAAATGAGTCTGTTTTTAAGGCTCTAAACAACATTGCTTTTGCTATATAAAACCAAAGATCCGACCATCTAAAATTAAATTCATGTAGAATGACCTCATAAAACACACTGCTCATCTTATTGAAACACAACCACACACACACACACACACAGCTCAGGAAAAAATTAAGAGACCACAGCAAAAGTTCTAGTTTCACTCATTTCACTCATTGATGAAGGGCTTCTTCCTTGCTTTATGGGACTTCAGTTCTGCTTCTAGGAGCTTGTTACGAACTTGTCTTAGCAGTGCACTTCACTCCACTTAATGTTAATCATTCTTTTTGAAGGTCACCTGATGTCATTCCCGATTCATGACACACTGATAAGTAGACGGTCATCTCTGGCATTAGAACGTTACTTCTGCTCTCTACCTGGCTAGTTTTTGGTCGTTCCCAATGTCTCCTGCTTCACCTTGTTCTTGTGTACTGCGGTCTTAGAAATTTTGAGCCTGGAAGCAACCTGCTTCGCAGCGTAGCCTTCTGCCAGCAGAACCAGGATTAAACCAAGTTACATATACATCTGCATGTGTGTGTGTGTGTGTGTGTGTGTGTGACCAAGCATGCATGGATGTGTGCATACATGCGTGCGTTCTGACAGGATAGTGCTATCTTTAAAAAGAATAGCTACACTTTCAACTTGAGCATCTATACTCCGATTCTGTCAGTACTCCAAGCATCCATGACATTTATGGACAAGATGGAGCACTTTATATTATTAGTATTTTCATACGGTGCATACTGATGTATTGCCTTCAATATTATAGAATACAATCTCTGTCACCATACATCTGATCACTCTGTTGATAATGATTTATTATGACCACATAATCTTTCTTGGAAACAGATGTGACACTTTTCATATTTCGATTTTTCACTTGCCTTCTGAATAGGCCCATATGTTAATAATAAGCAGAGAGACAAGATAACAAATAAGATCTTGAATATCTTATCAACAATTCTGGAAATAGCTTTGTCTTCTGAAATGTCGCCAAAATCCATTACACCACCACAACTCCTAGCACAACTGAGTCCCCTTAAAACATTAATTCACATGAATATTTATGACTATTTATGACAGTCCACACAAATCAGTAAACAGAGTTAATTAAATGAAAAATGACGGCTGTCAAATGGTGTGGAATGACGGCTCGGATGACAGATCCGTCGCTTCACATTTCAGGGTTGTATGTGTGGTTTGCTTGTTCTATTCATCACAGTGTTTGAAAGACGTGTAGTTGGGTGAACTATATCTTTAAATTGGCAATAGTGTTTACACAGCGTAATACATAGGCATTCCACCTAAGCTATCCCCTGTCTTGTACCGTATACCTCCTGGTATAAATTCCAGGCTTCCAGTGCCCCTGCACTGGATAGGCACTTGGAGGAAATAAATGGATAGGTAGAAAATGCAAGAATATTTGACAGACAAAGAATGTCTAGGAATACGGCCTTCCCTCAGTATATGCAATTACGTTTTTTTTTTTTTTTTAAACAACAAAGAAACACTGCAAATGGAAAGCCTTTTTCCATTATTTTAAATGGGAAACATTTTAAAGTGATTCCAGCCCAACCCAAAAAAACCCAAATAACAGTTCGAAATAATCAATGAAACTGCACTCACAAATACAAAATAAATGAACAAAAAACACTTCTAAGTCAACACAAACTTGTAGAACAAAGACTAAAAGCTTGTAAACATTGTTTCTCTAAAACTACATGCATATAGACCCAATGCACGTACAATGTTTGGCCAAAACCATAATGGTGAAATACTACTGCTTGTGATTTTTGTAAAATTATATTGTTGGCTGAAAAATGTAACATTGGTTAAATAAATCCACAAAACAAAATTCTGGTATCAAAAAAGTAAGACGCATTAAGGCAAAAAAGAAAAAAAACAACCATACATCAGGAGATTGCTATATTAGTTTAATATAAGACACCCCGAGTAGATGGCAAGTCAACATTGTATTCTAAATAAGTTCACGGCCATTACATTCAAGTAATAACTGCACATATGAACTATATATATATATATAGTATATATATATATAGAGAGAGAGATTTTTGTTTAATTCTGGTAAACTCTCCTGGTAGAAGAACTGATGCTGCAAGATAATATTTCTCCAAAGGAGCATGGAGTGATCTGAGGTGATCTGAGAATAAATACACTTAAATAAAAGAAGGAAAAAAAACTAAATAAATAAATGAGAAAAAAAATTTACCACCTGACACTCAGTGTACATTATATCTTTAAGGGTATAAAATTTACAGTGCAATGTCCTATGAAAGAAGTGTTTGCGAAGAGCTGCACTTAAAGCTGCATTACAGAATCAAACATTATATCATGAAAAGTATCAGATGGCCAGGAAATGCACTGAGAAAATGCATTAGAAATGGAATATAAGAGATGTCCCCATAAAGCAACTTTTACACCATAGTTCTGTTCTTGGCGTTTCGTACTGATATCAGTCATCACAAATATGTGTGATTACTGTATAAAGACATTCTCAAATCAATGCCATGGTATGTTCAGTATTAGCAATCATCATCTTATCGTATATGAGGTCATACACGAGAAGGCTTGTAAAAGACTGCTTAATGAAAATCAAAATTGGCGCTGGCTGTCGGTACTGATTTTATAAGAATATGATTCTGTATTGGATCTGCATGATATATCCTAACAGGGAACTTACTACTTTAATTAATCTATTTGAGGTTTCACATTGGCGCATGGTTCGGGGATAAACACACAGAGTATGCTGCTGCGTGACGTCTTTCCATCTATTGTGCATTATACACCTCATCACAAACAGCTTTGTCTGGGTTAGAAGACATCAAACCGGGAAACCTTTCCAATTTCATAGCAGCTAAGCAATAAAACAGCCTATTACTGCTTCACTGAAAATCTTAATAGGTGCAGCCAAAGATAATTATAGCACACCTACAGTTTGCACCCACTAAAATGCAGCTGACTTTTCTCAATTTCAGGCATTCTGATTCATTATAAAGAGCTGGTCTTTTCAACAGCGTCGTTTTCTTTACATTTTCTCAATTCCAATGTATACATAGGCAGGCAACCAATCTAGTCGATTTCTGTACTCTAAAAGTCCTTTCCACGATTTTAGTGCTTTTTTTCTTTTATCAAAAATGTGTTTGTGAACAGTCTGTCTGCTAGCATTTAGCATGCTGATCCTGTATTATGTAGCCTTTTGTTGCAAACAGTCATCATCTTTCTGACCATCCCATTAAATATGATTAGAGTCTGTGCCACTCATATGCACATGCAGATACTAAGGATCTCAATATGGTCGTATCAGTTCTGGGCCTCGTTTCTTTGCAGACAAAGGTAGTTGTCGCTTTGATAAGACCTTGTGCCAAACAGGAGCAAAATTAATTCCCAATTTCATCTGTGCTAGTCACATAGGCCAGAATAAAATGTCACTAGGGTGGTACAAAATGAAGACAGCCCACCCGTTTCCTGTTATATGAACAGCTTGAGTGGGACTCAGCCACAGAGACTGCTATTATTTTACCTAATCAGAGCCCCTAATGGTAATGGAAGTTGAATGTGCAGAAAACAGAGTAAACACATTTCTGTTTCGTAACATATCATTGACTATTACTGAACAATGAAAAGACCAATCATACTATCCCAAGACTAGTACAAATGGAAGTCTAGGGCAGGGGTGGGCAATCCTATCCGCAAAGGGCCGGTGTGAATGCAAGTTTTTGGGATAACCTTTAGGTCAGCTGTTCAAACCCAGGTGTGAGGACTCTTTAGCCATCAGTCCTCTAATTAGTGACCTACAGTAATTAGGGAGTTGCAGCAAAAACTTGCATACTGTACATAGCGGCCCTTTCCGGATAAGATTGCCCAACCCTGGTCTAGGGTATGCTTATAAGCTTATTTTAGGCTTAATGTACAAACAGGACTTCTTTAATTCAATGTAACAGTAACACTATACTTGTAAGGGCAGAAACAGTATAGTATAATGCTAATACTTATCTATTAATTAATCAGAAACTAATTCTTAGTTACATATTGATCTCGAGTTTGTTCATCATTAATGAATCATGATGCATGTTTCATCCCAAGCAGTTACTATTTTTGTTACCATATCAGTTAATTCTGTAAAGCTTTGTGAAATGCTGAAGGAACTACTAATGAACTACTAAGGAATTACTCAAAATGCTAGCAGTCGATCAAGTGACCAATTTGGAGCTTCAGCGTCCATCATTCCGGTGTCTGACCTCCTGGCTATAGAATTGCTATTGTCTGATTGGCTGTTGCTAACTCTCTGTTGCCTTGCTTAGTTGCCTTGTGTCTCACCTGACTGCAACACTGCCAGTCAACACTGCTCAAAAATTTGCTCTGTGTATCAAGACCGTAAGGGTCTGCAGGCATCTCTCAACACATGCTGAACAAAGTGGGGTTCAGGGCAGGTTCCCATGGAGGAAACCCTTGCTCTCTACATAGAACATTGCCGCCTGTATAAAGTTTGCTAAAGACCTGGAACAATTTTCTGTGGACAGATGAAACAAATGATGACCTTTTTAGAACTGCTGAATCAGAGTGCTGACCTCATTCCCCTGGACATGCTGTGGTGTGCTCTGAAACAGCGCATTCAATCAAGACATCCTGAAAATATACATGAATTGGCCAAAACACCTACTTCATAACAGCTACACAGGTCTCCTCAGCGACAATGGAAAGTGTTTGGCTGAAGTTCTTACCAATATAACAGGTTCCATGAGTTACTAAACATAAAAACATTACACAGTGCTTCCATCAATGACCTTGATTATCTAAACCATTTGGTCAATAAAGATATGACAGTATTAAATTTTATTCTATGTTAACAGACTGCCTGTCATTATTATTGACTTAGATGAAGATAAAACAACATTTTACTAGATAGATATTGAAGCAGAATATAATTACAAAGGGTTCACATGTTTTTCCCTCACAATGGTATCATTCTTACATTAGTAAAACACAGAGTACTAGATTAGCAGCTGTAGATTGTTATTTACAATTAAAGTCAATTGCACGAATCAAGCTCTTCTAAAGGCATGCACTAAAATAATATTTTTTAGCATACAAAGGGCATTAGTCCAAAAGGCTGAGAACGGAGAACGCACTTGCACAACAAATATGTGCTTTGTTTGTATATGTGAATATGAAATGGCTGTATGTGTTAAAAAAAAAGAGCAACATTTCAACATGCCTACTTTCACACAGAATACAGTGCATCTAACCCCAGATTTATATTTTAACTACAATGTTTGCTATTTGGCTCCAGTACTTTTTGGAATAGCTAAATCCATCTAGGGAGTACTCAGATTACCTGGTTAATAACAGTTTCACTATTATGTTACTGATTTAAATGAACCACGTTAATATTCTTCAGATAACTACAGATGAACTTTGGTAATAATCCAGCTGCCCTGCAGATTTTGAGATATTCAATGAGTTTTGATATTAATGGAGTTTATTCATCAAGGAACAAAATGCCACATATGCTACAAAGTTGAAATCAAAAGGGAAATGATTTTAAACCATGAGATATCGATGGGACTCATCTTCCACTGCCAATCAATACCCACAGGGAGGAAAACATGCATTAGTACATTAATTTATGACTTGAATTTAAATATGTAAAAACACATCTGCTCCATGAAAATGTACTTCAAAGATGAACTAATTTAATAGGGACTTTCAGAAATGTTCAACAGC
Source organism: Gnathonemus echidnorhynchus (assembly GCA_026776725.1). Taxonomy (NCBI): domain Eukaryota; kingdom Metazoa; phylum Chordata; class Actinopteri; order Osteoglossiformes; family Mormyridae; genus Gnathonemus; species Gnathonemus echidnorhynchus. The sequence goes on from JAODJU010000033.1 coordinate 8,481,031, forward strand.
TTTCTGCTGAAGGCTGTGATAAAACTGTCTGTATACCGAAATGTATTTACTTAATTACATAGATTGAGCTCTCTCATCAGATTCATAAATGCGACAAATGTTTGTCACCCACTTCCATATAATTTGCCAAATCTAACAACAAAATTGTTAATTATAAATAAAAGGCTAGAGGCACTAAGAATGGGAAATCTCAATATTATTTTCTGGAAAATTCTTCATTTAAAATGTTTCTTACCCAGTGGTTACTTATGTAGCCAGCAATCTTGGACCACAATTGTAACCAAAGTCCTTTGTGAACAAACCAACAAACAAACAAACAAATGGCCTAAGAAGCTATGTTTTATGGTGATTACAATTGAGAGTACTGTAAGTGAAGTACTTCAAAATAACATATTACCTCGATTTGTTTTTTTTGGTTTTTTTTTTGGGGGGGGGGGGGGGGGGGCATTTTTAAGGTATTGTTAAGACGCTTTGGCCTGCTGGCGATGCAGGTCAGGTGTTTTACTTCGATGTTAGACAGAAAGGCGAGTCTCACCGCAGGATGTCCTCAGTGAACGCGCTACATTACTGCCAAAAGCAGGATATATAAACTTACAGAAGGCGACTGTATGGCTGGGCAACCCATCTGGTGTGTTCCCCTCTATGTACCCTTTATTACAGCAGTTGTGTACACTCACGTATGCTGGCTCTCTGTAGGAGGGGGGCACTGCAGCGATCCTAGAAGCCTCAGAGAATCCCTAATCGGTAATCAAAGGGACCGTAGTTTTTAGTCTCGCCACTGGGTGTCGCTGTTGGTGTCACTACTATTTATTTTAATTCGATATTACAAAGTTAAAATGAAGGGCTATAGGGCATTATATGCATGACCCAGAATATCATCGAGTATGCTGCATTATAAAACTTTGAAACAAATACACAAGAGCAAAAGGACAAGGCTGAGACTGCATGGGACTCACTTGTCATGGAAGATTGAGTGGGACGAAAAGTTTGCAGGCATTATGTTTTATTGGATATGGAAATGATCCAGGCTACATAGTTATTTATTCAAATTTCATATGTTATTAAATTATTTCAATGCATCCAAGGAATTTCACTTTAATGCATCACATTAAATGTCAAGCTATTAATTTGAAAATGGGATCAGGCCAGCAGTAATCAATTCTAAAATAAATACATTTACATAAGGTAAAATGCATAAAGCAATTTACAGTTTAAAAGAAGAAAGAAATGATTTCTTACTAAGTCTTCTCACAGAGAATCCATCCCCAATAGTCATTTAGACAGTGTTGGGGTCACCGTGGACCTGATGATCATGCCAGGAAGAGGAAACCAAACTGTGTTTTATTCAGTCCATTACTTCAAATTCTAACAGGCTTTCCAGCCTTCTACATGACTCTGGCTGCAAATCGCATCCCCTGCATATGCAATGCTGCATGTGTGCCATCCATACCACTTGTCATTAAGAATATATTTGGTGTCATCGGCATACAGGGGGTTATTTTTAATTTCCTAATTCTTATCATGGTCTAAAAATTCGTCCTCTGACATGTTAGCCTTCAAAGATTTTGCTTAATTATAAACTTACTCAGCCATTGAACTCTAGGGCTTTCAAAGTCATTATGCCCAATAAATGCACCTCTAAACCATTCTCCTTGGGTTCAGCAGCTCTGTTTGGAGATACAGCCTGATTCTGTCTGTATCATCCTTTGGTAAATGATCTGAATCCTGTTCACCCAGAGTACACCACCAGAGTACACCACCAGAGTACACCACGGCCATCTTCATGACCTGTACTTTTCAAGATTGCTCAGATAATTGCCAAACTTCTTAATCATTTGCACCAGTCTCCGGTGAAAAACTGCAAAATCAGTGAAAACTTGAAGAAACTTTCCCAATGCATGTTAACTATATCTTTATTTCATGTGAAGTAGGTACATACATACATACACATAAAATACATAGAATTAATTTCCTAAATTATGAAAAATTGAAAAGCAACAACCTCACAACCTTTATTTCCTGTAATTCTAAAAAAAATCTAATTTCTCCAAACTTTGTATTTGACTGAATAATTTCCCTTGACTACCAACAGCAACCCATAAGTTTATGAAGTTGCTAAACAAAATTAAATATTTGAGCTACTAGCTGAATTTAAGCCATGCCATACATTAAAAAAACGTAAAAAACGTATGCACTTAGCGAATATATAATTATCAGCCACAAAAAGTCTTCAATATAGAGATATATTCACCTAGACTGTCAAGACAGCTTACAGTAGATTGTTGCACGGAATGTAGAGACATTCTTCAGTCATCCAGTGCTCAAAATGCCATTTCCGACATATGGCTCTGAAGACATCCTGTCTGGCGGAGTCAAATGGGTACACACATCTGCTCCGCCTTTGTGAAGTGCACCAGAGATCTTGTGCGAAATTCAACTGGATTTCTGGCTCCAGCTACCAGTCTGACTAACCCACAGATAGAGAGACATCAATCCCAGGGCATGTGTGAGGCACGGTGCCAAGTCAGACACAGAGAAAAACCGTTGTTCAGTGCAATTTACATTCATGTGTGCTGCACAGAAGCACACAAAAATAACTCGGTAAATACCAGACCCTTGTTAGCCAGAAGGTTAGAAAGGCACGGTCCTTATAACCATCTAAACAAATGTCATTACAGACAAAGAATTGCTCTCAGGGCTCATTCTGCTGTCGGCTAATTAACCTTCTGGTGATATAGCGCGTCAGTCTTTTTCCTACTATTTTCGCCCTCCACAGAGTAACAGAGAAACCTTCTCTGAGACGATATTCACTCAGAGCTAGTCAAACAGAAACTGCTTTGAATCACATGGTTCCCAAGAACTCCTGTTACCCTGGCAACAGGACTAAGATAAATTATTCCGTCTGGGCTAAACATTCTGCAGGTGCTCGGAGCTTTTTTTTTGTAAATTTGAAACAATTCCTGTTGCAACTAACTTGTTGGGCTCTGACAATGAAACTCTCACTAAGAAATGGCATACGTATACCCTTTTAAGCATGGCATTATTCCTATATACTTTTTAATTAGAAATTGGAGGTTATTGTTGTTATTTTATTTACTATAAGCAACTGATCAAATGGGCTGAGTATATAGGACACATAGACACATTGTGCCATTTAACTTAAAGAAATGCCAACAGACAAGGTGACATAGTAAATATTAAAATGAAATTAAATACAGGACATTTTCTTTTAAAATCAAATCTGGGTAGCAAAACAACAAACAACCAAGACTTAACTAATTTCTGGTCCCATTAAAAAAATATTATTGCATATAATATGGGACTATACTTATATTAAAGCTAATTACCATCAAGAAGTTATTTAATTTCCTGCTTATTTAATAATAGCTTGTGGCGTTCAAACAATGATAAGACAAAATATTAATTTTACACCGTTTACATAAACGAATGAAATGAAATAGATTTAATGGCCGTTGTCTTAAAATTTTACCCATCAACACACAAATTTCAAATTAGCGTCCTCATAGATGGAACATGAATAAGCATTATTCAGTTTCTTCAGTAATGAAAACATAGTTCTATTTTTCTAAATGTGTTTGTTTTTGCATTATTCATACTGTATGCACTTCTCAGGACTCAGCAGGAACAGGCTGACAGAAGAAACTCAGTGTCTATAATGGATGTTGCTTAAAGAATTATTGCTCACATCACAGTCTCTTATTACCATTTTGAATTACTCTTTCTATTGACAGCGACCAAGCTATGGAATAGAGAAAAAAAACAGATATCCAAATCTTACTTCAGGCTCCATCTACTATTGATTACCGAGTGTTTATAACTAGGATGGGAAATAAAAGCGGTAGGTGGAAAAATAGCGAGTGGCTGCTTTTAATAAACAATGCAGCACAGCGGCGACTTGGCTGATTAATTCACAGACCATAAAGTGTAGCATGGAAAGGCTCTAAATCCTGACAAGGCCTTCACAGAGCAAACCCTCCTTAAACCCTCCTATCTGTCTTCAGCCTCTCTAGCTGTCATTTCAAACCTTTAATACATGAGCGTTACATATAAATATTCTTAAAAAGGAATGGATTTTGTGGAATGGATTTCATAAACTGAAACTAATGTCTGCAAAAGGGAAAAACTACAGATCTGTATATGTGAGGCACATGGAGAAATGAACTGTTGCACGTCGTATTCCCTTCATCGTGTTTTTTTTTTATTATTATGCCAAAATGACTATAATCTTAATTCTGAACAATATTGACTGTACGTTTTTTGAAACAAAATGTTTACAGTGTGAGGAAATGCATATGTTTTATATTCAAATATTATATGTTATTACATATGTGTGTGTGTGTGTGTGTGTGTGTGTAGATAAGGTTTATATTTCATTGTGGGGTACCAAGTGTCCCCCACAATGTGAAACAAACCTGTTATTTTGACATTGTGGGGCCTATTTTTCATGTCCCCATAAAGGTCTGTGAATGCAATCAAAATAGTTAAAGTTAGGGCAGAGTTTTCCCCATAGAAAGCAATGGGGAGTCCCCACAAAGATATAATTACAAACCTGTGCATGCCCACTGGTACTGGTACACGCAAGTGACTGGGCAGGCCAGCACAGCAGAAGGGGAGCCATTTAACAGCGTAGCCAGTTTTCTCCAACAAGCGCTACACCCCCCCATGCCAGCTCACTGTGGGCCTGTTGTGGTTTCTTAAGTGCAGTACATTACTGGCTCCAATATGGCCCTGCCCTAAACGCACACTCCCCCCTTCCCATGGCCTACCCATGCTTACCAGAAGATGAAGGTTCCAGTGTTTGCACTGACAGGGGCTTTACTTATAAAAAAAAAAAGCAGAAATGACGGATGAGGTCCAAACTCCTTTCCCCACAGGGCTTTGCTAATTCTTTGCTAATCACAGTGACACACGTGTCAACAACAGTAATCTTTAGTTGTCGCCTCTGCAGGGCAGGGACGCTGTTGTCCTGGCAACCGTTCATTTGACAGCAGGAATTACACAATGCGATCTGTGCTCTGCCAAGTCCAAAACTGCCTTTGCAAACTTCACAAGCTCTAAACACCGACTGGGGAAGGAGAGTAGTTTTTAAAAAGCATAAAATGGTTACTTGTCACTTACAGGACATAAAGATTAAGGGAAAGAGCAAGGGGTTCTCTTATGAAATTAAGTCCATAAGATTTTTTTCTTCAACCCCATTTTAAATTGCTAACAAGAGACACAAAGGGCAGTAATTTTTTCCCCAATAAATTGTAGTCTATTAAATTTCTATTCAATCAGTCACACAATTAAAAAATACAAAAGACACAACTATTAAATGCAGCCTGCCTTATTATGCAAATTTTAAACATCGATAACCTTTGATATGCTGATGATACCATACATGGTGGAAAATGAAGATGATTTGAAAGTTAAAGAAGGGAGAAAAGATGGGAAAAAACAAAGGTTATGACCATGGGAACAATTGAGTGCAGATGAGGATAACATAATAAGGATCATAAGGCTATAGACAGTTTTTCCCCGGTTGGAATAATCACCTAGAACAAAGGACCCAGCAGTCAAGAAACGTATAGCAAACTTTCACTAGGCAAAGCTGCGATGACACTGTGATGTTATGAACTGCAAGGAAAAAGTGGATTCTCAAATCAAGCTTGAAGCAGTGACGATCAAACTGCAGCAGTCTTATGTGGGATATATTATGAGTAGACTCCAGTGCACTCCAGAAGTAAAAGGGGAAATGGATGACTAGAAATGAGGAAGGTGGACTTAATCTCACAACATTGAAGATGCCATTGAGAAGTCTGAAGAAATGGAAAGACCAGGAGGAATCTGATCACCAGGAGTTAATGGTGCTTAATAATAATTATGCACGACTTTCACTTTAAATTTACAAAGAAGGCTAAGCACTGTGGCTCTGTGGTTCATATCCCACCTCTGCTTTCTGTATGAAGTTTGCATTCTGTCCCTGTCTCATGTTAGCTACCTCTGGATAGAATAGTTTCCTCACTCACTAGAAAAGGAGTTAATGCTAATTGTCTATGTATTCCCCACAGCATATGATTAAGGCCAGGGTGTACTGCTGCTTCCAGCTACCTGGGATAGATTGTAGCCCTACCCGTCTTAAATATAATGGGTCATAAATGGCTGAAATATGGTTGGATTCTCGAAGAGTCAGATTGACTTGTTAGTATGTCCTGGGAAGTTAGCATGGAATAAATTGCTTTTATTTTTGAAGAAATATAAAATATATCAATATAAAACTGCAGAGCAGATGAGCATTACAACCCAGCAGCTCCAGTCAACGAGACAGTCAATAACATTAATTATTCTGACTAACTAAAGCACAAAAGGAATCGAGGGATGGGCCATAAACTGCAAATCTGTTGTTCCATCTGCAAAACAATAACACTGAACGCTTCTGAGTAAAGATAATCATAGTCAACGGCTTTTGGCCATTCATGCACAAGAACTGTTGAAGCTACTGCTTAAAAACATCCATGGCACATGAACTTTCTCAATCGTCTTATTGTCAGTGCTACATGTGACCGTGACGGGAGACATTTTATTTGCAGAACAGTACTAGCCATGTTTGTTCTAGAAGAATTTAGCATAATTGTTTATGCAGATGTAGAAGGGATTAATGGTAATATAAGGTGATCTCCCGTTACTCTGGGGGAAAATAATCTAACAGTTAATCTGTATTTTTCACTGACAATAGAATAATGTATTTTTAGAAGAACTAACTAAAGCCTCACATGAGCATAATGCATAATATATACTCCCTTTATAAATAAAAATAAATATCCCCTTTGGACACAATTAAGTATGCAAAAATAAGAGTGTGATGAAAGCAACATTAAAATAGTAAGTAAACTGGACAAATATGAACATGGTGGGTGAAAATCCTGAAATCAACATTTTACATTCAGTTTCATGGATTTTACATTCAGTTTTAAAATTATTCACATTGACTTACCTGTTTTTGCCTGTTGGATCAACTACACATGCATTATTATTATTATTATTATTATTATTATTATGTGCCTGCTGAAATAGAGCCAAATTATGGCTGATTATCTTCATATAAAATGAAGATCTTTTGCCATTCTTTCTGATTTCAAGCACAATGTGGTGAGAGATTCTAATTTAGATCCCTGCATGCGTTACCAGTGGCGCTAATGCCCAGAGGGAGAATCAATAATTCAGGAAGAAATCATTACTATGACAAAGTCAAATATTAAAAAAAGGAAAAGGGCTTTTTAACAGTCCTGGAATAGGAATAACACTTTCAACCCAGCGACTTCTCTCTCTTTATTTTCCAGTGTTGCTCAGTTCCTGAACACCAGGATGATGAACTTATTCTTGCACCCAACACACAATCCCCACAAGTTATCCATGTTGACTAAGATCACCCAGGGCTGCGTTTCAACAAAATATCCATGAAACCCATTTCAAACAACTAATCTCATCTGCTGAATTCAAACGTCATGTGGATCAAAAACTCATCATTTTGTCAAACATCTACTTTAAATGTAAATCTGATATGTGTGGACGGGGTCCGCAGCATACAATAAGAGCAATAGCTGCAAACTCATTGATGCCCTCCTCATAATTTACAGTACTAATAATAAGAGTGGGAATTCTTTTTGGCTGGTAACAAAAACAGGCTATTTTAGGATTTTTTGGCAAGTCAAGATTTCCACATGGATTAGCAGCGAAGTACCACACAGGACACTGAGCAGATTGTCGACAGGTCACATATGATGACATCAGAGTGCGAGCTAATGGAAGAAGCTCTAGAACAGGTAAAGTTACCAGTTACTCAAATTTTTCAGATTCAGTATGCATCCTTAGTTGAAATTGCCCTTATTTGAATTTTGAAATGTAACACTTTGCCTGCTGCAAAAGGAACACATGGACCTGCACTGAATTAAATTACGAATGAATGAGCAGCATTGTTTAAATATTATTCTCAGAAGAGTAAGCGGCTTGTTAGATCAGCCATGGAGGTCATGTGAATTGCCAACCCTGCCACCATTAATTTTACAAAACACCTGTTTTTGAGTTCACTGGGTCTATATGATTATTTTAGCCAATGGGCATATTTTTCCTATAACGATCAGGTGGTCTGGGTTGCCCAGGGTTAAACCTGTTAGCTTATTTGACAGACTACTTTAGTGGCTCACCATACAAACTTTCCCTGATTTTGCAAATAAATACAATGAAACTGAACTATGTCAACAGCAAGTAGAAATATGATCCATTAGAGCAAAGGGGATGGTCAAGTAGCTCTGAAAGCAAGCTAATCATGATTAGTACACAGATTATAAGCTGTCCAATCATATCGATTTTGTTCTCACCTCTGTATATTCTGTATGATTCATGGTCTCTCTGGGGATATCACTACACGATTCAGATCCTATTGTAAACAGTGCATGTCTGAATGTGGGAAACCTTTTTTTCATCGGATTTTTAAAATTATACTTATAAATCCAGATTCTAACATGATCTAACATGAACGAATATTGCCTTTTAAAGAAATAAAGCTATTTTCTATCTGTGACTGCATTTGCACAGTGCATTGCCATGTTGGACAGGTCTTGATTGTAACATAAACACAGCTTGCCTTTGAATATATTCTGCCTGTCCCGTTTTGACAGCCAACAGGCTAGTGATCATAGTTACCTGAAAATAGTTCAGACAGCAGTGTTATACTAATTTGCTTTTGCCGCCACAGGAAATGTAATACAATTGTAAAAAGTGTTTTCTTTTACAAGAACATGTGCATATATACATACACAGACACACACAACCACCAAATTTTCATTATGTGTGGAATTTACTTCTGGGGAAGTTGGCATAAAAATGTCGTTATATCAGGGTTTGGGAGCAATGGTCTTCAGGTCTCATAGCTGAAACTTAAAAAATAAAAATATATAAATGTGCGACAGTGAATTCCTTAAAATCCAATTCTTTGACTATATTTCGACAACCCTCATTGAGGATATAACCAGTTATATTTTATATACAGTACCTAGTCAAAGGTTCAAGTTTTCTTTAAATTATGGTATGTACTCAAGCTTTTGGTTGGACTGCGCAGGGATCTTTCAGATTTTGCATACCCCATCTGGTTATCCACACAGCACAATGTCACAAACACGTGTACGCACAGCAATAACCACGCCAGGTGTCAGGGCATAGGGTCAGCCGGACTGCAGCAGCTCCAGAGCAGTGACGGTTAATGGAGATACGATTGATCTGTCACTGAGTCCTTAAACGCTGCTCGTATGCATGTCATAGCAATCCGATTCTTCTCATGACTATAACCTGTCTGTATAATACTATAACACTGATACCTTCAACAGTCCACACAAATAATTTCTGTGGTTTTTGTCGAAAAAAAATCATTTACAGCCTCGATCCTCTGGGAAGCAGGGATCGTCTTTGCACAGATGAGTAAAGGAAGTCTCTGTGCCATTCCACAGAGCCCCACGGATACCAGTGTCCTCTTTGTAACACAACACAGAGAAATTCAAGGAGAGAGACTATTACGGGCTATTACTCTGAAAGCTTTTTTTTCCCCAGACTTAGCAGGGGAAAGAAACTAGGAGGGCACCATCAGTCACACTGAATCGATGTTGACCAGCCATATGTACTAGGTTAGATGGAAAGCTGCAGATGTTGTGCAGGAACAGAAGCAAACGGAAAGAGAGACAGATTGCAGATTAGATAGAGGGCCAGCACACACACACACACACAAACACACATTTATATTCAAATCTTTATGGGCACAATCCAATCGACAACCTTCACCCCTAGCCCGCCTTATCCTCAATCATAAGTAGCCAAAATACAAGACCTTTGGGTATTTTGGTTTTTTGATTGCATTTCCTGATGTGTATAAAATTAAGGTTTATAAACAGGTATATACACATAGAATATCGATGTCAATCAAACTATCAACATAATAAATGTCAAGAAAATGCAAACTTCATTATTCGTTTTTGAATGTTAAGAAATAGGACTGTGTAACTACACTGAAAGGGAAAATCCACAATCAATTTTATTTTTTGTGAAACTGCCCTGTAATGGAGAAGTCCATCTCACTCTGTTGTTTATTGTGAAGAATGTACTCCTAAGGTTGACAATAGAAGGCTTCATCAGAAGATCAATAGCACAAGCTACTTTAGCTCGCACTACAGTCTGTGGTCTCTTTCCACCTTTCAGGGGTAGCTTTGCATGAATAATTCATGAGTAAGACATGCACAAGCGGGAAAATGAGGGCAGACTCTCCCACGGAAGAGTGATATTTTAGTGCAAGCTTTAATCCTTCTGTGTTACATTATGTAAGAGACCAGGCCATAGAACAGACATCCAGGCACTGCATGAGTTTAGCATTACGCCGGGAGAGGTCAGTGCTGTCCTGTATGCAGGATGCAGTTTTAGGAGAGGTACAGTTACAATAAAGGTCACATTCCTTGTCACCACACCTCTCAAAAAACACACACACACACACGCACAAAAATAATTAATTTGATACTGTTTCTACGAGAGTATATTTTGGAAGAAAATTCAAACTGTTTTGGGGTTAATTGGGTATATGCATCTTGGAACACTGCAGATCAGATGTGATATGACCAATTTGTCGATTTAGATCACTATAAAACCATTGCTTTTGCTAAATGAGGTGCCTTTGGAAGCTGGACGCTTACAGACGCCTGGTCATAGAGGGACCGCTGAAGAGAACACAGCCGCTCAGAGTCTGTAGTTGTCCGAGTCAGACACCCCCTTTTCCCAATATCCCCCTACCTGACTGCCACCTGCGCTAATGCTACCTAGCATCGTGTTCATCGCAGACACTACGGTCGGGATTCCACAGGAAAATAATGGCACTATACTAACATCCATCCATCCATCCATTTTCCAAGCCGCTTATCCTACTGGGTCGCGGGGGGTCCGGAGCCTATCCCGGAAGC
>JAODJU010000033.1:8498304-8515644 GCA_026776725.1 Gnathonemus echidnorhynchus
CTACTAGGCTATGCTGACTACTATGCAGATGTCAGGAAGCTTTTGAGCCTTATGCTAGATGGTAAATAGCTAGCATGCTAATTATCTACTAGGCTATGCTGACTACTATGCAGATGTCAGGAAGCTTTTGAGCCTTATGCTAGATGGTAAATAGCTAGCATGTAGCAGTGCAGGACCATCTGTCTCTGCACATGTGAGACTCAAGATTACAGCAAAGAAATACCTGAAGGATTGTGATAATAATCCTCAGGTTTCAGTATATAAGTATATAACCCACACCATTCCCTAGGACAGGAGATCTAAGGAATGCTGAAACACCTGAGACTGAAAATAAATAAATAAATATACAAGAAAAGTTGTCCCTAAATATAGTCACAAATCCCATGAGTTAGGTGAAAGCATGACTTCTCAGTCTTCTGAGGATAAAAGCCAATTAACTCGGTTGAAATATCCAGCTGCAGATTTTCCTCCTGACATTAAGTACAGACATATGGTAAAGGTGCATTTAATTGGATTACCACGGTTAATACAGCTTGTCTGAACAGTGTATATTGTGTCATATAAATGACTCACATGAGTAAAGTCATGCTGACTTTCATCATTCGAAGGACTACACAATATGTTTTAGGTCAAAGATTAAAAAATAGATTAAAGATAAAATGGTTTTCAGTTCAAGAAGCAATTATGTGGCAAAGAAATTTAAAAAATTGAATAAGGCAAAGCTGTCATCTGCTATACTGCAGATAGTAAATTAAAGGACAAGAGCAGAATGGAGTCTAGCAGTATCACCTGGCACCTCTGTGATCGGGTCTTTCAGTCCCATCTACGCTGTGCGTGTGAGGAGTTTGCATGTTCACCCCAGACTTCAGTTTCAAGAAACTCCGGTCTCCGCCATCAATCCCACAACATGCATTTAGGAAAATTGACATCTCAAAATTGCACATTGTGTGTGAGTGCACTTTACAATGGACCGGCAGACTCGCCATGAATCTGCGCTCGATAAGCGCCATATGCAGGATATTTTATGTAAATAATATCGAGACTCGCATCCTTATTTCATTGAAGGTTGTAAACATAGCATTTTCACAATGTAATGTAAATAAAAGTTCATTTCTCCTAAAGGAACAAGAGAAAATGGATGAAAAGAACAGACATGTATGGTCCATCAGTCCAAAATATTCCCACTAGTGAAAAGAAGGATTATATTTTTTACTTCTGCTTTATTGTTTTAATTTCAATCATAATAAGAATTTAAGGATAATTTGTGCAAGCATTTTACCACGTGAATTATGTGAATTATGTCTCCAAATAAAGTAAGGTACCCCAAAGCTAACTACTCATCTCAGTCTAACATTGATTTATTTGAATGTAAACGCTTATGAAGCGCAGTTATCCTGCTGAATCGCTATATTTAACCATCATTTATTTAACCATCATAAGCTGCAACTACCAAACAATATTGCACCTGAAATCTGATACATTTTTACTGCACACTGGAGTCCAGTGTGGGTAGTACTGTTGCCTCACACCTCCAGCACTGCGTGGCTGAATCCTTCATGTTCTCCCAGTGTCATGTGGGCTTTCTCTGCATACTCAGGTTTCCTCTCACAGTCCGAAGATATGCAGTTGGGTTAACTGGTGTCTCCATGTTGCCCAAAGCATACAAGTGTGTGTGTGTACAGTATGTGTCTTGCTCTGGCCTGACATCCCACCCGGGATGTGCCCCCCGCCCATAACCCCACGGTGCCAGGGATAACCACCTGGTACCCTGAGGTAGAGAATTTATTATTATTATTATTATTATTGTTATGGTTGTTGTTGTTGCTGAACATGTACATTACACAAACACAGCAGAGAGTTTTAATAACCATATTTCTAAATTATGCATGAGCGTTGAACCCTGCAATGGGCATCCTGCCCAGGGTTTACTGCAGACCTGTGCCCTGCGCTGCCAGAAACAGGCTCCAGCCAACCCTGGCCAGGATAAGTGGTTAGAGGATGAATGTATTATTATTATTATTATTATTATTATTATCATTATTATTACTGTGGGTGTTGCAACACAGGGAGACACCATGCACACGGCGCACACACACAGTGCAGGCTGTTTATTAAACACAATGTTCATTTCCCAGTGTTGTGTCCATTGCTGCCTGAGATAAGCTCCAGGAGACCCTAACCATGATATGTAGATGACTGACTGTCTGACTGATTGATTGAATGACTGACTGACTGACTGACTGACTGACTGACTGACTGACTGACAGACAGACAGACAAAGATATTCTCATTATATGTATACAAATGCAGATGGAAGCAATTTGTTTTACAAATGCTCTTGAAAGAGTATAGCTGCCTGGCAGACTGGCACAAAATTTTGTCATTTCTTAATCTGAAACTGAAAAGCGAATAACAGGTTCACACTCTGAGATCTAAAAGTCACAGTCACAATAAATTATCAACAATTGTAAAAAGCTTTTTATTTTTTACATTTAATTTTCTACAACTGAAGTTAACCCCTCTCACTGGCATCTATATGATTTTTTAACAAAAACAAGTTCTCTCTAGGCTTTAGTACTATTTGCTTATTCATCACAGAAATAAAAGTGTATTAAAGCATTGATTCACAGATTAAACTGAACTGTGTTATATTTATGATTATCGTTAAAATTCATTCACAAGTTAATGGTCATTTTGAATGAACCTAGCTTTATTTATTATGCATTCAAGTTGTGCAGGCTTTGTTTTAAAACTGATACATTTTTATTATTTTATTAAGAGTTTATGGTGTTGGACTTAATAAACCTTTTGCTTTTTATTTGAAAAAACAATCATTATTCTTATCATTGTCTGTAAAAGATTGATGGAGTTTGATACAATTTTTTAACTCCTTTCCTGAATGCAACCTTACAGATCCGCACTGAAAGCAGTGCCCCAGGACTTATTGATTTGCCGTTAATGGGGGTCTGAAGAAATCATGACAGTTATTTATTTAGGAGATGCTATTTTCCAAAGCAATATACAATTGAGAAAGCAGGGTAATCCAGTCTCTAGAGCAATTGGTGTTAAGGGCCCCATGGTGAAATAACTCTGCAGATTCTGGGATTTGAACTGGCAATCTGAGTAACTAACACATGCAGAACATGATGTTCCTCAATCCATGACGCTATTAAGCAATTTTGGCATAATAGTTACATTGAGGTGATTCTGGGGCTGGACCAAGGATGGAGACATCCTGGATGAGACACCAATACCTATAAATATATTATTTCCAAAATAATATAGTATTCTCAAAAAAAAAACCAAAATCTAATTCTCATCCACAATTCCTCAATCAGAAACTAAAATAAGATTGATTGTGAAGTAAAACAATTTCAAATGATATTTATTATGAAAATTATTGACAATGAATTTGCGAGAATTTTTAATAGTGGTTAGAGCAACTCCTTCGAAGGACTCCAAAACAAAACCTTAATACATCAGTTAGACCAGGTAGAAAATTGACTCTACTGCCATTCCTGTTCACAGTATGTGTCTGTCCCCATTTAGTAAAAAGAAAGTACAGTGAACAATACTATCATTCTCTTTGACTCCTGGTCAATATGTGCTAATCAGCTCACAGGATCCATTCATATTTAAAAAAGCAAGAAAAACTCTTAAAAATGGCTCTAGAATGCAGCTAAGGATTGTTTAGGAAACGCGAAACCTCACTGTACTCCCACCACTGAGGTTTGACCTTTCGATAATATGCTTGCATAAGAATTGGCGTTAATTGCGTGGGCCAGCGAGTACCTGCCGATTTAAACAAGCCTCCCAAAGTTCAGCTAGCATAGCAGAAGAACATGGGTTCACTAGTCATTAATGTTCGATCCCATTAATATGTGACTGCTACTTGCAGTGAAATGAAGGAAGTAAACTAAATTACAAGAGGAGCCACAAGCTGTTGGCTGAAGGAATACATCTACCTGCTTGGCCCTCACTGCACTCGTAACTAATTGTGTTTGTGGACAATTGACAGTGGCTTGTATGTGTTGACATGGGCCCCCATGAGTGGGTCGTTGGGGAGCTTCTGAGGGATGAAATAAACTGTTCGCATTGCAGAGTAACCTTAATATTCAATAATCAAGGCCACCAGATGTTTAAAGAACCTTCACAGATCAACACACCAAACTGTGACACCGTCAGCACACCTTTCCAGTAGCACTACGTATTGCATTACCCCAATGGATGCGTGCACAATTAATTTAGAAACATGCATTACATATAAAAGGACAATGATGAATATAGGACAGTGGACCTAAGATGATGTTTCAAGAATATAAGGATCATGTCTGGCCAAAGAATATTTTTCATGTTCAATGTCCATTTCAATTTAATCATCTCTCCTATCTGCAATGTACAGTAGTGAGGTCCTTTACCGGAAAGCTTGACACTACAATTTCACTGGCCAGGAGAAATAATCAAGCAGTCCACACATTACCAGCATTCCTTGGGAGAGGGGCATTTTAGCAGAACAGGTGCCATCTTGGGAACATTCAAGGTAATAACCATGGGTCATATTACCAGAAAACTAAGCAGCTCGAAAGTCCAAACAAAACAGACTGATTGTTCAGAAGAGATATTATATGGGTGTTCTGGTGTGAAGCATTAGCTGGCAGCTCCCTGGCAAACAGGTGCAGCGAAAGGACAGGCAGGGCAGGCAATGGCTGGGAGGAGGCCCCCGAGGGCGGCCAGTGACATAGTACATCGTAACGACAAATCTACTTTATTTGCGTAATCTGTTTTTAACAAAACTGAAATTAAGGTCTTGTGTTTATTAAATTGTGTTTATTAATTTACACATCAAGGTAAAATAAAGATAAGAAATTTTACCAATGCGGGGGTGAAGGAGAGTTGGAGGGCCCCATGGAATTTTTTGACTAGGGCCCCCAGAGTCTCTAGAATCGCCTCTACTGACAGAACTTTAATTTTGCCATGTGTCGTACTTTCTGCGTAAAGCATGTCAGTCCTAAGGGCAAAGCATCAAGAAACCTTGATCATGTATAGCAGCCAAGATCCTATAAATGGCCAGGAGCTGAAAAGCTAAAATCCATTCATTGTGACAAGTTGGATTTGACAACTAAGATCCGTCTATCGGTTTGAGCCCTTTGCCCATCACTGCACAACATGTATTGTCTGGGAGCAAAATTTGTTCTGTGAAATGTCTGGATTGTGTTGGTCAGCTTGACAGGAGCAGCCCATTTGGTTCCAAGATAATTCAAGGACTTTTGTGGTAAACTGCAAGGACATCAAATAAGAAAGGAACCACAAAATATTTTGAAGTAATATTTGTCCCTGAGAAACCCTGGATTCTGTGTTCTCTGATTAATGAATAAACCGAATGCTAATAGCAGTTCAGTAAAATGACAATAAATGTTCTTTAGTTGCAGTTTAACAAAGACTTCTCATATTACTTTCAATAAACATGACCCTTAAGTTGGTAAAACTCACAATTATATGCTGTTTCATTAAATTATCACAATAGTAATGTTTTCCAATAACTTTCGCAATCTGTTAATAAGTTGCCTAAACTCCGAAACATAACTCAAATAATCAGGGTACTATGGACACACCATGATTGCAAGTACTGACTATTACTGAAACTTATTTTCCTACTGTCCAGTGTGTCATCATACTGTGGTATTCAAACCTACCCCTGCCTGCCCAGTATAGAGTATCTAAGAACCACATCAGAGATTCTGCATCATTTACTGTCAGAAATTAGCTACCTGAAGGTGCCAGACACTGAGGTCTATTCCAAAAGCTGCCTCTGTCCTAAAGAGTCTCACTTCTATTTGTGAAAATGATTTAATTAATGACAATGATTATATACAAGCCAGTAACCATGGAGTCAACATTGGGGGGGACCAAGGACATAATTACAATATATACTGGGGGGGGGACATTATGAGCACATCTGGGATGCTCCCCCCCCCCTCCTCACCCCAATATATATTATAATTATGGCCTTGGTTATACATAAATGATACTAATACATAATAAGCTAGGAGACAATATAAACAAATCAAAATCCACTCTGAAAATGTCAATGACAATGCAAAGCATTTCAACTACAAGAATATTACAAACATTAATTAGTAAAGTCACACAGCTTAAAGTTTGCATTCATGAGTACATTACAAACTGTTGAACATATCTGAGTTAATTCAACAATATTTCTAATAATTTTGTTTCCACAAAAAGTAAAACTGAAGACAATGTAATCATTGTAATACAAGTAAACAAAACATAAACAGAAATATAACACAGTAAACGTTTTTGTTAAAGGCTTCTACTTTTGTTGCCTGAAAAGAGTGAATCAAGTTGAGACTTCTTGTGCATTATTCAGTGAACATATTTTAAATATCAGCTACACTGAATGACATATCATTTGTTTCTCAAGTGCCTCTTGTTGTTGCAACATTGTTGAAAATTTTGGTCCAAAGCAACTAGAATTCGTTTTTCGTCCAACAGCTTGTGAAGAGATGACAAGTCAACGGATGGCAGCACCACAAACAAGCCGTACTACATTACAGAGAGCAAACAGACCAGGACCACAGAAAGCGACTGTGCCGTTCACAGCCAGTTCATTTCCTTCTTTTTGACAGTATAGTCAACCGCATTTTAATTGGCCTTTCACACTCTGCTCTCCCACAGAAACACATGATAAGGAGACAGAGGCATCCATCTCTTCAGATGAATTACAGAAGCCGGCATTACCAACAGATCAGATGGCTGACAGCTTCTAAGACTCATTAATTGCTTTTTAATTTCAGGAATGTAGGTCTGAGCTGATCCAACCACACATTGCCCACATGTGGAACATCTTGTATTCAACAATGATTCAATAACATCCTTGGGTGCTAGCAGTTTTTTCTCACACTGAATGTCACTTACCTGGCAACCCTAAAAAGCATACAGTTAAGATCACACACTTGCAGTTAAAAATAATTGTTATATCTAATAAAATTAATTGTCCTATTGTTACTAGAGGAGGATCATGAAATAATAGTGGATATAAGGGATGTCTATTTCAATGTTTTTGTCTTTGCACCCCCATAGTATTTTTTAACTGTCTTTGTGGAAATAAATGGTTGAAAATGCCCCCATTAAAGAAAAACCTGTGACAATTACATAGATATTGTGGCAACCAAACAAACACATTTTCACAACCGCATGAGCTTTAAAAAAAACAAAATAACATAATCAAAACATAGCTTAGGTCAGCCTGTCTCAACCCGATCCTTGGGGACCCCCAGAAGGCACATGGTTTTGCTCCAGGGCTGGGAGGGAGCAAAAATATGGACTGTCTGGGGTCCGGGTTGAGAAACACTGGCTTAAGCTATTCAAACCTATATCTGAATTAATTTGGTTTGGGTGTATTGAAAAGAAGAGCCAATCAAAAAGCCCGACAAGAGTAGGCGTACAAAAATTGTAGGTGTGTTTGTGTGCATGTGTGAATAGAAGTGACAATTCTGTTTTTATCAATGTTTCGCAGGTAAGTATATTTAGAAGCATGGTGAATGAGAACAGAAGATAAAGATGTGTTACCTTACCTAACACTCCAAGTCGGTAGTTCATGGTGATCACTATGACATTCCCATAGCTTGCCAAGATGCTCCCATCGAACATATTTCCAGTTCCTTCCATGTAAGATCCCCCGTGGATAAATACCATTACTGGTTTCGGGCTACCACTCTCACGGATGTCTGGAAAAGGAAAATAAATCATTCAATCTGGCAACTTCCAGATTAGTTTTGGTCAGCTTACAGTCAAATAAATTACCAATAAGATAATTTTCTTTGGCGTTCATTTCCTAAGCAGCATGTAAGTTATGTTTTTGGAGACTTCAAATGTAAAGATATTTTATTGTCCTTAATATTGAAAAGCTAATTTAAACACTTTCTTAATATAAGGATTCCACAAACCAGCCTGCTTTCAAACAGAAATTAAGTAACAAAAAAGGGTTTATTAATATGCCCATTTTGAATAATTTGTTATTGATAGATTTTGAATGGAAGAAAATGAAACGATTCTTATGGATACCACTGTTTTTTTTGGACACAAAATATGTAAAAATTTTCATTAAGGTCAACTCAAGAGCAACTGTGAAAGAACTGAATCACAATAAAAAGGAATTTTATGTCAACTTTCTCGGGAATTGCAGTATTTTTTTGGTTAAACTACATAGCCGGGTTGGGTCATGTTCGGGGGTGGGGGGCTGGGGAGGTGGGCTCAGTGTGAAGCGCAGAGGAACATGAAAGAGCCCCCCTGCTTTTAATCTCCACATCTCAGCAGACAAAGCCGTGTATTATTGCAAAAGACTGTACTGTGATTCATAGACACAGAGGATGAACCTCAGCTGTAAGTGAGCGGGTTTCCGTCATTTGTGTCAGAAACCTTACACCTTTTATTAACTTTAATAAAGTAAATGAATCACACTGGACCAGCTGAGTCACAAAGGCAGCAGGGCAGAGACACAAGCCAGGTGATCACAAAAATCCCTGAATCACTGGGGCTATATGCAGATAGATATCCAGCGATTAACAGTAGGTGGACCTAATTCCAAGCCACATTTTGAATGAAAACATTACTTAAGGAATTCTCTATTAAATCTGCATACAAGGTGACTTTAGACTGACATAAAGTTCCTTACTGATACAAAGCAGGAACAGGAGTCTGATAGCCCTAGCAGAAGATCATTCATTCACAGCTCTTTTCAGCTGCAAATCTATTAGAGCTTTTCTGACCCATAGCAGTATTGCCGTAATTGGTTTAACACATCTTAACTTAAGTTGTATGCCGACTAATCACTGTGGATTCTTTTTAGTCTGACAAAGCCAGATGGGATTCAAGAACTATAGCTAGTTTCAGCAGCACTAAGATTGAGTATTTAATATTGGGTGATCTTTCTACTGTTTTATATTCACCCCTTTAACCAAGCAAAGCTGATTCCAAAGAATTCCACCCAAAGCTGGCAAAAGTGATACAAAGGAATACTTCCAAATGACTTCTGGGACGGTTTCTGATCAGGAAAGTGTGTCGATTTCGTTACTGCGCTCAAGTCCAAAAGAGTGTAGATTCATCCCAGGGTAATCATGGCACCGTTGGGTCCTCAAGCAAGGTCTTTAACAGCTTCTGGAACACTGGATGTGCTTTGACCCCAAGTTTTTCTCACTTTGTATGAGGCTTTGGATAAAAGCCCCTTCTAAATATGTAAATGTTTAAAAAAAAATCGAAATGTAGTTTTTTTGTAGAAACCACTAGCTGTTGAAAAGCATCCAAAATGAATATATACTGTGTAGATCTTGGCCCAGTCCACCTCCTCCACTGGATCCAGGGTTTCCACTGTTTCCGCAGCTGGAGAAAATCCTTATTTTTCTCAGAAAAGGTCCCGCTGAGGTCATGGTGTATGGTTTTCTAAGCATATTGTCTACAGTATTAAAGAGGATTATCCTACTAGCTCAAACTATTAAATTCTTTCTAGTAGCTCATAACAATTCCTCTGCTCACTTCTAATGCCTTAATCTCATGATGAACACATTCAGGGGGTACTGTATCGCCGCAGATTAATTGAAGCCATAATAAAAGAGTAATCGGAGCTTATTTCACAAGATCTGAAAACTACATCCGATATTAGAAACCATATGGAACGTTCCACCATTGTTTTAGCCATACCTGCTGATTAATTAACAAGAATTTTAGGCATGCATATTTTCCTAATTACCACACAGTTGGGGGATTTGCTTAGGATTAATAAAAGACTGGGCAGCTGTAGGCGGACTGTCAACATATTTTGTAGCACCGTGAACTACAGCTTTCAAATCCCATTGATATACTGTATCTATTGTAATTACAGGAACTATTTACAAGAATGTCCAAAAGTAGAGCGCATTACAAGCTCTGATGAGGGGCCTGGCCAAAGTGGGTAAGGTAGGTCATGTTATACATCACATTAAGGAACCCTGTTTACCACTGGCATGGCCTCTGGAAGAGCTATAGTATCGGCCCTGCTGCCAAAAATGCAGCGGTATTTGATGTACACATAGGACTTTCTTCCAAGTGTTTCCTGTAGCGATAGAAACCTGGGTCAGCTTAACGAACGTTCCAGATGGCACCATTCCAGGTGCTCATTGAGGTTCCGATCCTTCAATCTAATCACCAGCTTTAGCCTCCTCCATTGGTAAAGACTTCCATTTTGGAAAGAATGCTGAAACAATTGCTGTCAACACTAGTTTCCGTGCAACTTTTCCAGTCTCTCGGGGGTAACTGTTTGTGGAGGAGGTGTCTTCGTACATCCTAGCCATGAACTATTTTCTTTACCAGCTTCAGTCAGTTCCCAGCTGTCTTCGGTTGTCTTTGGAAGTGTTACGGCTCTTCTCCCATATACTTCTATTTCCAGTCTCTCTGGTATAACTGCTTGAAAAAGAGGTGTCCTAGTATAACCTAACCAGGAAGTATTTTCACCACCAGCTTCAATCCATTCCCAGTTATCTTGGGACGTTTTCAAGGTGTGAGAGGTCCTCCCATATAAGAGGTATCCTTGCACATGGTAGCCATCAGTTTCGGTCTGTTCCCAGCTGTCGTGGCTTGTTTTAGGGGTGATACGGGTCCTCCTGTGTACTTGTACACACCATTCCACAAAACTTACATTAGCACACTTGCAATTACCAGAGGCTTTGAAGACAATCTGAGCTTGTAGGCATTCTTGGTTGTATGTCACTAACAGTTCATCAGTCATCGTCCTGTGAGGTTGCAGCTTGAGGCCTGGGGTCACCACCAGGGCAGATGTTCTCCACAAACCAGCATGCTGGGATCTTCCCCAGGTTCCCCTGCTGCAGCAAACTGCAAGTGCTAAAAGAAGGACTCTTCCTAATATCTTCTGGGTTTATGTTATGCTTTCACGCATCTTTCCACTGGGTTTTCCCCTTAGGAATGTTCTAGACATACGCATCCTGTATATCTTGCAGCATATACCCTAAATTTGGACAAATTGCAGGCTAATAAGCTTTCCCGAGAAAGTGGCAAGCATTGTCAGCCTCCTTTGATGCCAAAAGCTGATAGGTGTTACAGGGATTTATAGTCTTACTAGAATATTACTGGCTGGTTTGCTGCTTTTAAACCATATCTTATATATCTACTGTTTTGTTCTGTGTGATATTCAGTTTATTTCACAGTTTATTTCATTCAGTTTATTTAATAATCTTAACATAGTTTAAATATTAAGTTAAAAAATTAAGTATTGCAGTAAATATAAGTAAATATTTCTCCTGAATATTCAGGAGGTATTCAAATGCTCAAAGCACACATGCAAATACATTACTTAAGCTTGTGGCAATATGAATTGAAAGAACATACAATGCTGCATAGGAAATGTTTTAATGGTTTTTTTTTGTTTTCAGTTGCTACACTGGACATTAGGTATAAAACTTCAGAGATTAGTATGTTTTACATATGTCTGATTTTCATCTAATTACTGAGTTCAAACATTGCCTGAAAAAAACCACAGGGTTTGAAAACATGCACAAAAAGCGTTAAGAATTTCTAAAAGGATTAATAGTCAGTATATGTATTCATTTTTGATGGGATGCAACATTTAAAAAAACAAACTAAAAATATAATTCAAGCAAAAACATGTTATGTTTAGTAAAATGAAACATTCTAGAATAATTGGAAAACAAATTAACTCTAGAACAAGCAAAAAGGACAAAACATCCAGCAAAAATGGGAAGAAAAAGTCTTCACTCAAAAAAACAAGAAATTTAAGAAAAATAAAGAAGAATATTGGAGGTTCCTGGTCATGCATAAAATTTGCTGTCAAAAATACCTTCGTCTTCTGTACCTTCATTATCACCTAAATCATCATTCTGTTTCTTTGTAAGGGGACCTAGGATCAAGAATGGAGAAGATGGAGGAAACAAGGCATTCAAGAACACACACATCAGAAAAATGGGTCTAAAAAGAAGATCAGAAAATATTTGTTTTTCCCCTTTGAAGACAATAGCCGTGTCACACAAAAAAGAGGTATAATACATACTTCACTTGTGACCCAAAATATTACAAAATCATTTTTGAAACAACAAGAAACACAGGTCAAGAAACTATTTCAAATGCTTAAAAAGTGTACTCCATTTTGAAAAATATTGTTTAAAAAACATGTAGTTATAAAGTTGTGGGAATTTAAGGTGACAACCAGACAAGTTGTTTTTAGAGAAAACAGCTAAAGACAAATGTGCATGTGCGTGCGTGCGTGCGCACACACACACACACACACATACACACACACACACGCACACACAGAATCAAATATACAACCCTTAAATACAATTCAAAAAACACAGACATATTTTCATCAGAAAAAGCACTGCAGTTCAACTAATAAACCTTTGACTATTCACTGCTTTATTATTTGCTTAAATATACCTATATTTAAAGTTATAATTTAAGAAAGAGACAATTCAATGTATGATACAAACTTGAAAACTATTTTCAAAAGGCATGTGCCTGGAGAATTTATGAACAAAATATGGAAATACTTAAAGTATGGAGAATAATCTAAAAG
The DNA here is from genome assembly GCA_026776725.1 of Gnathonemus echidnorhynchus. Lineage (NCBI taxonomy): Eukaryota > Metazoa > Chordata > Actinopteri > Osteoglossiformes > Mormyridae > Gnathonemus > Gnathonemus echidnorhynchus. Next base: position 8,510,906 of record JAODJU010000033.1, read on the forward strand.
TATTTTTTAACTATACAGAAAGAAACTGCACGATTACAAAATATAGTTTAAAAAGCAAGAGAAATGTGTAATCAGGCTGTAAGGTACCACAATGCATATAAAAAATAGTGGTTTAAAAATGTGTGGTGAAAGGTTAATTGTTTCATGTGCTCCACATTAGTATTCTCATTTGCAAAATAAGAAAGCAGCAAGTAAGTCAAAGGCTATGGCAAAGGATTCCAAATAATTAAGGATTAATTCTAAGAAATGAAGCATAAACTGAACGTCATTCAAGAAGCAATACCAGTGAGGCAAGCAAAAAAAAAAAAAGTAAACGACTACTGTGCATGGATTTATAAATCCATCGCCTCACAAGACCATGGAAAAGCATGCAACAGGATGGTGGACATTTTGATTGGATGAAAGGAGGCGATTCCTTATTACTGACAACGCTATGAAAATCATGCATCTTGAGGACAAGGAGATGGATACATATCAGATCTCATGAGACGGCGAATGACAATGAAAATCCCCCAAAAGTTTGAAATCATGCACTTGCATATTCATTTTGTTTCACTGTTGTTTACTGCGTCTCCTCAGCTGGCACTTAACTACAGACGGCATAATACCATACGGCATTAAGCAAGAGAAGAAAAGAAGGTTAGGGGAAACTGGCAATAACTCCTGTTATTTCTGACAAGGCATTTTCATAAATACATAAACAGAACTTTCCCTTACATTTTTCTGGGTTTAGCAAATTAAATACTGCAGCAAAACAAAAATGTTGCAAATGATACCTTAAGACTTGTGTTTCGTTGAAAGTATTCAGATAGATAGAGTTACCAATAACCACTTCCTTGTTTGTAGGTACAATATGATGTCATCCTACTTGTTACTCTAATTCTTTTTAAAGACTGGAAGATCAGAAATTTTCCAAATCTGCAATTCAGTAAAAATTGGTTATTGTCCTGCAACAGCAGGGCAGGCAAAATAGATGCATACAAACAGGAGGCTATATGAAAGATAGAACAGAGCCCCATTTGGTGTGCGGAGAAAGTTACGCCACAGCCAATAAAACAAACCATTCATCATGATCATCAGCGAAGAATATCACATCGGAATATCACCTCATGGGCAAATAGAAAATATCTGCCGAAAATATGTGCTAAAAATCTGTTCAGGCAGTTCAATGGAAGCATAATAAATGCAAATTTAACTACTGCAGCAGTAAGCAGAAGGCGTGTCATTCTGCTGATGTCTACAATGTTCAATAAAATCACACCCTGAGGGAGGGATGAAAAAGGCCTATTTCATTGTATTGTCATTCAGGTTATCACTGTGTTCACATACTATTGCTAATTCTATTGCAGAAACAGAAACATCATAATTGCATCACAATGCCCCAACTTTGCCACTGTACCTTAATACCCTACTATGTAAAGGTTTGATGACATTACTGAGCTGCCCCAAAGAAAAGTGCAACTAAATCATCATGAAACAATGTTTGTTTTAAACATTTCGTTTTTTTTTTTTTTTTTTTTTTTTAATCAATGCAGCCTTTTCCCCTGGCTGATCCAATAACCAGGTGACCAAACGCTGGGAATTATATCGTGCATATTTTTGTTCCACCTGATCTAGCTGCCCCTTTCTCCTCCTTACTCCGTTACCCTTCAACGATGGGCGAAAAATGGCTGACTCGATAAGAAAAAATGTGATGTCCTCTGCTGAATACTAAACGCACCCTGCCTTTGAGTATAACCCCACCAAAATGAAAGTCTACATACTACACAGCATATTACTTACTTTACATCAAGCTGTATGTTTATTGTATATTTCTTAGCTTGTGTAGAATAAAATAAATTGTATTGGTATAAGTGCTCAATGGGAAAATGCACAAAATACAAACATAAACATTAGTAAATTGCTACTGCAGAATCATATCATCCATCCAATCATCCATTTATCTTCCAACCGTTTATCCTGTACAGAGAATGGGGGGACATATATGTCCAGTGCTCAAGGCTATAACACTATTTGATACAATTTGTGTTTATGTCTAACCACTGAACTCCGCAAGTATGCTAAAATAATCTAAATAAAACCTGCATGTGAACTAATTAACAGCTTTTTAAAATGATCACATATCGCTACTGACCAGAGGTAGAAAGTTCTGGGTCAGAAAGTACAAATCCAGACCAAGATTTTGTTTCAACTACCAGTTGAGTACTCTGTGAGTCTTTATACGCCATACTTTATACTAGGTTGCAGAACGAGAATCTCGATCTTGATCTGCGCTCTCTGAATTTGCCATTAACACTGAAACAGAGCATCCAAAATGCTGCTAAGTCACACGCAGAACCCAAACCAGTGGTTGTTTTTTTTTTTTTTTAAGTCAGATTTTTAAAATGCAGTTACCATGAAACCACTACTGTTGTACTGCAAGTGTAACAGGAATTTCATCGGTGTAAAGGTTCATGGCGCTTTCCTTCATGAACGGAGTGAGGCTTACATACTGCTTTCTGATCAGCGGCTAGCATCAGCGACTCCTTTTCCAGGCTTTGGTCTGATGGCAGCCATAGTTTCTGCTTTAGCCACATTCCTTAGACACAACACCCCTGGTACTTTGACACCTGCTATGTTTTTTTAATTAAAACAGTACTTCAAAGCATATTCAGAAAAATCCATTCATCCATTTTGCATATCTACTTGTCCTATGCAGGGTCACAGGGGCTCGGAGCCTATCCCAGAAGATAGCCCTGGTATAAGGCAGAGAATAACCCAGGACGGCCACCAACCCGTCGCAGGGCATACACACCATGCGCACCTACGGGCAATTTGGTAACCCAAATTCACCTCAGCACGTTTTTGGACTGTGGGTGGAAACCAAAGTACCCAGAGGAAACCCCATGACGACATGGGGAGAACATGCAAGCTCCACACACACGGAGCCATGGCAGAAGTGTAAGGTTAGTTCCTTTAATCTAGACAGTTTGCTGCCATGATCCAAAGCCAGGTTCCATCCCAGGCCCGATAACATGAGCTTGCTACCCAGATTCAGAAACCCAAACCTGTACCATCCTATGTTCAGAGCAGCTCAGCCTACAGACACGTTACACAGCCGAGGAAGGGGGCTTCATACCAGGCAGATGCTTGAACATCCCTCCCCTGCCAGGAGTTATGCTGTATCATTAAATCACCCATGATAAGCCACTCCACAGCTCCCAAATTCCCACATCGCTTTATCCCCACTTCTGTCCACTGCAAACGCAGCACAAATTTCTATAAAACTGTTTCTTTAAAATACAGATTCATAGACACTTTATTTGCATAGCGATCTCTTCTGGACTAAAAATGCATACCTGCAATTAAAAGATATGCATGATACATATATATTACTTTTCCCTGAATTTACATTTTGTTTCTACCTTCCCAAATTGCATTTATATTTCAACGAGAAGCCATTTCATTCTGAATGCTCCTTAATGGCACAAAGCATGCAGGCATACAATCATTACCTTGCATTGACACGAACGTCTTAATGCATTAATATCTTTGTATAGTTCAGGTAGGCTATGCAAAGACACATGAGGGTTACGTAACTGTATGCATCCTGAATGTCACATAAGCAGCAGAGGCAAAAAAAACAACCACACCCCCCCTGCCACCTCCCACCCCCCAAAAAAAGAGAAGTTGACTCTGCACTGCCACATTACTGCCTCCTTACAGACAGCATGGAAATACCATAAAACTGGATACACTGCAAGTGCTACTAACATTAAATCAGGTAACAAAAGTACTCTAAGAGTATTTTATCTACTTCTTAGATGCCATAAAGGCGGGTCGGCCTTTATTTTCTTGTCCTCTTAATAAATCTGCTTCTGTGACCGTTAACGCTGCATGTATTACTGCAAATGTTTATTAAATATTTATGAAAATTCCCTCGCATTTTATTGATCAATCTGTCAGGACACCTCTGCAAACTCCCGAGCAGGGTCTTGATTTAAACTATTACTTGACAAGTTTGACACGAAGCAGGTTTTATTTATTTTGCTCATTTCTAATACAGTCATGGCTGTGAGGTGGCATCAAGGATTCCAGTGAATAATTTAATGACTGCGTGCCAGAAAATGACACATTGTGATGTCACCTGAATGCACTTCAGTGATTTTCTGTAATGACTCAAAGCGAACACTTCTGGCTCCTGTCTATAGCATATTCTCGCACATACAAATTCATCAATTTTTGATGCCTCTCACGCGGCTGACATTCTTCGGCTTAAAAAGGGCCAGCAAATGAAACAATGAAGGGCCATATGTCGCTTGCAAAATATCAATGATGAATGCCGTAAAAGGCAAGCCATTTTCTGCGAGAGCACGTCAGGAGCAGGCGCCGCCAAAACAGGCCCGAAATGTCAAGGTGGCCCAGGAGTGAGAGGAATCTGGTGCTCATTAGAGTAGCAAGTGACAGAATTCAGGACAGATGTTGTCACAGGGATTTCATTAGGAACTACCGAACCCAGGTCAACACCTCACAACTGGATATCAAGCCATAATCAAATGAACATTGTGGAAGCTCCTTCTCTGACAGTCTTCTACCTGTGCATGTTCTTCAGGCGAAATCCATCGCAAACCCTATGACCGTGGTAGGTGGCTTCAGTAGAGCTATGCTGATTTCCTCAGGAAAAATGTCCAGTTGTAAGACCATCCATCTTACAATTGCTTATCTTGGTCATGGGGGGGGGGGGGGGGGGGGGGGGGGGG
>JAODJU010000033.1:8516432-8541001 GCA_026776725.1 Gnathonemus echidnorhynchus
CCCCCCCCCCCCCCCCCGCATCGCCCCCCCATATCCAGAGGAGGGCACAGCACAGGCAGCTTGTTTCCCACACAACGCCTTTCCACGACTGCCACCTGTAGACACCCTGGCACGCCAACCAGCAGAGGGGACAGAACTAAACGAGCAAACGGCGTCACTAAACACAAGAAATCGCTCACCCCACCTCATCCCCGATACCCCCGCACCAGTCTTAACAGCATAATTAACGGGAGAGGACAAAGCCTGGTAATTCTCACCGGCTAAACTAAACACTCCAGTAAGGAGGATTTGCAAGAAGCCACACGTGCATCTGATTTCAACTCCCGATACGGCTGTCGAGCTCCGCTTCCTTCGTTCTTAAAGGCCATCGCCATAGAGACTGATCAAGCATTCAATGAGCTTTGCGGCGTAAAAGGGAGTCTCTGGGCTCATAACTGCTGCGGAAGACACTGTGGAAGGCATTGATTAATTCTAACATAACGCCACTAAGGAGCTTACAGAAGCGAGTGCTGTGGTACACAGACAGACACCCTGGGCCCTGTGAGGCAAAGCGGGAGGCGAGCACAGAGAATATCCAGATCGGCAAGGTGAGAAACAAGCCACCAAATTCGATTATCAAGCCATTAAGACTGGGAAGCGCCGCATTAATACGAAAAAGATGAGATGATACGGGGGTTCCTGGCACTGACCGTCACTCCTCTCCACGTTCAAGGCTCCAAGACGGAACCTCGTTCAAAATAAAACAACGCATCAGCAAAAGTGGACACCGTTCCCCGGTTGGGATCAATTCAAAATGACTTTTCTCAGAACTTGCGCAGATTGTTCATAGCACCCTGGAAATTACAACGCTTGTTTTTAATCAATATTTAATTTATTTAACTATGAGTCCAGGACTAGCTGAAAGATTGGTGCTTAAAATGAGCTGCTGTGTTTTATGTGGCCAGGTTTTAAAAATACGTTTTATGATTCGCATTTTTCATACATGTAGCAGTTACAAATATGGCATGATAATGATTTACAGAATATTTAAAATAATTAGTGTCAACCATTACTAATGAATTAATGACCAAAATAATACATTTATAATACCATAGATACAATAAACCACAAATCATGTCTGCTGATTATTTTCCATGCATGGAGGAAATGAGAATGAGTCAAACGGTTTTTCCAGTTTTATTGTGACAAACACCACCCTGAAATCTATGCAGAAGTGACATCTGGTGCCTTTTACCAAAGTCCCATTTCTCTTCATAATATAAACTTCCTATAGCATCTGGAATCTAAAAGTTTCAACATAATGAATAAAATTCTGCATTCGGTTTGATTAAACCTCCAAAATGATAGAATGCTTTCATATACATATATATGAAACATATATACATAACATAATGCATGTTTTTAAACAATTTTGCATTGAACTGATTCAAGTCAAGCAGTTCATAGACTTGCCACAGCTTTCATAGTTACTGTATCCAGTGTTTCCCCGAGTAACATAGAATATGCATATTAATATATAATAGCATTTATAGGGAATGCAAATGAGTTGCTAAATCATAGCAGAAATACTGCACACAATAAGAAACTATAATAGAAAAGAATTATTCAAAAGCACCGACATTACATCGATGAAATATAAATCAGACTCAGTTTAAAAAGTATAAAATAGCTAATTTTCTTTCAAACCAACCTGAGACTTCCCCTTCAAATCTCATTAAAATGACTTCACAGAAACAGACAATAACAAAAGAGTAAGAACAGATGCTGTATAGGTGTTTAACATTATGAATAAAAATGTAAAAATGAATCCGAACACCACAATACTGCATGCTTCCTTCCTCTACCACGAGATGTGAATACTCTCATGTTCTATTCCCCAAATCTCATCTTTCCTCTGTTAATAGAAATCCCTCTAAAACTAGATGTTTCGGCACCTCATCCTTCACAAGCTGAATACTGCATTTAGGCAATCAGCACCAGGCATCTCTAGAAATTTGTACGTCGGTGTGTAGCTGGATTAGGGTGTTGCTTCCTATTTAGGTTCCTCAATGGAGGTATTTCAGATGATGCGAGAAGTGGGAGAATCCAAGAAAGAAATTAGGTTTTAATGCGCATGAATATTAAAATTTAATTTGCATAAATATCTATAAATATAATTTTGAAATTCCTATTGTTCTGTCTATAAGTCCATTAGTATTAATGATACATACCAACATTATTACATTATTATTGCGGTTAACTGTACATTACTCAAGCAACAGGTGTAGCTTACCCTATTAGGTACTTATAATGCATTAGCATGATTATAATAATGCTGACCAAAAATACATGGACTTTTTGTATAATAGGATATATCATGTATTTTAAACAGAGAAAATGCAGCAGACTTTTTAAGCTGTGGCTTCGAGGTGCAACTTGCTTTAGATGAGTAAAAAAGGGTATGAGTTTTGTCACTTTATAAATAGAAAATTCAAAAGCAACTGTCATACCGAAGATTACCATAATGTTGGATGTTTCCTCATCACACATAGAATGCCACAGGTCCTCCTAGCCCTATGTAGTACTCACACGCATGGCAGAACCAGACATGCTTAATAATAACAATACTTAAACCTGGAATCTTTTTAAGGACATTAGGGTTTGAATGACAAGGCCTGTATTGAAGCCGAATTGTAATGGTAAAACACCTAACTTGAATTAGACATTTGTTCTTTGATTTAAAGAGTGGCCTATGTGGATCTTCCATGTTACTGCTGATTTTGCAATACTTCTATGTGTTACAGTCGACTGGGATCTAACATTTCATGCATCCAATATCCATGACATAAATGTGCAGTTATAGTTAGGCATTATCTGAGAAAAGTCTGGAAAACTTGGACCAAGATTTATATTTTAATATTAGCTGGCTGATAAAATTTGTCTTAAAATACAGAGGTGTAGAATGTATTTGCAAAATATCTTAGTAAAACTGAAGTCACTGAGAATAGTAATCGTATAATTGCCTTCTTAGGTTAGCTGTCATATTTAGAACTGAATATAAAAGGACTCTTCTCAGCTCTAAATCTGCTCTGCCAACACACCACACTGGTAATTTCTCATGTGCTTTTCCTTGATTCAATTCAAAGGTTACTACCTATCTCAGTGGATCAAATGCAGTGCTGGAAGAAGAACTAAATTTTCATACTTAAGTAAACAAAGAGTACTAAAAAGAGTAACCTCGGGACAGAAACCAAGAATCTAAATTCAGGACAATGTGGAATAAAACGTACAAAAGTACCAGATTTTTCTTGCCTTTTTTTTAGAAAAGTAATGCAAATGTATGGACATCACTGATTTATTATAATTACCAGTCTAGGGTTAATACCATTACTCTTTTTATAAAGAGCCAATCGTTCAGCACCTTCCTTAAAAGGCCTCAGGGAGAGATTTCAAACTGTATATTACACATCTCAGAACCACTTTTACTTGCATGAAATGCTGCTAAATCATTTGAACTGAAACTAAAATAACAAATACAAGTGGGAAGACAATATCTTTAATTTGACAATAGTAAAAATATAATAATCATTAGATCATCAAAATTGCACGAGTTGTAGACATTATGAACAAATTTGCAATTCATAATATTCTCGTACTCCTGATTGCATAAATGGCCAATAGGAAAAAGTTACAGGAATCATATCGTTGTACTTTTGCCCAAGCCAAAAGCTTAAATTCAGATAAATATTTATAGCACCATTCTAAATATTAAATACATAATATTTATTCTATAATTTTAGTAGCAGTAGTTGACCACAAAATTTGTCAGTTAGTTACAGAAAAAAACTAAATATATAATGTATAATCCTCAACCACCTTTTAATGTCAGCAAAAGCATATGGCCTTGTATTACAAACAAGCTTTGTTGAAGGTTCAGTAATCTTCTTTAATTCTTGCTCTTAAGAAATTTTTACTGAGTACTTAATTCAACAAATGCTTTAATACCAGAATAAACCTTCAGTGCTGACAAAACTCAGACAATCCATTAAAATGTGAATAAAATCCTTACTGTTAAGCATCTGCATACTTGTAAACCAGCCAATAAAGTATTATGTGAAATAAGCAGTGCTTCTTTCTTAGATTGGCATGCCACCCATGGTGTGCCCTGTGCTGGTATGTAGCCTGTGCTGGTATGTGCCCTGTGCTGGTATGTGCCCTGTGCTGGTATGTAGCCTGTGCTGCCTGGGACCGGCTGCCAGACCCCATGACCTTGACCAAAACAGCAGGTTAGAAGATGGATGGATGGATGGATGTTTCCCTGGAAGTGACTCTGCTGTAATAGTATCAACTTCGAGTTTTATACTAATTGAAAACGGGCCAAGAGAAGCAATCTTATGAGGCCTTCTTTCACAAACAGGTCTCGTTGAAGGTTCAACAATGTTGATGACACACAGCGACGTGCCAGGAAAATCCTGCGGCCACATTGCACACGTACACCCTGGAGTACACACAAACGTGCTATGGAACAAGGCATGGGGGGGGGGGGGGGGGGGGTCTGACTTTAATCTCCCCTTTGGATATGAAGAAGTGACTACATTATCACCATACTATATTATTTAACTACATTTTGACAGCCAACAGTGTCTCCTGTCACCAAATGTCATCTTCATTACCACCATCATCATTAACCACAGCCGGAATACTTTTGCAAGACTTTTCCACCTTTAATCTTTTGCAGTATGACAAAAGGATTTCTTGGAAATGTATAAACACTGTATGTATAAACACTGATTATATATTTCCTGGCTTTGTACACTGAGTCAAGCATGATGTTGAAAACTGAGCTCTTGATATTTAATACAATCATAACATTATGATTGCATTGGATCAGATACAGTGTTTAAATATGAAATTAAAGTGTTTCCCAGATTTGGAGCATTTTTGTGTTTGTCTTCAACTGAAATAAATACGTACTGTACTGGTGCAGCATGCACAATGACACGTTTTCGGCTCCGGGAGGGACGATAACAGGACAGACATAAACACGGCACGGGGCTACTCTGGGCAGAGGATTATAAAATCAGAACGGCCCCACTCAAATGTACCCTTAAAAGCTGAGTGCCCCACACAATTTTGAGCATTATCTGGGTAAACGCCCATATGTTAAACACTCTAGGAAAAGGTAATGAGGTAATAAATTATTCTCAGAAAGCTTTAATTAGTATCAACGCATGCCAAATTCAAGTCAAAAGCATTAATCTGTTTCTGCTTTTTGATGACTTTGGAAGAGCAGGACAATAAAAGGCAAAAGGAAAAATGGTCATGGATTTCCCCACACGAGTAACGACTATTGATGATTAAGTAGTTCATCACACAAAAATATAGAATTCTTCCCACAGAGGCATTGACCTGTCCTATAGATACATTTAAAAAGCTGGCAGGAAATCATTAAGCATACGCTGGGCTATAGATTGGCCTCCAAGTCCATGAATGAAAAAGTCTCGCAACCACGCACTTCTTTGTAATAATCTTGGGGAAAGACAGAACAAAACCATAGTAATGGGATCCTATCATACAGACATACTTTGTGTTACAATTGCACTATGAAATATAAAATGTTTCTGGCATATGCCATGAAAAATCTAAGAATGAGTAATGTTAAAACATGGAAGATAAGATGCGTATCACCATTCATTAATCTGCATTTGTAAAATTCTGATCCCTCTTGTATGTTTCATTTGCTGCTGCTGTTTCTGCCTCATTGTAACCTTACAGTTTCTGGTAAACCACATCCAATTACCAAATCTAAAAACAAAAAGATGTGTTCAGCATGCATTCCAAGATTAACAAGTATAAAAGTCAATAGGCTTTTAAAAGCCATTGCTTCAAGTCAGTGCAGACTCAATGATATAAAATGCTTAAAAAAATACAGCTTTTTCAAGTTCTATGATAATCATCCATACATGTTCTGTAACAGCTTGTCCTAGTCAAGGTCGCAGGGTAAATATCATTTATTATAAATTTTATATGTCAACTTAATATTGTATAAACTTAATGAGATATGTATATGCAAGTGTTACCATCCAAACTGATAACTTTCAGGATACTTTGGATGGTAATTAGCAAAGACAAACATAGGTTTCGGAATTATCATTGACAAAGGCTCCTTCTGAAAAAGTGAAAATTACCCAAGCGACTGAATTACAAAAATACTGATACCGTCACTGCATCAGTTAAATAGAAAGAAATATTTTGACAGCAAAAATAAGGTTCAAATCATACATGACATTTATCGTACACTGAACCACTAAGATAACAGTAATTTAAGCAATTTTATATGGGCATATTGTGTTTTGGAGCTAGATTATTCGTGTGTGCAAATATCAAACTAAAATCATAAAATATACAAATAAAAAAGAAGTGGAAAATCCTTTTTTCCCCTACACATTATCTCAGTGGATGTCATGCATCCCCTAGTGATCTCAAACTCTCATTAATATCACACTTCCTACTCAGAGAACAGGTATGCCAAGGGTTTCCATGGTACCCACCCTGATGCCCACACATTTGTCTGCTACACGAAAGAGGAATAGAACTGGCAGATGGATACTGTGTTCTGCTGATGCTCTAAGTCTATGTTCTCTTTTATACCCCCAAATATTAACAAACGATGAGCAAATATTTATATATTGTGCTAGCTGTAACTGTAATCTGACACGGATTAAGTTAGGCGCTTACATTGACACGACAGGGGGTTTGGTTTTGTCCTACAGTCTAGTTTATATAGCGTTACATCGTGTTTCTCCAAAAAGTTAGAGGAATTTTCTAAACCATGGCACGAGGGCTACAGGTCACTGGTCATCTATGCTTACCAGGACTTCCCGCACAAATACACACAATTCACAACATACAGACATTTTCCAAAGAACCTTAGTTTCATAAACTGCGTTAAAAGGAAATGTGATGTAAAAACTAACAATACTCTAATGCCCTCTATTGGGATGTTTTACTCAAGTTGCACATAAGCTATTTTAAATGGTTTTATTTTGCAGCTTATTCTGTGACCTCGTTGTTGAACCACAGCAACTCAATTTGAAGGATCTGCTTTTGGGACCCAGATGAAGTGTTCCTGCGTTCAGCGTGCAGTAAGATGCAGTTAAGGTCACCCTGAGAAGCAGAGGGAGTAAGAGGGGACACAACATGACCCTGATGTCTGCCCATCTCAGGGCATGCATGCACACACTCATCCGAAGAGCAATTTGGTGTCACCAATGGCCCTGAACGGCGTTTCTTTAGATTTTAAGGGGAAAGTGGATTTCTCCAAAGAGAATGAAACACATTTGAAATGTGCAGTGCTGGGTCCAGGTTCATGCAACGTTGGCCCTGAACTGCAACAGCACTATTAGTGACGACACCAGGGAATATGTCAATAATATCAATAAGAACGTATAATGTGGTGCTTGGTTATTCTCTTAAATTCCAATTTTCTCGCTTGGCTTAAAGCAACAACCGCAGTATGTGTACCTAATAGGAGAAATAACATTCCTCTTAGTCCCCTGTAGTATTAGAAATCAATCTTTGTCCACCGGAAAATCAATGTAGCGAAAATAGCGTAAATAACTGATCTGACATTTGTCATCATTGTCCTCCATGACAGGTTCATGATTTCTGCAATCTCAAATTATTCGGAAAGACAGTATTCAGTATGCCTAGTGAACTTTAAAATACATTTTAAAAACCAAGTCACAGAAATAGATCTCCCTCTTAATTAAGATCTCATAAATGCTTTGTGATCTAAATCTTCAGATTATGGATGCATGATAAAACAAGAGTTCAGCTCAGCCATGAGTAATGCAATCCCGACATGGGCAGAAGCAAATGCATGTTAAAACTGGACTCAAATTCCTATTATGGGCTGATCTCCCAGTCAATGGATGCTGCAATTCTGTTTAGGTTAAAAGAATAATATTACCACAACGTCAGAAAAAAACTGATGCTCAAATATGAAAAGCTTTTACTGTACGACTTTAATCATGTTATGTAGTAACAGAGTACTGGTGCCTTCTGAATAAAAGCAGCTTGACAGTATTGTGAGAACTTCTTACACTTTCCTTTGCATGCTTCACTGAAACATGCATATTCCTCAAATGCATGAGCCTCAAGGCCTGCAGCTAAATCAAGATGAGTCACCAGGTAACCTTATGTACAGGGTGTAAACTCTATGACTGCATGACAAATTAATAGGTGATTTGCAAAAGAGGCTTCAAGACATTAGCAGGGCTCAGAATAAGGTGGGATGCCAGTTCCCTTGTTAACAAAAACTAACAGATGAATCATAATTATTAATAAAAAATAGAGAAACACCAATTATAATAATCTGTCACTGCTAGTGTGCTGTCTTTCTTCTTCAACGAAAAGACTGTAGCAACCATTCTGCAATCCCGGTGAATTTAGGTGCTTTGACACTCTATGTCTCCATCAATTGACTCTAAATGTGACTAAAGGCCGATTTATACTTTTACATAGAACCTTTGCCATCAGTACAGCATAGGTACAGCATAGGTACAGCATGGCTGCCTACGCTACACTGCAGCTTCCACTGTAGCCTGATGTGCACCAGCCCAGAAATGTAACTACAGGCATCAGGTTACGGTGTAGGCTGCGTGGCTGGCATAGTGTAAATTATACGCAGAAGCATAAATCAGCCTTTATTAATCACTTCAGTGCGGCAACGGTCAGTCCTACAGGTGACACAGATAGCTGCCTAGGGCACCAACTTCTGAGGGGGCGTCGATTTGCCAACCAATTTCACTTTGTCTCAGATGGGGGGGGGGGGGTTGGCTGGCGCTAATTGTGTGCCTTGGGTGCTACGTCAGATAGGACCGGTACTGCTTCTATGCTTATTCAGTCATTACTGTTGATTCAGTGGAACCTTTTACAAGAATGCGATTAACAGATTGAAAGCAGTTATAAAAATGTGTTTTATTACCATAGAAAGAATATTAGTACCAAAAAAAGTCTAGACAACAGCAAGAAAATGTTGAGCCGTCCTCCAAACACCACATTTAACAGAAACAGTAGACTTTGTACTGTGAAAATAAGGCGAAGAACGCAGAGGAAATCTTGGTAAAACCAAAGATACCAAAGATGTGACAGATGTCTTTTGGATGACATCTTAGACATTATTTAACTAGGTAGGTTGTCACACAGTAGTTGAGGAAGATATAAATAATAATAAAACTTGACAATCTTTATTAATTTATCACATAATGCACACAATTTCATAGTGTGATACAGCAACTGGCAAGTTCATTCAGCAAATTCTACTGGCAAGAATAACGATGCACCTTTATCTGTGGGAAAGGAAGCTACCAAAACGGTCAGATGACCTTTCCTTAATACTGTCATTTCTCTTAACCTTCCTGCGAAAAAAAACAGAGCTTACCATAATATCTTTAGTAATTTACATAACCATGACGCAAATGAAACAGATAAGCAAGTTAAATTGTGTGGACTATTAGGCAGAGAAGTGGAAAACCACTCCAAATGATTTAGTCAGAAGTCCAGTTTTTCACATGAATAATGATTTTTTTGCCAACCAGACAAAATGAATTGGTGTAAACGAAAGTTTTGTATCTTGTTTTAAGAATAGGACAAAAACAATGCAATTTAAGTTATAGCTATTTAAAAAAAAAACAGGTAATGTAAATCAAAGAATTATTGGTCTTCAAATTCTGAATTATTTCTTCTACTGCAAATGATAAATGTTTAAATTAAATGGAGTTCTGCACGGCCAGACTTATGGTTAATGAGCAGATGTATTTAGGGCGTATTTAGTAATTCTTAACATGTAAAACAAATGACTGAATATATAACGATTAAGACCTGGAAAGCATCCAGCATCATGATTATTTGTGGTGTGAACAGTCCATGGTCAGATACAAATACAGATAAATTTTGTAATCCAGACTAAGAAAGAGCAAGTAACAATTATAACACTTTTATATATGGCCACAAAACCGCATACCAAAAACGTCAGTGAAAGGGATGAAAAAAATTTCTGAAGTAATTTTAGAATTACTCCAACAATACATAAAAAATGGGAAAATACTGAGCTCAATCAGAGACTTACAGCTAATGTTACAAATGTTACATTAGCACACTTTGACAGTTCTCCATCTTGACCAATGACCAGTGGACAACCTTCAGTGCAGATGAATCTTAAATACATCTAGGATTTGAAGTGCAGGATTCATTTCCTCTTCTACAGAGCTATTTTGAGGGTGATGAGGCATAAGATTTATTGTAACCCCTCTTCGAGCACTTATTTTACTATTTATTTACTTTAGTCTCTTACAAGAATGCAGTACTTATCCTTGACCAGGACTACAAATAAACTTCTACTAATAAGACTACCTCGGTCACTAAAAGAAACCATTAATTATTCTGGTTTTGTCCAGAGGCACTTTCTTCTGTTATGTACTAATGTGGTAATTTAATGCATTTCACTTAGTGAATATAAGTTACAGGAAAAAGCATGAATCCTGTACTGGAAAAGACTGGCCCGTTTCTAGCTAATGATAAAATCTAGACTAAGTCAAATTTACTTGGGGAGGTAAATTTTTCTTTTCTTTTTTTTTGACAGAAGATGGCATCGGGGCTAAAATACTTGGGGTTGATTGGACCTAAGGACGTCCATGGGAAGAGAAAATGAGTAATAATCAAGCACAATATATTTATTAGTATTTTCCTTCTACCAAATTGGAGCTTTTCCATTTTTCCCATCCTATACATTTATTTCTCACCTGGACCTTGCAGTTAATGTGATTTTAAAACAAGAAATCCTGGCACAACAATTAATTGCAAATAAATACACTGCAAAAAAATAATCCTCAATATTCAAAGTTGCTATTCTTTTACAATCAGAAACAACAGATTCCAATGGAACATTTCCCCATATCTAAATTTGCATGTTTTTTTTTCCCTTTTTCCTAAATCAAAACTGGTGTTGCTCTTTCCCTAACATTAGTAAACATGTAAGCATCGGGGTTTCACTGCTGTTGTTACCATCAGAGACAGCAAGCTGTAGGTAACATGGTAAATATTAACATTGTTTCCATCTTTTTATCAGAAAGGTCCTTTTGGACCATGCAGCATGTCACTGCAAAGATTAGCTTGTTTTAGCATCATGTCTGCATGTCAAGCATTTTCTAAAAACTTGTTACTAATGTTTGCATTTCTAAAATATTGCTGAGTGATACTTTTAATTTTTCCTTTGTGGTGAAGCGGTTCAGTGTACTTACCAACATGGACCGCGCACCTAAAGAAGTAGCATGTATTTTTAGGGCGTCGGGTTTCTCAATGTGCTGCACGTTTCTGAATTTGTGTGAATCTGTGCATGTTCTCTTAATCCACGGCGCCTTCAGCTGTCCCACCCATCCCTCAATGTTCAAAAACAGAGACCAAAAAATGAAGACTATGTGACATCCAGTTGGGGTATTAGTTCTGCAGATGCTACAAAACCAAAAACAGTGCGTTTGCAGTTTATGGGAGCACTTGAGAGAGAAACGAGAACATTCTCAACCATCCTTCTAACTAAACAAACCAACAAGAGTATATCACCCACTACTACAGCCATGTTCTGCTCCTATATTTGCCTCCTCACTTTTACCTGTGTTAGCAGTCAAGGCACCACATCCACCAAACCACCCCACAGCAATGGACTCCCCAATGTCACAGTACAGATTATTTGCCATGGATTTATTCCTTATTCTGTAGTGGAGAACAGATGTTTCCATAGGCTGCTTGGTGTGGCTCCTCTACACTGCAAGATGCCTACACACTTATACTTTACTCCCTCTATGCCTCAGCTTTACCAGCCCGTTAAAGAAAAGGTCAAGGAATCCCTTTCAAGCACAGAATGGAATTTTGCACATCGTACATCAGATATTTGGACAAGTAGTCCTCAAACACATTCCACTTCCGCGCTGGCCATTGGATAGAGGGAGAGCACAAATAAAGCACAATGGATTCAGTGAGTCACAGGCACCTGACAGCTGTTCTTAACATAGACGTGTTAAATGCTGATCACAGTGCAGCATCTTCAGAACCTTTTGAGAGACGGGAAAAGGGAAAGTGAGAGGAAGCTTGGTGTATTTTTCTTGTGGCAGACTATGCTTCTGACAAGGTGAAGGGAACATTAGGCAGTGGCCATGGAGACGACCGAATCGTGGCACACTCCTGCCATTTGGTAGTCATGGGGTCGCTGGAGTGCCAGGAAATATCTAAAGCCATTACAATGGCTCACAAAATCAGTGTGTCAAAATCAGCTGCTCAAACAAAGCTACTGTTAGACCCTACAACATCCTATGAATAAAGATTCCTGTGAATGCTTTGGTGCATCACATTTCTCCTAGATGAAATTTCAGCACGCTAAAGTAAAACTAAGCTACGACTGCCACAGAAGTGGATGTTTTTTTTTTTTTTCCCACACCTAGGGCTGGGCGATATCATATCAATATTATATCGCGCATGCGTAATAATCACCAGGGTTTCAGATGACAGACGAAGCATTTGGTCGGACGCCAGCTTTTCGGTGCTATACGGACATTTATTTACGCCCATAATTTGGTAAGAAGATTAGTAGTATGGCTTAAATATTAATGAGATGCATTTGTGATACCCAAAAGTTAGTAATCTGTATGAACTTTATGTTTCTTAAATTCGATTAGCGGAGCACACCACATAATACCGTTTTGCTATACTACGGTTTGTATACCTCAGTGCAATATGCACTGAAGTCGCGGTGAAGAAGAGCAGCAGCAACATCTTTTAAAAGAGGAGATGTTGTGGATAAACAAGGTAAAAAGACGTCGGAGGTGTGGTGGTACTTTTTGCAGTTCAAAGTCTGACACATTTATTAAACATAAGCATATGCCCTATTTATACTAATAATGACTTTTGGACGTCATACGAAGCCTCATTAATATTTTAGCCATTCTACTAAACTGCGTCACAAATTGTGGGTGTAAATAAATGTCCGTATAGCACCGAAAAGCTGGCGTCCGACCAAATGCTTCGTCTGTCATCTGAAGCCCTGGTGATTATTGCACATGCACGATGCAATATCGATATATCATCGCCCAGTCCTAATCACACCACGAGCTCTTGAAACTGTAAGAGTTCCGCCAGAGCCTCATAAACTTGTAACAAACTTTAGTATCAGTCTTTGATGACCTATATTGCTATCAATTCACAGCCATCCTCTTGAATCCTAGACTTAAGAACTTACCACAGATGCTTCTTGGTCCATCTGATATTGAAAGAAGTGGTTTCGGAGTTATTTCATCTGTGATGTAAGGAATCTGCAGTCGAGGAGGCCAGACTGAATCAAAAAGCCTCTTTTGGGGTGCCATGCATAACTTGGCAATGGGAAAGACAGCCCCTGAAACTAGCCAGCCTATTCTGACCTGCGCCATCTTCGAGAACTACCTGATGGAATCCAGTAGAAGATCACTCCCCTCAGATCCTTGACTGAACTAAACAAAGCTAAATATATTTCAGATGGGCCCATGATGGTCTAATACATTTGATCTTCCCCTCAAAGTATGTTTCAAGTGAGCAACTTTTTAGCACGGCAAGAAATGTTCCATCTCTCCATTATTCTAGACTGTGTCCATCTCATGCACAGAAATTTGTCATTAAAAAATACAACATGACTTCTAGTCAGCAACTATACCCACTTCTGGCATATCACTGACATTTCTGGTTTAAGCCACACCCACTACTGGTTTATATGGAAATAGATGCACATGCATCCAAATCTGTAATGCACTCATCTGTAATGCACTATAAATACCTTCATGATGCATTATAATGGTCAGTGTAAGAATTAAGGATGCTTTGTACTGCATTATGAAGGTATCTATAGTACATTATGGATGAGACCTTCATAATGCATAACACACATAACTATAATGTGTTACGCCTTTTCATAAACAGTTGTAGCTGGTGTTTATAATACTTAATGAATGCATTATAATGCATTATGAAGGTATGTGCACTGTAATGTAGTATAATGACTGCTTTAAGTAAATTGTTACCAGGATACTTTCTGTTACTTATCAGTCATTATACTTATCTTACGATTATTCTCTTGTATTCATCTGGCATGGATGTCTATAGGAAGTACAATGAGATTCTTACTTGCTATGTACACATAATACCAATACAACAGTAATATCTTTGAACATTGCTATGTATGTTAGACAGCTAGCTTATCCTCTTGACTGAAACATAGGTCCCAGTTGAATAAAGACAGCCCTATGTTCATTATCCCATATTCAGAATTAACTCCATTCATAGATTGACAGAGTGTAGTAAAAGCCAATAGCCTGGTTCATGCTTAATTTTTCCATGTGCACATACTGTACAGTCTGCACACGATTGTTGCGTAAATAATATTTGTCCGTGGATGCAAATGGTCGCAATCGGCACATGCATACAGCAATGATATTCCACGAGACCAACACAGGGCAGATGTATTACAACAAACAGAAGTGCAAGTATTATACTGAATTGGCTGAACCTTTCTGAATAGTTTTAAAGCTGACACTCGGCTTGGGTAGTATTAGGGAGACACAGCATACCGTGGTATTTTGAAATCCTTGCAGACCCCCCTTTTAGTCAGCAGTTTTTTTGGTCAAGATTTCAAAATGCCAGAATAGTGTTGCCTTTGAAAAGAGAGTCGACTCTTCTGAGACTTTCCCCATCACAGTTTCGGCATAAGGAACTGAATGGGAATTTTTTTGGTCAGTTTTGCAGCCAGCAGACAACACACAAAAAAACTCATAAATACATAAAACACATGTACAGTGTTGGGTTGGAGGATCCCAAAGGTGTTTGCAGCAGCCTCTCATGATATCTCGCAGTGATCTTTGTATCCCACATATCTCAGATCTTTTCGCTTCGCTCGTCAAGGGGACCAAAAAAATTTTACACGTTTTTTCCATATCATGCCGGCATTGTGCCCCTAACCCCATATGGAAGGGTTGACTGTACCATAAACCACGTTATAGTGCCTGAATAGCATGAAAATGTAAATATGTAGGTACCTCCTCATACAGCTGCCCACCATAATACTAGTTCAGCAACTATTTTTGCTCTTCTCTCTCTTGGTCGACCTCTGCTCTGTGAAAGTCAGTCCTGCCATCTACAACAATCACCTAGTCCAATTTCTTGCACATACGCAGTCGATGCACATGGACGCACATAATGTCTGGTTGACATAAAGGCTGTATTCAAATTCAGGGGCAGCATCCTTTAAAGGACGTGTTCTAAAGTTGAATGGAAAGCGTTGTCAAATGGGACTGTCTGGCCTACGGATAATTTCCTATTTGCATCGCCAGCTGTCCCGCCCTTACCCTTGAGTCACGAAGCGCTGCTCCCATCGCCTAGCCCGGTCACACCCACTTTACCTCTGTGCAATGAATCTTGGGATATGTTGGGCTGCAAAGGATCCATCGGGTGGATCCATTGTGACTCAGCAAAAGAAGGATGCATTTCTGGACCACATTTGAGGAAGCCTTTGAAATGGGACAGCCTTGACATACCGCTGTGACGTATTCGGTCTTCGATTGCAGTCTCAGAAGGATGCAGCCCCTGAATTCGGACACAGCCAAAAATCTGGGCTACACACGCTCCGTCCAGCACACAACGCAATTAACAAAATCACTCAAACTGTTCACGGACCGAAAGCATGTGTATGAATTAGTATGAATTGGCTTTAATATCAGCTCTCTTAGTTCACACAAACTCTCTAAAGTGCCCTTGCTTACATCTTATCAGGGCAATCAATCTGATCAGAGTCACCTGGCTTTCATTACCTAAATCATTTTCAGACAATGGGTGGTGCTTAATTACTATTATGACGCAAAAGATCACCTGCAGGTATTCCACAAAGCAGGATATCTAGCTTAGCTGGATAACTTGTCGGATTTAAGGTACGGTAGTCCGAGCTATCTATATGTAAGTGGACAAAGATAAAGTCCATTTAGCCCAGGCTGCCTTAAATCCAATAAGTTATCTGGCTAGGCAAGAATTCCTACTTCTTGGAACCCTCCCCCACCCCCCAGTCCTCAGCCTCTTGCTGCTGAAATTCACCCCTATACCCTCTGCTAGCCTACAACGTTAATTTGTCTTGTAACTTGTAACATAATGAATGTTCAGTGGTTTGGAGAAGCATATTTAGAAATGAGATATGATCGACTTCATATTCATTCATCATCATGTACTTCTGAAATTATTACGACCATGGCTAAAGTGATAAAATCTGATAGATTCTCCTTTTTGCACCAACACCACTGCCCCCACTACCACACAAAACCGGAACTATACCTTTCTAGTCTAGATTTATTTGTTGTCCCATGGCAATCAGCAACTTGGACCCGGACTATGCAATGTTCACAACTCTAAGAAAGTATCTGTCATAGGCTAACCTATTTAAAAATATTAATGGCTACAGCACAAATAAAGCGTATGGTATAGTGTCTAGACACTGGCAGATAACAGCAGCATTGTACAAAAAAAAAAGAACTCACCAGGTACATATAAAACGATAAAGTAAATTAAATGTAGTTTGTCCTGCCCATTTTATGTGCTTTCCTGGATTTCAACTGGATTCAAAGTTTGCTAGTTATATGATTCACGGTGGCCAGTTCTCACGCATCTGGCGTGACACTCATGCTTTCAGACTCTCATGCTCACGCAAGATATCTTACAGCAAATCTATATTATTCCATTACAAACCTAAAATTAGCTACACGAAAGCGCTGGGGTAGTTTGCAAACCCTACCGACTATTTACAAGGTAATAAAACTATTACATACATGCAAATGTGTGTGCTGACTTGTCAGCTGACCAAAGCTGGCAACGCTGATAACTAGACATAGAGCTGTTTAATATTAAAAGTTGTATACTGCAAACACAAAAACACTTTATTTCTAAGATCTTTAGGCCTCACTGAAGGGACCTCAGCTGAAACAGATGTAAACAGAGCACGTGTACTAACTGAATTATTAGGAAAAATGTTTTATTCTTTTTGGAAGTTATCTATAAGCACCTCAAAGGAATTACTATCAGTATGTACACATGCTGTATACCCATCCATTGCTTAACTGTAAGGCTTTGTATAGCATGATATAGTCATAAAATTTAATTGTGTAAATGTGGAAAATGTTTATTTGTTCACTAGCTATTATCACTAAAAGCCATTTCAATTTATAATTAAAATGTAATTAGTATTTGTTTATAAAGTTTGCTTTGTTGTGAAAGTTATGTAAATACTTGAATGCAAATACTCAAACTATTATTATTCACAATAGATTAAATGAGGAGGGGTTACTTCCTGAATGATGCCCACAGGTACATAGCAAAACAAATCCTGAAATGACTAAATGCACAATTTTTATACTCTTCCCATTTCCTATAATCGGAAATACGACAAAAAGACTGTTTCAGACTAACGGCAGCCCAGAAAATCATTCTATCCAATGTGCCCCCCCCCCCCCCCACCCAAAACATCTCGAGAATATGCATGAAATTCATCCAATTATTACCAATATCCATTCACAACTAATTTATGGCCATTAATAATTTGTTGTATTTTTTTTTATTAATACCCATGTCTACACTAAGCTTAAAATTGTGAGCTGTTCACCAGGGTATCACCTCAGATCCACAGCAATAAATGATGCAGCTGACTGCATGGAATGACTGTAAAAGACATGAATGAAATTTTAGAATCTTTTCACTTTCCCTAATTGTTTTAATACTAAAACAGCAGATTGTTCATGCAATACAATGTAGCGTGGTAGACTCAAGGCCTGTGCTCAGTTTATATGTCAACACCATACACATGGCGATGAGGAAGGTTAGGGAATGGCTTCTCTCCTCTATGGTGCAGGATCCCTTTGTGAACGAGTCTGACCCACTGCCCTGGAAGGAGGCAGGTGTTCAGAAAACATCCACCCTGCAAATACTGTATCAATGATCCGGAACATCTTAGCTGAGCAGAATCAAGTTAACTACTCATTTGTGACAGCATATCTCTGGATCAGCCACAGTCAAGGTTTTGAACAGGACTGCTACTGTGATTACAAAAAGCCTGAACTTTTAGGGAATGTCTCTTAAAACCCACAATATGCTTTGTGACACAACATGGCTCTGATGAGACAATGAAAAGCCACTCAACTAACAAATAGCTCTGCTTTGACCCCGGAAAAACCTTAAATTTAGCCTCTGAGCTTTTAATTGAGCTACTCAGTTTCCTCAAAGCTTCACATCCATTTGCAGTGTTACAAACAAGTTTCATTTCTGCCGTATATATATATATATATATATATATATATATATATATATGTTTCATATTATTCAAGACAAAGAAATAGCAAAGTCTCAGTTTCACAGCTTTTAGCATTTTGCTCATTAGCTTTATATTAATGACAGCTGGGCTGGAAGCCAGGCGTTTCTTAAAATGCAGTCTTCCATATTGGATATCAAGGATAATATTGGTTTATTCATGACAATAAATGTGTAGATTTCAAAGCACTGCAAGATTTTAGTAAAAAATCTGATCACCCATTAATGTCCAATAAAATGCTGGAGCAAATATAGATTTAGAGTACCCTGAATGTCAGCTGAAGTGCTGACTATGCAATGCATAAGATGCAGAGTAACACTTTACTTGAGGGGGCACAAATACTGTAGTAGTACTCTTACTTAATGTATTAATTAACCAGAAAATTAATGTTAGTTATGTACTGAACACGTTTATTCATCATTAATCAGTCATAATAGTTCATGTACTTCAGGCAGATACTATATCTGTTCATGGTTTGTACTTGAGTAGTAACTGAGTTACTTACTAAGTTACTTGTGACCCCTTGAGTAAAGTGTAACCAGATGCAGTTCTTTTATTATACTAAAGCAATTAACATTTAACTCAACTATCTGGGGATTAATGTTGAAATATTTAGTAGGAAAATAAAAATCAGTGAATGGAAATGACCTTACAACTTAAAGGTTCAGTCACTATTATGCTGTGTGAGAGCTTCAATAAACTGCATTATACCTAAACAAAACTGTAAATACTGTGGGGTTGTATCACTGAGGCAGAAATGTTCACATATAACAAAAACTAACCTTTGTGTTACTGATTTATATCTATTCACTCACCCAAAGGATTTCCAAGGCCGCTTATCCAGTACATTGCTATGCAGAGTCTGGAGCCTATCAGAGGAGGTACAGGAGTGACAGCAGCCCCAGGGCATCCAGGATGGGACACCACACAGTAATTGGGGTTCAATATTTCACTCCTGTTTGCATGTTTGTTTGACCTGTTTGTGACCTGTTCTTGGGCTTCTGTAAAATAACAGTCACTCCCTTTCGTTTGGCTAACTCAGCCATGTGTGCAACTTCATTACCATTTGTTCCACTGAACATGAAATGCTTTGTTGGCAAAGTCTCAACTTCAAGTACTGGATAAATCAACACTCAAAGCTGAAAAGCTAATACATATTTACAGCATGTACAGCAAGACCGACCTCAAAGAGATTATTATTTTTCCCTAGAACTGTCAAATTTATCAGGCTATTTTTCACTGTACTTTTTACAGAGATGTTTTTAGGAAGCTTTTTTTTCCAAAACAATAGATTTGACAAAGTAGCTATTTCATTCAAATTAGTCAATAAATTATATGTAAACACTAATTAGTCTTACAAAGTTACAGACAGCAGGCTGATCTGGTTTAGGCTGTAACAGAAAACACTACTTGTATTCACTAGAAAAGTGAGATTGATTCAAAATAAGACAGGGAGTTGTCATTAATTTGTCACCTATATTGATAGCACCAATAATAATAAAGGCAGTTAAATATCTGCATTTACAGCTCAGGTTCCTACTGGGAACTGTAAGCTACAGCAAATCGACATTTCGCTAATTATATTAACAGGTGACACAAGCTGTGAGTCAAGCAATTATAGTTTTATTTATTTCAATTAATGTAAATTTGGTTATATGGTGTATGTCTGACTAAAGG
This sequence comes from Gnathonemus echidnorhynchus, assembly GCA_026776725.1. Taxonomy (NCBI): domain Eukaryota; kingdom Metazoa; phylum Chordata; class Actinopteri; order Osteoglossiformes; family Mormyridae; genus Gnathonemus; species Gnathonemus echidnorhynchus. The sequence continues at coordinate 8,536,507 of JAODJU010000033.1, forward strand.
AAAACTATGTGAGCTTTATAGATCCCAACTGTTTAAATGAGACAATTGAAAACATCCATCCATCTCTCTATCCATCTCTCCAAGTCCATATCCTACATACACATCCATCTTTCTGAAAAAAGCAGGGTGCATTCACTGCAATCCTAATTTGAATGACTGGACCAGCATTAAAAATATATGACAATCTGGGTTTATCAAAACATATTTTGAAGAAAAACATAGCAATCGTTTATTTGTTGTGAATAATTGAATAATTGCATGGAATACATTAAAGGAAAGTAGATCTTTTGCATGGTACCGCATTTATTGTTTTGATAAAAGTTTAAGGGGGATAAGGAAAAGCCAGCTGGTAATACTATGAGAATTGCCATAAAAGCATTAGTTTGAATAAGGCTATAAAACCTAATTATACCTCACAAAACAACCTGGTCCACTTAAAATAAAACAAACCCAGTGCAATAAAGGCCACGCCATTAACAATTAGTTTCCTCTGAATTTAATTATACTGTAGAGATAAAGAACACAGGTTCTAAATTTAATGCCTCATCCCATACATCTTCTAAAACTCAATATCCTGTGCTAATAACGCAGACCTTCTGCTTCAAATGTGAGCTCAACATTCAATCCCGATTGAGACAATTTGGTCAATATTGCCTCTCCAGTTGATAAAAATATACTGTCAATCATTAAGTCGACAAAGCTTACAGGGCCACAAAAGTCAACCAATAAAAGGTGAAGCAGCTAACTTTGAAAGAAACAGTGTTCCCCACGGAACAGCGTACAATATTTTGCTTTCCATATAAAGTTTGTATGGATATCTGGAAATATGCAGTAGGAGCTTATTAACGGTTCCAAATTTGAAATGCTTCAATTTTCTTTAAATGTACATCATATCCATCGAGGAACCATTTGGCTATAACTATGCATTTTTACATCAATTTCTCTCTTTAAAAACAAGTTTTTGAAATTTTATTTTGGTGATTATGGTGCCCTGGTGTGTTATTACCGAGGGGAACAGATTTTTTTCACTTAATTTACTCCAGTAGTACTGGGTGATTTGGGATTTCTTTTGTCAAGCAAAGAAACTCCACTGCGATGAAGTGCACAGCCACTGCACTAACATTTGGGTAGCTCCTCTCTGTTCCCCGCTACCGCCTCCAGTGAGGTAGCGCCCATCAGGGCAATCAAATGCCACATGCTAAGTTTTTCCCACCACTGGCATATGCCTGAAGACTTCAGCTCTCATTTAATTTCCGTAGGACACAAGTCACAGTGGCAAACTTCCGTTTAAACATACACTCAGCCAGCCTTAGTAGCATGGAATGTGTTTACACATAACTGCCCTCCAGAGTCATGTAACTTGATCTAACACCTGATTTGCACAAAGGACAAAAAGGCAGTTTCAAGCAAACAATATTCAAATGACTGCTGGTTTTTCCAGCATGTAGGTAGAAATTCATCATTTGTCAAATAGGTTTTAAAATTAAGAGTTTTTTTCCCTAAACATTACCATTCTGTAAAAGATGTCATAAACTAAGAAACAAAAATCCTTTTGGGGTGTAGTAAAAAGCTGTTTGTATTGAAGCCATTTTATTTGACCTATGCGACACTGACATAAGTAATATTTATTTTTGTCTATTTTAAGACTTCTGTTTGGGATAAATTTCTACGCTGAATATAATGACTATAAAATCTTTTGTATTGGTACTGTATGGTACTGGTACCAGTATGGTATTGTGACATGATTGTAAATGTGATTAATTAGGAAGGTGTTTGATTAATTGTGATTTTTAAAATTAATTCTTTGACAGCTTGACATAATGCAATTCCCTCTCTCTTACTGGCATTTTATCATCGAGCCTTTTTTAAAGTTCCGATGCTCCTCTACTTATGAACTTTCAACTTACGAACATGCGTACTCCCAGCATCCTAGTTCTGTGTACTTGCGTATACCCTTAAAATGATGTTTCGTAAGTAATGATGATTCGTAAGTAGAGGAGCGTCTGTACTGAAATTCAGCTTGTACATGTTTGCAAGTAGTATTTTTATAGGAAATGAATAACCTGTACATCACAAGCTGAAGTTAAGCTGTTAAACATTTATTAAAATATATTTCCTTTGTGTTAACTCCACATTTATTTGGGGATTCAGTGTGTTATGTTTTAATTTTAGGTGTGATTAATCGTGATTAGTCAGAGAAAACCATGGAATTAATTAGGAATTTAATTAGTAATGTGTAAAATTGATTCACAGCCCTTATATATTATATATAATTTATATATTTTGTAATGCATTATATATTCATACATATCGATACTAGGTTTAAGTAAAATGACTTTGTTAATCTTTGCTGCACTGCTATTTTGCACTGTTCCACAATTACTGTGCATGTATATCTGGTCTAATATTTATTAGTATATTGTTTATTCTACATCTATCCATGTCTGTTTCTATTTTTGTCCTTGTCTACGTACATTGTATACGCTGCACTGCTAGTATTTCACTGCTCTATGTGCAATGACGACAAAGAGTCTTATCATATTGTCAGTTTCAGGGGACAACATTTACAGCACAACCTCAAAATGTTCCAAACCTTCCACCTGGAAGGGTTCTGTTCAGCAACACTATTCCATCTATCTGTTTTCTGTACCCACTTGTTCTATGCAGGGTCAGAGGGATCCGAAGTCTATCCCAGAAGCTGCGGGCACAAGGCAGGAAAGAGCCCAGGATGGGGAACAAACCAATTGCAGGGCACACACACTAATGTTTATTTTTTTTTGTAAATAATGACCTTATTTCCACCTTCTCTCTAAAATGAAATAATGTAAACTTTAATTCAGGCAAATACTGCAAAAACATGAAGATTAAACAAGGACTTAACAATAGAACAAAACTGTGATAGTTTATTCATCCCTATAGGGAAATAAAGCTTAAGTAGCAATAATTACGGTGGTACTGGAAACTTTTCATTACAGTACTGAACATAAAGCAGAAGCTCACTGGCTCTCCTCACAAATTTCCCCTCCTGCTAAGTATTTTATGCAAAACAGACCTACATTTTTTTTTTTTTGTCAGATTTACCTTCACCGGGGAGTGGATAGATAAGCAAAATCAAATCTCTCAATACGATCTCACGGATGGGTTTCATTGCCTTTCTTCAATACACATGTAAAAGAAACATAAACGGAATGTAAATGCAAGGACTAAAATGTCTATGGGACATATATAGGATGTATTTTGAAGTAATATGAAAACAGGTTATGAAAATGATTATGATAAAAGTTATCAGTAGCAAAAATCTTAATAGAGGTCTGATGCTTCATACTTGCTTAAACAAAGTTTCTGGAATGCCACAGAAATAAAAGACACTCTGGTCCCCAAGCTTCGCTTTAGAAGGAGCAGCAATTAATAACTGACAGGTACTCCTTGTTATCTCGATACCTTGTCACACTGGCAAAATAAATTTCTGACTCAGGTTATATTGAATTTTAATGTCAGCATACTGAAAGTCAGTCAGCTGTCAAAGCTGATGTTAATGAACTGACAACAACGTCACTGCTATTGGCATTCATGAATAGATTATTTTGGTGGGTACAACAGTAAACTGTTAGGCCATACATCAGAATGATATGTTAGTTATACTGTCAAAATTAATTTGGAATGTTAAACTGTCAACCAGAAAAAAATCTTATTATATTAACTCATTGCAAAAAGATTCTTATAGTATAGTTTACTATACATTCGCATAGCACAGATTTTCAAAACTACTTTATATTAGTCCTGTCACAATTATTTCATACTTGCCTGATCGCGATTATTTGAACTGACCGCGATTATTTTTTGCATAATCGTCTCCATTCATCTGTGTAAAAATAGCTGGATGAGACAGAACCGGCATATTTCTATCACTATTTCCACATCGTTTTCTGCCGTGTAATGTTTGTATCTGCGGTTGTTTAATGATACCATCTCGTTGCACTTCTGAACTGATACATACCACCTGCTTTATTTGTACCTCACGCGTTTGCGCATGCGCAGGAGTACACTTCACAGGAAATTTTACGACGGTGCCCGATTTGTACCAGTTTGTTTCATAACACTTTCATGACCAGCCTGATCCCTCTAATATTTCTTTTCACTACTTCAGATTCATTTTACAGGCTGCTTGTGAACGATCCCCACCAGCACAGAATATGAGCCAGATACAGTGGTACCTCAGAACTCGAATTTAATCCGTTCAGGACTCCAGAACGAATCCTAAAAAGTTCGAGTTGTGATAGAATTTTCCCCATAAGAAATACTGGAACCAATCTCCTGGAGAGGGGCTGGATGTTCTTTTCTTCTGGAGTTGCGGCGGGTGAGCGACGCCGGGCTGGGGTGGGGCTATTGGTGGCCCCACAGCTCAGTGCTTTAACAATGGAGTTTACCCCGGTGAACGAGAGGGCTGTTTCCCTGCGCCTTCGGGTCGGGGATAGGTCTCTGACTGTCATCTGCG
>JAODJU010000033.1:8554726-8583255 GCA_026776725.1 Gnathonemus echidnorhynchus
AGGGGGGATGGAGGGTCCTCAGTAAAACTGACTGACCCAAGGTGGGGGAGCGGTGGGGGTAAATCGCCTCGAGTAATCGTCGCAAATTTTGCATGATCGCCTGTTATCGAAATGGGACCTCGATAAAAATCGCAAGCCGGGCAAATTTTCAGTTTTGCAGTGGGCCCCCCCCAGCCATGATAGCCGTCCTGACTAGCTGCAAATGTACCCACGATGAACATTTCAGTTATCACAAGAATCACAATAAAGCACTACATTGACTTCTGTCCAAACAGACACGTCAGACGAATAAGCACATTACAAACATACAAGCTGTACCAGGCATAAGCCGAGCTGGGCTGAGCTTCCAATGAATGATCAGCTACAAGTGCACTATTATAATGACAGAACGAACCAGCGAGAGCATGTCACATTGGTTTCTTTTATATGCAGTATTTTACATACCTAAATAAGTTTATTATTATAATGCCAAGGATAAGGACAGAATAAGGATAGAATTGCTTTTTAAGTGGATAATTGGTCAATTAACATTACTACATACAATTTGGTAGGTTTATAAACAAACAAAAAAAGTCGTTGTGTATATTGTGGATTGTGATATCAAAAATATAGTTACAGACGCTCCTCCACTTACAAATGAGATATGTTCCGAACGGCCGTTCGTAACTTGAAATGTTCATAAGTCGTTATTCAACATCATTTTGAGGGTATATGCAAGTACAAAGAACTAGGATGCTGGGAGTACGCACGCTACGCTGCTGCACGGCGGGAGTAGCGGCCGGAAGTCGTACTAGGCAGAATTGGCGCACAGAAAAAAAAATGATGTTGCGGACAGGAAACGGGAGCTCAAATGAACACAATTTGGACTTACAGTCCTCTTCGTTCGTATGTCTGAAAGTTCGTAAGTTGAAAGTTCGTAAGTAGAGGAGCGTCTGTATATAATATTTGGTCATATCGCCTACACCTAATATAAATATTAAGTATTATTATCAACAATAATAACTTTTCTACTGCATCACTATTCAGCATATAAAGTAGTGTATTCATAATAATCCATCGATTCATCTTTCTTCCAACCATTTAACCTGGCCAGGTTTGCAAGGTTATTCTGTAGCCTATCTCAGGCAGCACAAGGCACAAGGCTGGGGTACACTATGAATGGGAAACCAGTCTATTGTAGGGCACTCTCACAATCTCTCTCTCTCTCTCTCTCTCACACACACACACACACACACACACACAAGCGGCAATTTAGAGATGCTAATTAGCGTAACTACATGTCTTTGGACTACAGGAGGACACTCGCACACTCCCCCACTCCACACAGAGAACACACGAGGGATTTAAACCCCCTAGTCTGCTGAGGAAACAGTGCGACCCGTTCAGTCGCCATGCTGGTCAATACTACTACTAGTAATACTATAACAATGACAATAATAAAAAAATTAGTAATTATTCAAAAAAAATTGGCCTGTAGTTAACCGTTAATTATGTATACCAGTAATAATTATTAATATGACAAATAATTAAATTTCAAGTAATACTGTTTTACATAAATTTCAGATATCAGCCTTTGAGTTCATTGATAACAGTACATGTATTGAGTAGGTGTGGTGTTCACAAATAGGCCGGGGGGGGGCAATCTTATCCTCAAAGGGCCGGGTGTGTATGCAGGTTTTTGGAATAACCTTTAGGTCAGCTGTTCAAGCCCAGGTGTGAGGACTCTTCAGCCAATCAGTCCTCTAATTAGTGACCTAATTAGGGAGTTGCAGCGAAAACCTGCAAACACACCAGCCCTTTGCAGATAAGATTGCCCACCGCTGGTCTAGGCCATATTAATATACTGTTTTAGAGTAAGGCTATAAATTGCTTATGACATGAACATCACCATGAACACCTAAAATAAAGTCTCTCTCTGGACATCTGCTGGTCCATTCTGTTGCCATTTTATCAGCAATCTGTAAAAAAAAAAAAAAAAAACGTCTGAAAACCTTCACCAATCAAATCAGCACATCCCATCCTCATAACACCAACCTTACTTACAATTCGGTATAACTTCCTCACATGAGTAAGGAAACTGAAGGGAAAATCTTGGAATAGCACCGCATGAACACGCAATATCAGAAATGGCTCAAAAAAAAAAAGAAGAAGTGGTACTTTTAGAGATTGGGAAACAAAACTCGATTGAAGGTTTGAGATGCAAAGAGCTGCATGTTTACCCCATAAGCATAAGAACAAATAATGCAAATGAAAAGAAAATAAAAACTAATGATGACGCCCCCCCCCCCCCCCCAAAAAAAAAAAGGCAGCAGGATCATTTTGCAACTACATAAACAACACTGCAGAAAACAAACTGCCTATTATTTTAGCTGACTCTGTCAAGGCCCGGGTATATAGAAGCACAAAGCAGAATTATTATTGCAGTCAATCAAAAGCCTAAACATTCCATCACCACATAGTTTTTTCCCCAATGCAGTTGCTTAGTGACCTTAATGTGAAATTTACAGCGCAGGGTGGATGACTATTTCAGACAGTGTGCTTAGCTTGCTGGATTGCACCGACGTGAATAAAACTCTAGAAGCATTTGCATTCCAGAGCTTCACATCAGCCCAAATCAGAGCAGGAGTTTGATACTGGTACCTGAGGAAATATTAAGCACCATTTTATTTCATGAAAATGCATGTCGCGTTGCCTTTCGGTCTTTCGTATAAAAACGGCGCTCATGCCTCTGTATGAGCCCATGGTCTTTCCCACTGAATCCCTAACCATGGCAATCTACACATACTGATCAACTTCAGGATTCATTATGAACAGTGGTATTGCATAATAATGTGATACTTTACAATATACAGACTATACAAAAATGGGATATAGAAATGGTATAATAGTAATGGACTGTAACAGCAAAAACCTTTCGTTTGGTTGATGACGTGCTAAATGGGTAACTTGCCATGGCAAAACCATTGAAAAGGTTGTTTGGTACATAACACTAATCAATCTTGAATCTTGTAGTAGTATTCACGCTAGGTCATCTGAATGGATGCGTGTGGTGTCCAAATTCTACACATTTCAGCCGTCTTGTGTGATTCTAGAGGCCACGTTAGCCACACTTTAGACACACGTTAGGCGCACGTTAGCCGCACATTAGCCGTTACTATCATGCACTGTGGCACAACTGGCCTTTTTCTTCCTCATGTCATGACAATTCATTACTAGCATCCACTTCACAGACCATCATTTTTCTGGGCCCTTATATCTCAGCCTATATATCTGCCTGTTACCGCTTAACTCTACGGTCTCTCTCTTTCAGCTGTTTGGAGGAGAATGTCTCTTAATTGCCAGGCTGGGTTTTCCTTCTGGGTCCAGCAATGAGAGGTTTGCAGAGACAAGGCATGAGCCTGAAAGGAATCCCCCAAACGAGGCCAGCTCCCAGTTCATGTCCATCACCCTGTCTGATAAAAGCACTCTGATTCCCACTCACTGGAGGGCATTAAGATAAGCTTAATCGGGGGATTCCTGGGAAATTCATTATCATGCGTTCCGGAACTGATGAATTTGTATATTAGATTGACGTTTCTCAAAGCAGCCCTCGGGGACCCCCAGAGAGCAAGAACATGAACCTGTCTGAAGGCCCCCAAGGACTGACCTGAGTAACACTGTATTAGATTACAATCACACTACAGCAGCTGGGCAGCATTTCATATGTCCTGTTGTCAAACATCAACTTTCTCTGTCCACTACTTGGAAAGAGGGGCTAGTTTGAGTAAGTGGTCAGGAGGCACATAAATGTGCAAATACTAAAGTTCTCAAAGATGAACACAAAAAACCATTAAGATCACTTGCATTAGCAAGACCGGTGCCTCTTCAAACTCAAAAGCTGATACCTGACCACTAACCTAGGATACTGCACTAATAATATGTACAAATATAAATAAAACAAATTATTAGCACTGAATAACTGAAAGTTACAGCTACAGCAGTTTCTTGTGCCTCTTTTGCCTTCGCTCCTATTTGATAGTGTTGCACTTTGTTATTATATTAGCTTCTCAATATGTTTAAAGGTGCTGTATAGCTCTTGCTCCAATACTGCTTACTCTTGTAATTTAGCATTCATTTGAAGCTTAGTCTAGCCAGACTTAAGCCTAGTTGACTCCATTAAGTCATTCGTTTGTCATGTGTTATTTGCCAAACTTGCACGTCATTTTGGACAAAGCATCTGCTAAATAAAGTAAAATGCATTCAAATACATCGGCAGATGCCTTGCTGCGTTACCCAGTGCTACATGGTGATGGATGTTTGAGCAGTTAACTGTCAGAAATACACGTGCAGACACATTGAGTAAACACAGTCATCGGTGAACGGTCAAGAAGAAGCGACAGAGCATAGCACCTAGCCAAAGGATCACAGCTGATTGGCCAAGTACTTCGTGTGCATCTTGCAGTGAAGTTAGACAGGTAACCGATTCACCAGTGTCTCAAGGTGGGGGGGGGCAGGCATGAGGATGTAAAGGAACCAGCTTACACTCCCAGACAAATGGACGACCATTAAAGGTGTTGGCTCCTATCAGGCATCCTTTGTCCCACTGCACACCGCTTCACATTCTTGTTTCTGTCTCCTTCGGTCTATCACCGCAGACAGAACTTGCCCCGGAGATGGAGAAGGGGGGGGGAGCAGCGGCTCGATCCCAGAGCTCGGCTGAAGGTCAAGTCGTTGGATTGCCGCTCGGATTGCTCATTAAACCGCGTGCTAAAAGCTGTCCTTCAATGCACCAGTGTCATCCTGCTGCACTACAGGCCGGCGCTTCTTTGCTGAGAGTAGACAGCACTGACGCAGCTTCCCTTCTGATTGGATGGCTCCGCTAAGCAATCACAAACCAATCACATGCTGGAGGCCTCGTGGCCGACCCTACACTGCTGAGCTACACACACTTACCAACTGACATTCAAAACGTCCCACAAAACATTTATCATGCCGATACCATACAGCAACTATCCAGTGAACAACTTACTATTACCCATTTCTGTCTTTGAAAATCTGAAGAGAATAAAGTCTTTTTAAAACGTCAAAGTGAAAGAGAGTTTCCAGAGAATAATCCAAAGTATAAGGACAGAGTATAATCCAAAATCAATTTATTTCTAAGAAGAATATATACATAAAAGGAAGACATCAAGTTAACATTGATTGCTATCCAAGGAAATTTAATTATACACATTAATTATCAAGGGTCACTTGTACCATCTCTGTAAATGTTGGCCCATCTATTTGCAGCAGTTGTAAAAACTCAACTGACTCAAGATGCAAAGATTCACTCATTCATTCATTCAAAATGACCACAGTGGAGTCGAAAGCTACCGTCTATCAGCTATCAGGAGTAACCTTCGTCTATCAGCTAGCTCCCTCCCCCGTACAGATGTGGTAATTTGGCATTAGTCTGAATGGCAACAAGTATTGATTAATTGATTATTTGACTACAATTTATGAATATTTATCTTAAAAATATGAGGAGGAATATCGTGGGTTAATATTCTGCTTCTAGTCCCATAAAACAAAAGAACTGCAGAAAGTAGTTTGCATTTTTAAAAGCCTGTCTATACTAATCAATTTTATTCCTGGTGGGGGTGGCTGGGTGGTCTGAAGCCAATTCCAGGCAGCATTATGGCAGAAAGCTGGGGTACACCCTGCTATCCCCACCCCCCACACACACACACACACACACACAATGCAGAGGTGAGAGTTCAACCCTGAAGGTGCGGGGCAACAATATGCTATATCCACCGAGCCATTCTGACATCCTGATGTAAACGCATACTGTATCAAAGTTTGTCAGTAATTCTAAACTCTACTTGCAAGAAATACTTCGTGCAAAATAAAGGATTTACATATGAAGACATCTATACCGCGTATGCTGGGGAAAAAAAAGTCTCTGGAACTCAGGATCGCTGATTCCCCGCTCGTCCCACCGAGAACACATTTATTTCGCCTTTCATGTAAATGACACCGATTTAAATAACGTTTCACAGCGACATTTCAAAAATGCAAAAAATACATTAATGCCTAATACCGTGTACTGCACATGCCCCCGTGCCTTGCGCACCGAGAGCATAAATCTGACGTTGACATTACTTTTCGTCGTATTTATAAGCGAAATCCAAATATGCAAGGCGTGACATAAAGGCCACTTTGCCCATTATCAGAGCCGCCGACCTGCAGCGCTGCCCCTGATCAGTAGTAACCTTCACGCGACAGAATGCGCACTTACTAAATAGTAAAACTGCGCTTTGGCCATCCTTATAAGCTCCTTACTCTCATTAGAAGCCGAAACAATTAAGCCTGCTGGGAAATGATATTAGTGAAAAGTAAAAACTGTGTTCTCAAATAATCATTTATTCTTTTTTTTAATTATTCAGCGCTTTAAAGCTCTTTAAAAAGCGGCAGGTGGCATTGTATAGCTGTTGATTTCGGATATGTTTTCCAATTGCAAAGGGACCGTACAAACGAATAATAATAATAAATATTTATCACTAATTTTGATCTTTAAAGGACTCACGGACTCACTATACATGCACTTTATATTTTGAATTTAAAATCAATGCAGCATGTACTTACATGTCTGAATTAAAGAGTCTTCCTCAGAAATCGACAGACGTATACTTTACGAATTAAACACGTACAAGTTAAGCCTTTGCCGCCTTGGTCCAGTATTTACCCACAATTTTCAATGTTTGACTTGCAGTCCTACGGATAAAGTACCAAGACAAAAATATATTTCCTGTGTGACGCTGTCTATTTCAAGCATGGATACAGAATGGTAAAAACTTTGGTTATGATCCATATCTACCAGCAATGGTTGCATAAAAAAGGAGAAAAAATGAAAACGCTGTAAGTTAAGTCTCTTCTGTGCGATGTCATCCTTCACCTGTGTTATGACCTGTATTAAAAGTATGAATTTTTCATGAACGACTCATGGAAAAGTATCCCCGAACACAAAGATTTAGGCTTTTATTTAAAAAGGAAAACGAGGACTTTTTAGTTACCTAAAGATTAATACAGTTCGTCATGATTTCTATCCAGCGATCTTGCAGATGGTAAAATAAACTGACGACACTCTTTTTATTGTACATGCAAAACAATCCGCGGAGATTATTCCAGCAGGTTTCTGTCCACTAGACACGGCATGGAGTTCACCTTGGTCCAGATGACCCGCTGATACGCCCGTGCAATGTAAGCTACAACGCTGATTTTCTTTTTTTTCCCCCTTTCTTTTTTTTTTCCATCGGCTCCTCACATCCTCACGATTCTCGGTGCATTGCTTGGTGAGATGCCGAGCTTCTCCTCATGTCCCCGATACGGAGGATGGACCATCAAAAATGGAGCAAAGGTGCGCCTAGTGGATTTCAGAGGAACTTCGACGCTGAGTGTCTTTTAAAGGGACATGGCTTCACCTGCCTGTACAACGTTAGCAGAAAAATAAATTCTGATTTAATTACATTTCCACAGTCTCTGATTAGCGTGGTTGGGAATATATCAGTGAAATACATAAATTCTAAAATAAAAAAAAATGTATATTAGCAGCCATATTAAAATGGAGTCGTATTAAAATACAAAAAATAGTATGGCTGACTATGTGTGCGAATTATTTGAGAGAAAGGTGAAGATGTTAAATCTGACCCCCCCCCCCAAAAAAAAAGGGAAAAAAAATTGGCACGTTGGGGTATTTCACAGACGGCTGGGCACCGACTGAGATGCGTTTTGGAGTCCTACTGTACCACTTCCGTGGTTATTTATGGTAAGGAAGTATATAAAGCTGGGGAGGACTGGGATCCGATCGGCAACTACAAGGAACTAAAAAAAAAAAAAACCAAAGTTGTATAACACGCCACCGTGCAAACAATGGAGACTCGCTAAGTAATTATGACCCCGCAAATTAAATCATCTCTCCTTTAGCAGCCAAGAATACGCCACCATGGCATCTTAAGCTTAATTTGCCAATAATTGCCTTGCAGAATTTATATTAGCGCGTTGCCTAAATTTATCTAGAAATGTATTCTCCTCTGGGAAATAGTTGTATCAAACATAAAAATGCTAGGAGTACCACTGTAGGCTGGTGAGAAGTTTTCATATGAGTTACGGACATGCTAACTTATAATTTGTATGTGCAAAAAAACATTACATCAGTGACAGTGGAAGCCCACGTGCCGCCCGCCACCATAAAACCATGCGTTTTTTTTTTTTGTTTTTTTTTTGAGAATGTTACCATAGAACTGAAAAGTACATTGAGATGCCGTTCATGGTTCACAACATCATCATCATCAGCTCCCACACTTCTCACGACTTTCATTTTACATTTGATTAAACCAATTTCATAAGTTTCAATTTCGCATTGGACGGGAAAGGTCACCTAAATAGCAAAAGCTTCTGTGTTGAATGACACCGTTTTGTATCGCTTCATGATGATACATGTCTTAATTGGCATCTTTCATTTTACTGCGTACAGTCCGGTAGCCCATGGAAAATGTTAATGCACTTTTGATATAATGCACTGTAGTCATCAACAGGAGAATGCTGGCTCGTCCTTTTCTTTGATTCATTCCTCCCACTGAGTCTAAAAGCTACATTTAGCCAGCAAATAAAGTGATGAAAGCTTTGCATTCATCCATTCAGTGTGGTTTTAATTCCTGTCGAGAATTGTGAACAATGTCAATTATACCCTCTAATGCTACAGAATCATGATGCGCTCCAATGTGTTTCACGTTTTAAAAGAGATTCACACACATTCCAAGCTTTAGGAGCTTTGTAATAACACCTTACACACACACACCCCCTCCCCCCCCCACGATCCTCAAATCATTATTATTACAAAGCAGATGAAAAGTGCAGTGACACACACAATGTATGTAATCCAGATTCTCTGATGACAAAATAATCTTTCCAAAAGTGTTTCAAAAAGCCATTACTAATGTTGCAATCGCATTAGATCCTCATCCGTGTTACAAGTTAGCTCTTGTAATTAACATAAACAGTAAGACACCCCACTGTTTCCATGAGAAGAAAAGTTCTCTGGCTACAGAGCTAAATAAATGGATATCAGCGCAAGCTCCAACCAATTTAACCTCTTTTTAGGTGTCGGGTATAAGACACAAATCAATGGCTTTCGGTAACTATGTAGGGAAAAGACGCAAGCAGGTGTATAGGACACTGAGCTTGAACCTTGATGGTGACATCATACAGAGCCTGGGGTCGAGCAGCCTGTACCCAGCAGAGGTTGGTGGAATAAGCAGCCTCGTTCCAAGGTTCTCGCCAGTTACTGTGCTAGCCTACGCCCGGTGCTCCGCCTCCACCTAGCCCCAGTCCATTCCGGCAAAACCCGCTGATGGATAACCTGCATCACATATGCATTGGCGGTCTGCAGCCAGGGCGTCCTGTACACGGTGCCATCTTGAGAAAACAGCGTTAATCAAGCTCTATGAGTAGCGGCCTTCCAGAGACAACGGGAGGTTCCGATATATCATGCTCATCAGATACAACGATCCAAGTTGACTTTAATCCCGGAAAAAATGGATGTGACAGTAGAAAATTACAACAGACCTCAGTACGTTTGAGTTATGTGAGCATGTAAGTGTTTCTCCTTTACTTTGGCTTCAAATTCTTTTGAATACTTTTATCATAATTGAATCCAGTGTTGTGCTTACGAAGTATATATATATATATACACACACACACACATACATACTTACATACATACACACACACAGACACACGTAGGTTGTATTGTGGTTAATTCTACGGATATTATGCTTTAACGGCATAATATAGCGCCTTTCTGAGTTCCTAGTGAATACATAAGCATACCAACCTGGTGATGAATGACTGTAGGTATGATTTTCAACATTTAAAAGAGAAACGTGAATTTCAATTACATCTCAGTGTAGTATTTACAACAGAAAGGATAGGAATTGTACCACCAATGTAGACCCAAAAGGAGTTCAAAAACGTTAAATACTGATGCCTGAAAATCTGTTTGTTGCATGGAAAATGGATTGTTACACATGATGAGGTAAGCTGATTAGGCAGCGGGGTATAAATTACAGGAGGTATTTAAAACAATTATTACAAGCAGACAAAACTCTTCAAAAACGCTCAGACCAAAACAGGAAGTTCCATGGATTCTAATTAGACACATTACTTTAGTATAACTGAATTCAATTCCAGACATGGTTATCAGGCAAATATAATATCAAAACACACAAGACACAAAATCTGAATGAATGCATCTTAGAGGTGACACCCCATAATACCACACGGCAAAAAGACTGACGATAACTGCACGTACATTATACAGTGAGCTGGCAAAGCCTCCAACCAAAGAAGATCAATAAAATATAAGCTACTGGTTTCCAAGAAATCTATTGTCTTCTATTACTATCAATTTAGACTAATCTAAATTTTTTGTAAATTTCCCTTTTTGCATTTGGGCCAAACACATCGGCAAAGGTGCTATACAAAAATACCCTGAAATCAAGTCGAAAGATTTAGATTATAAACTAAACAAAACAAGAAAAAAAAATGAAGCAGCAGTCGTATGACTTCTGAGCCGAACTTAATTGTTAGTGCTAAACTCTAAGCCCTTTCCAATTACACCAAGGCTGAGCAGAGCTGTAGCTGCCTGGCCCATATTGACCCAACACTAAATCTTGTTTATGTCAAACTGCCGGGTCAACATGCGAAGCCACCATGAGCCGGTCCCAAAAAAACCGGCTGACATCTGGGGGGTTTAGCGCTCTCCGCCCGTTTGTCTGCAGCTCTCCACGGTGCTCAAACGGCACAGCGTATCACACGGGTCACATGCCGGTTGGCGCTTTAACCGCTCCCAAAGTAAACTACCAGCTTAAATCAAACACTATAACAAGTTGTTGTACAAGATTGGATTTGATCTCTGGTTGCAGTCGGTGCCTCACGTAATTGGTTTTTCATCTATCTTGAAAACCATGAGTAAATTAATATCGATATAGCATGACTCCCATAGAATAACACACTCTTGTGCTCAAATCCTCAGGCATTTACAAAAAAAAAAAAGTTTATAACATAATCCTCTCTGCAGTCTCGGTCAAACATTTAAAGTAATGACAGTCATGGTATTACCTTAAACGTAGAAGCCATATATATCTAAAATCGAGTGTTTGAAGTGGGCAGGTACTCACCAGTACACAGTACCAGTACTTCTCAATACATGCTGGTGCTGAATGATAAGGGAAGTACCAGTACCTGTTTTCCCCACTTCAAGCACTGTAGGTGTGTGTGTATAAATTATATATAAAAATACACGTTTTTTTCCAGTCTCAGTACAAAACACCAAAACACACATATTTCTTGCTATCTTTTCTCTTTCAATATATGTTCAACTATTTGGTACGATACCCCTAAACAGCAATGTGTCCATCTGTTCCAGCAACCAGCACTCACAGTTGCAAACCCTCAGTTACACTGATGATGGCATTAGAAGGTGGAAATCGTATGTCCTCCGTGTCCTTACAGAGGGATGGCAGAGTTCTGCATTCGATACGCTACCTAATTTGTATTCCAAAGCACGACGGACACAGGCTCAGTCATGAATCCAGGCTTTCTGCATTCTTTGATGTAAAAATGGATACCCTGCTTGGACAAACAGGAAAAAAAGTCCAGGCTTGGGATTTTCAGAGATCACTTAAGTCTTCCTTAGCTACTTTAGAGGGGAAAAAACACTGGAAAAAGCATAGCTGACTTTGCCGATCCCATAGCATATAGCGAAGTGCACTGAGTAGGATAATCCATTTATACAAAGTGAAAAATGAACATTCTACAGACAGAATAACCTGAGGGTATAAAATACACCTAACCTGATTTCTCTTTAAAAAAATGCCTTTTTGTAAAAAGATACCCTTGTCTGTGTTTTGAAATCTGATAAACACCTAACATTTTCCATCCTTCATAATGACATAAAATGCCTGCAAGATATAGGTAAGTATCTTTCCTTCATCGGATTTACAATTTGTTTTGATGTAATTGGTTTTGACAAGGTGAAAATGGCCTGCCTTTTAAACACTAAAGTAGCAGTTACATGCAGGGAGAGGCAGATTAGATATTCATTTATAAATATATATTAGGGAAGTACAAAACCCTGAAAGACAATCTTCATGTCATGGATTCCTCATGGGACTACAATAATCATATTGGATTTTGTTGGTTCTCGCCTTCCTTCTAGGGCCCGCTCTCGTTTCCACATCAAGTCCAGCCTCACAGCACTTACTCTAGGTATGTCAGTTAGTGTTACATAGCATCCAGTCTGTAAAGAGACCTCAAACAACTTAACACTTGCTTTAGAACCAATAATGTTTTATGGTGTTACCATAGTTACAACACAAACTTGAAATTCGAAATTCTGCCCTTAAAGTCAGGTGAGAAAAAAATATTGGGAACATTTTTTTTTTTTGGGGGGGGGTTGGAGAAACTATGATGAGGAGGTAAGAGGTTTTCATGTAACTTAAGTTGAAAGCCTTGAAGTCCTTGGTGTAAGAATACAGCCGCCTGCACTCAGAAGTGGCCTATGAGATCATTAATTCATTGTTCCATTACACTTCAAAGAGAATCAGTCATTCTGACATCACTCACTGCCTGACACATTTGTTCCATTGCTTTGCTGAGGTTGAAACAGCAAGCACACTGAAGTACTTGGTTCAAAAGGACAAATATAATATATACAATGGTTGACAGCTATGTCTATCGCCCATAAGAAATGACTTGTCACTATGGCATCGTTTAAAGTAAAAAAAAAAGTAGAATGTAACGTACTGGAATCCTGTCCTGGGTGTGTGCCCCCCCCCCATGACCCTTACAAGGATAGATCCTGACGGATGGAAGGATGAAGTAGAAAACGGTTTTTACAAATAACCCAAAATTATTCCCTGTAAAATGTTACTTGAAGTGAAAAAAAATGTTCCCTGAAAAGTATATTTTAAACCTGAGAAGAGTGGGCTCAGTTGGCAGAGGAAATGTTATAAAGTGAGGAATTCACTAGACCTGTTATGAGAGTCCAAGGCATTGCCTGGGTTCCATAAAATCAGTAAATCACATGCCAGTTTTCCTACTTAAGAGCGAGACAGACTTTTTATCATGAGAAAGTTTCCAGTAAAGAAAAATGATTGCATGCTGTGCATTTATCACATACCACATAGATATAATGTATATCTTTAAAATCTACAATAATTATTTTAACATCACATGGCATTTGTACTATGTGGTGTATGATTATTAATTTATTTCGGTTCAAGCACATCATTCATTTACATCGGTCTGTGCACAGAAAAAGTTTGTATATTTGCATGTCTTAGTGTAACAGCAGTTTCCTTTAAGGGATCTGAACCAATAACCTTTTGAGAAATGTAACACATTGGCTGCTGCTTGGCGTCACTGTCAAACACGAACATAATCATTGCTGCTGTGAAAATGAGATTTTGCAGTTGCAATGACACGTATTTTAATATATATTTTTTCTTAAAATGTTCTGTACTTTTGCCTCAGGAACAACACCCACAAAACACTACACTAATAAATGTATTCCTATCACTGACACTTAAGTTTTCAGTCCAATGGATGACAAACATTTGTTACAGTTTCATAAAAAAACATTGAAGTTTATTATCTTTCTCACATTAACCCATTATTGTGGTGGAAATGATCACTGGGTGCTTTATACAGTCAGTTACATGCATTTAACTGAAATTTCCTCAGACAAAAATCTGTTTTTGGAAGAGAAAGACTCATCAAATGAAGCTAAATCCCTGCCAAAATGTAAATGCCAAGCAATGACACATTTCAAAAGACAATTAAAGAATGATAATTTTACAAGCCATCCTTTTGTTTTATTTTAGCCTGACTTGCCCACAGCCGCTTATACAATGCAGGATTATGGCAAACCTGGAGGCCGTCCCAGAAAGCACATGGCACAAGGCAGGGGGACACCCTGGACAGGATGGCAGTCCATCGCAGGGCACACGCGCTCGCACATGCAACGGGAAATTCAGAGACACCGATTCACAGAAACCACATGTGTTTGGCGCAAGGCAGAAAAATCAGAGCACCCAGAGAGGACTTGCACACGGCACATATCGCAGGAGCCAGGCCAGGAACTGAACTCACACCCCTGGTGGTGTGAAGCCACAGCGATGCCCACCGAGATACCATGCCATCCTGCATGACTGCTCCAGAATAAAAATCCTCCTCTATATCTATAATAAGCACTCTAATTATTAAAATATGACACACTCATTTAAGAATTTATCAACAACGTTAGATGTAGCGTTTCAAATGATACACTTGAGAGGTTTAATTAGTATCCAAAGGCACGACACTAGCCCAGTAATGCTAGGTCCTTACATACAGTACTGATGGGGGGAAAAAAAATAGGTTTTTCCAAGATACTAAAATCTCTTTGTCGGATTCATAGACAGGAGCTGTCTGGCACTCGAAAAAGCAACGTTCCCATTTAGACCACTAATCCTGTGCTGTGACGTGAAACCAAGTGAAAACCACCATCCCTTTATAAAGCCAGTATTAATCAGTTCACGGACCAGCAGTTAGTACACAAAGCCTCATACAGGGCTAAACGAAGTTAATCTCGATGTGTGAAAACTTGTACTCGATGTTCAAAATATAAATTATGTCACCAGTATGACTGAATAGCTCATAATGCACAGACATCAATATGAATGTCTATCAAAAAAGATACTAACAGCTACCTTTGAGCATAGTATGCCAATAATAAACATTCCCGGATAGTCACCCCTGACTGCTGGGTAAAAATTAATCTACAATTCACACCCCATATTGACACTTTGAAAGACTGCCAATATATCTTCAGGAGCAAACTGCTGCGATGACTTAAAGATGTTTTGCATTATTAATGTTTTCTAATGAAAGATGAGACTGAGGCCTAACCAGAAGTTCATAGGTTAAATAAAGGTTAAATCACTGCTAGCAGAATTCCCACAATGCCCAGATGAAGCTTGATTTTTATCAAGGTAGATTATAAGGGCGGCTTCCCCTCCTCGTCACTGTACGATGACGTCGACTGTGAGTTCAGCGTCCATGGGGCTGTAGGTGGAACTGAGCAAATATACATCTCCTCCAAAGTGAGTTTCGCTGCTAGATGAAGCCCACAGGCGTTTAGAATGACAAGAGGGGGCTGAGTGAAAGTACACAGCGCACTAGAAGAGGTGTATGCTAATTCTGACCCCCCCCCCCCCGCCCCCACTCTATGTTGACCTGACATGTTGTCAATCATTGAAAGGACGACCTCTGTTGGGATTTGAGCCATTCCGTAATGTGAAAACATGAACAGCACAGTATTAATACAGCATGCAAGAAGGGCTGTTTTTTATATTTAACAGCAAAATGTTTGTATGTGGAAAGCAGAACTGAGAATGACTAATTAAACCGATGTCAGCAGCTCAAGAGAAAATCTTTCCCCCATGCGATGGTCCAACTACTAAATAACACATACAGAAAATCATTAAGTTTCGGGATAAGAAACCAAGCCTCAGTGCCGAGGATGTGTGGTCCAACTAATTCCTGGGATGAAAAGTTGCTTCTCTGCGAGATAATAATAGCTTCCAGTAGACGCGTCTTTTTCCACCTCCACTGTCAACCTGAAATCTAAGCAACGACATGACAGTACAGAAACAGGAGGGAGTCATCACCCCACCCCGACATAGAAGTATGTCTGTTGAGACGTCCAAGTCATTTTAACAGGCCGGCGCGGAGCTCACAGTCATGTCAGCCTGTGTACCATCACGTCCGAGACATGAGTAGAAGGTAAGAGAGCCGCTTACATCAGACACGTCAGACGCATCGAGCAGCTTCAAGCTGAGCGCCACCCTCCGCCGTTGTTGTTGCCATTCCAGCTACATCAACTCTGCCTTTAATCCATAGTTCCTGCCGTAATCATGGCAATCAGGAGCGACACTTCACAAAAAAAAGCTAACTAGAGAAGGAAAACAATCTCTCTGATTAAATGCAAAGAAACTGAAATCACGCATGTTTGATTACTGTTCTGCCTGCATGTTATGCACGTGTAAGGCAATGATTTCCATCCATCCATCCATTTTCCAAGCCGCTTATCCTACTGGGTCGCGGGGGGTCCGGAGCCCATCCCGGAAGCAACGGGCACGAGGCAGGGAACAACCCTGGACAGGGGGCCAGCCCATCGCAGGGCACACTCACACACCATTCACTCACACATGCACAGGCAATGATTTCAAATGACTGATTTAAATAGGATAATGCATGTCGGTTTACTGGACGTAGGGTCATGAATACATGTGTTTGCATTTCATTTCAAAATTCAGCAGTGTAATCATTGTGCTTTAATGTTTACGTCAATGTCAGGTCACGCTTCATTATCAGTCTTATGACATGTTCTCCCAGGGTTAAAGGTTTCTGCCCATCAAAATCCCAAAATGCAATTCTGCAGCCATTATACTATGAACAAGCTCAACCTCTTTAAGCCTTTTAATGTTCACATTAAGTGAAGCATCGCCCCTGTTATCCTGGGACACTTACTCCCCCTCTCAGTTTTAGGACAATCACCCTTCAGTGATTACAGGGGCCCATTAATATCATCCAGAACACTATAGAGGGACCGGGCATAAGAGAGCAAGAAAGCATACAGTTTAATTTCATGTACCTAATCGCCTACACAGACCATCACGTCCTTTGTAACAGGGAAGTGCTTAGTCACCAGAAGCTACGATGAAATATTTTTCTCCGGCCCAAAGGCATGGAGTAAATATCAAATGCTATTCAAGGAGTAGGGGTTACTGGTGCCATATATAAATAGCACCATTGATCAAGAATGACAAAATTCATAGCTGATTATACAGACACAAACATTTTAGAGCACTCTGTCCATGTCGCTATAGTCTCAAAATATAGATTATACAAAGATTCTGATATCCAGGCCACAATTTTAAACATGACTGCAGCAGAAGACACATGCAAGAGGAAGAACTATGAATGTTTATTTATAATTTTTCCCATTGGGTTCTGTATGATGACAGCAGAGAGTCCTGTTATAACACACAATATAAGAGCACAAAACCCACAAGAGAATAAGCTATGATATATGACAAGAGGAAACTGTTCGGATAATCAGCTTATTATTTATATGGGTGACTACACCGTCACAACCTTTATGGATCGGAGGCTGCTAATCCAATCCGTAGGTCACTTCCTGTGTTCCTGTTCACATCACTTCACATGTATGCGGCACATCAGCTTCCTGGTGAAAGGTTAAACCACATCTGCTCCTGTACCCTGGTCTTTGCTTATTAGTGAAACTCTCCTGGGTTCCTAAGTTCCTTATCAGCCTCTCACGCCCCAGGGTTGAACTGCTAGGGTTCTGTACTAATTACCAGAGGAGGTACTCTGGTTCCTCATCATATTAATAATATTAGTTTACGCATTAATGCTTTGGCTAAAATAGGCCACCGCCAAAGAAGTATGATGTCAATTACTGCCAAAGGGGGAAAAAGATGCAGAAACTCGGCACTACAGACAGTAGCTTCTGGATGTCAGTGCAAAAATTCATCACAAATCGTGATTTTTTTTTTTTTTCCCACACCTCTCCCAACAGAGAGGCGCATTGAAATCCATTTTTCTTGACTGCCATCTACTGTGGAACATTAGCAGTAGCAGTGAGGGCCGCCATCGCTAAGAAATGCTTCATAACGTTGTCCCCAATGTGTCCCCCTGCCACCCGTGGTTAAATCCAGCCGCTGATGCCCACGATGCATCTTGAACTCCTCCCACAGAAGCCCCACATGGGAGTCAAGCGGCTGGGGCATGTCTATATTTTAACATCGTTGGGGGAAACTTCCACTCGTGTGCCCCCTCACTGCTGGACAAATCCTAGGGCCCGTAGCGTGATCCTTCATGTCACGGCTGCCGTTTTTGAGAAGCGAGCTCCGTGAGACTTTCAGTTCTCCTGAGCGGTTAGGTCCTCGACCACCTCCAGGCTGCTGGGTTCCCTTTGGGAGGTATGAATCTGCACTGGTACGCACTGTGTGATGGTTACCCTACCGTTATATTCAGAGGCCTGTCAATTCAGGCCCAGCTCCTGCTACAGGCTCGCTGCCATAGTCACGCAGAGCTCCTGTCCGGGAGAGAGAGCCCGTGTGCCCGGGCCCCTCTGAAACACACCGTTAGATGTTATTAAAACCTCCCGTCTTCCATCAGACTCTAAGCTATTCCCAGGTGACCGGAGTGACATTTCCAAATGGAGCCGCTGAAGGGTTTATATATTTGTGAGTTCAAGCAGTAATGCCTCACAATCCCCTTTCAATCAGAACAGCATCAACTTAGCTGACTGAGTCAGGTGGCCTTTTTATGGCCTGTCCTATGGTTCTTTTTCTTTTTTTTTTTTTTACTCAGGCACTGGATGTGACTGCTAACTTTGAGGGTCCCCAAGAAAATGATTTTTAACAGTGGGACACATTTTATACAGCAGGTTATGAGTATTTGTAGCTTCACTGTAGCTTCACTGTACACGTATTGTATAGTTCTCTTGACATTTTAAAATGCTTAACATTTTTCATAAAATTACCAGCACGAAAGGTACGATGGAATGATATAAAGCACTTTGATCATAGGAAAAGAAGGACACAGCAGCACTATATCTCAGATAATCCTCGGAGTATTTTATCAGTCATCCTGCTGCACAACTAACAATTAATGTCTCAGGGTCCTTTTCATCGATTTTATTTATTTTTTTCTCTCACTGCTTTTAAAAAGAAGATTCAAAGATTTTAATATCTGAACACGCCATTGGACTAAGATTCTAAAAGCGAACTAAGAATTTTTAAATGTATTTTACAGCTTCTCTCTTCACATCAGAGTATAACTGTGAATTCTAAATCGTCCGTTAGCCTTGACCAGGTGCATTTCAACTTGTTAATTCTCGAATTTCCAATTTTCTGCTTCAGATTCCAGCTGCTACAATCTGTACCTGTCTATCAGCAATCACGTCGCAAATTACATGGTGCTTCAAAGGAGGTGCTTAGCAGTGAGAGGAGCAGCAGATCAGTAACTGACACTAATACTAATACTAACTGTAACACTACTACTACTACTACTACTACTACTACTACTAATAATAATAATACTACAACTAATAATAATAATATTAGGTATCCATGGTGGTCATGATGTTATATTGTGCTTATATCTTCATTAAAATATTTCTGAACTTTTAAAATGTAACATTTAAAATACAAAATCTCTTTTTTAAACACTGGTATTATAAATATTATAAAGTCCAACTCTGTGCCTTATAATAAATTCATATGATGCCACTTACAGTATTGTGTACTTTGAAAGTAACAAGCACTCTAATTTGTCTAAAATAAGCACAGGAAAAATTAAACTTGCTATTGTAACTTTGGTTTACCCAACTAATCATCATCTGGACTATTTTAACACTTTTTTTCCCTTAAATATAGAGCATGTAATTAGCAAATGTCCCTGCTGGAAATGCAAAGTGGAGGCTTCGCCTCTGGTGTTTTAACTCTTTGATAAACAGAAGGCAGAGAAGCACCGTGAACAGGATGCCTGTCTGTCACAGGGCACAGACACAAAACCTCTGAACAAACTGAGAAATGACCTCAGTTCATCTATGAGCAAAACCCTAATCCCAGCAATGACGACCTTAACCCATACCTAGTCCAAACCTTAACCATACTGAACCAAAGAAAATACAAGTCTTTTTGCATTTTTCGTTTTTTTGATTCCAGTCACTTTTTTTTTTTTTTTTTAAATAAAAATTTAATTTCCCACTAAGCTACTCTGCCATCCTATCAGAGAAATTGATTTTGGGATATGCACCCTGGGTCAGGCAGAACATTAATTTAACGACAAATGGATCATATTAATTGAAGGGGGTTTTGGGAAACTCTTTTACATTCATGTAGAATTGTACTATGGATTTTACACAGCTTTTAGTACTACAGTGCTGTTTAGAAGACACTGAAAACACTACCAGTCTAGTGATCTGTAAAATTTGAATATTATAGAAACATTCGCTATACATAATGTTACACACCATCCACACAGCATCTCACTCATGTTTGAAAGATTAGCCCATTAGCACAAGACAGAGATTTTTAATCCAGACTGAAAAGGAATACGAGTCCATCGTTTTTTTCTGTACCCAGCTCCAGCCGCCCATGACAACGCCGTGAGGTACCTTTTGATGTGCCTTTAGCTAAGATTTGTCACCGAGACGCACAGACGTTTGTACAGCCACAGGGGATCAGCGTGACATTGGCAACACACCAGAGAGGGGGCTGATATCAGCCTGTAGATCCTCGCCGCTCATACGTGATACATGGACTCCTCACATGAACTTCTCCTTACTGATCCTGTCAGCAGATGGGTATTTGATTTATAACCCTGGGATTCGTAACACCTTCTGCTTAAATGTATTGCCATTTGCGCAGATAATCTCATTTTTATTCTTCAAACAATGGTGGCCATTTAATTTCTGTTATTTCTTATCTAATCTGAAAATTCCCTCCCAAGTGCTCATTACTCTGCACTTGACTCGTTGTCCTTGGGGACAGAACAAGGTCAACGACCATTTTCTTCACACGGAAAGCCTTTTTAAGACCCCCTTTGTGGGCAGCATCTGGAGAGCCACATGTGAGACGCCAGTATCCAGCTGTGAAGGCTGTGCGAGGCACTTCAGTACAGATGTTCATTTCACCTGTCTTATTTCCTTCACAACTTTTGCCATCTTTTGATTCTATTTCCAGCAGCTGTACCTCAGCCAGTTCAAAATTCAGTTGACCTGCCAAGAACTCCTTATAAAAATGTAAATTCCTATATACATTCACCAATGGATGTGGTTTCAGGAAAATCATAAGCTTATTATCTCCCATAGACTAAATACAGCCACAGTGATCTGGCTTCAATGGTACTTGGTGCCAATATAACAATATTACAATATGCCAAAATGTAATGTCATATGTAAATTAAAGTAAAAACCTGGCTCTCTGATGCGATTTTTTGATGTTTTCTTTTTTCTTTTAGTCTTGGACATGATGAATATGCTTCCTGAATGTGAGAATGTGAAATTATAGACATTATAGTCAATTTATACTCAAAGACTGCACACATTAATCAGCTTGTAGGGTCTCTCATGTTCAATAAGGAAAGCGCCGTGAAGAATTCGCTGACGATGTCTGGTTGCCCATTCCCGTCAATCATGTCGGACCACAAACGGCTGCATTATTACAGTCTCCGGGTCGCTCGGCACTAGAACATTCTCCAGCAGATGTTAGCTTTCCAGAAGCCCCAGAGATAAGAGAAGCCTGCACTGTCTTGGTGAGTCACTGTGGCCCCGAGGCTGCTGGCAGTGCCGTCTGGCATGCTCTCTGTGCTCCCTGGCAGAGAACCACATGAGGAAGGCCTCCATATGAAAGACTGGCTCCAGGAACAGTACAGTGCGTTCATTCTTCAGCTCGCCATGCAAACAAAAAAAGAAATGCCCTGCAGAACAGAAGGCCGCATGGGTATAACCAATTTACAATAGACCCAGAAGGAGTAGAAGGAAGACAACCCTATAGAACACTGACCCCTGCTGGGCAGGTCCTGCGCTGGCCTCACACTACATAGTAAGAATATGAACCATTGCGTAATCTTTCAGCCCCCACATTCAAGCTTCAAAAAAAGCCTTTTATGCACCACATACAGCATATTTTAGCACTTTTGCTATTCTTATTCTCTTCACATATTGTTGGTGGGTCATCACTGCGGCGAACCTATCGCTACGTCAGGCTCATTTCACACTGAAACCTCTGAGGCTTACATAAGTGAGGCCAAAGAGTGCCTTACAGGCACCTTACAATAAATTCATTATAAAAGTGGAAATTATGTGGTCCAACTGCCATATCTGTCAGAGATAACGCACGTTTAACCTGAAGGATGCTGCATCTGGAATCACCCCCACCCCCCTCAAGGAAGGCAACTTAACATGAATTTCCCCATTATAATACCCAACTGTGTAAATGAAATGAAATTGCTAATCATATTAGATAAGTGAAAGCTATGACGCATAATAATAAGTCAAAATCAACTATAAAAAAGTAATATTCCAGGGTTTTCTTGTTGCTGGTTCTGCTCTGTGGAAACACTGCAGAGGCCAGTCTGAACGGCCAGTGCTTACCTGCATTTTATAACATCCTATTAAGGTGCAAATGTTAGCGGTAATAGCCATGAATGCAAATGAATAACTTATTTGATTTCCTGTCACTGGAACTAGGAATGACCCAAATAGCCGAGTCTTGATGCATTAGGACCTCGACAAGAGCCGTAGGTGGAACGCATGACTGAAACAGGACACATTTCAGCTTCTCTGTGCCCTATAACTCACCCATTTCACATTTGCCACAGATTAAATGTAAAATAGCACAAAAACCTTAGCGCTCTTCCACTGACACTTGACAACTGGGCTGAACCACATTCCACAGTATCGCACGCGCTAATCTTGACAATCCCAAAACTTCAAATTCAATTCCATTGTTTTAATGACATGGTAAAGTTGATTTGTATTCACTGGCTGGCTGGCTAATTCACTGTCACTTCTGGAATAGCAAACAGCTGCTTGCCGCATCTAGGCTGCATTGCTGCACGGTCGTCTTACGCTGGAGGGGACTACCTGTTGGGTACTACATTATTACTTCTATAATCCAATCCTCAATGGGTCTTATTGCCGAAGAACGCCTGTCAGCACATTCTAACAGTGTTCTTGGGTCAAGTATGCATGCAGGCTTTTGCCCAGGCCCTTGGCTCTGGTCCAGGGTAATTTTTGTAAGGACAAGTAAACTATGGGGCAGCACTGAACAGAGAGCACTTCAGATGATACCATCAAGAACATGAGCATGACTGTGGACACAGCATACCAATATGTCCGTTAAGCGCACTTGGATGTCCGTTAATGGGAATTTTCTGAAGAGCTTGCTATTTTCATGCCATTTGGGTATGTCTGAGAGTCCGATTGCTACGTGCAGGAGGACAATGTGGCCTAGCACTCAGAATTCAAAGTCACACTAAAAGAACCTGGCCGTTCAGAAATCCCAACAGCCCATTTTGGAACTCTTTAGATGATTCCGACATTCTGCAAAATAAGCAGTTACTTAGAGAGGTGCTGCAAATCTCAACCCTCTACATACACTACACACAAACCCATTCATTTTTGCATACTACTGTATATTGAACATGTGTCAACATAATTTTGACTATGTAGAAGCTCCTATTAGAATTTCAGAGACTTATGCCCAATTCATGACACAAAGTGTTCAAACACACATCTCGTAAGAAGCACATTAACTAGTTGATAGGATTCATAGACAAACAGTACATTGTTTGTTCCACAGGGGAACATTTCTGTCCCAAGTACTCATCTGCAAGTAGCTATATATAAGGGCTAATCTACCTATGCCCTGTACTACGTCTTTGCCCAGTCAACTGAACATCACACCTATCAGTTAAAAGTTTTGGAACTGTTCATTTTTCAGTCATATCACAGATAAACTCAGGACTGCAGCCTGCTTTCAGAAGTGTCCTAAGAATGGGAGATCCTATCGACTCACAGTTCCATCTTTCTCTGCCTTAAGCTAAGAAACTACGCAGAAAAGACTTCCCAAAACAAGGCAAACACTGATTTCCTTTTTATTTGTGGCACAGTTAAGCTCAATAAATGTTAAATGCCTCCTGCCTCATAAAGGGCTTTGGGAGCGCCCACTGAATCTGGTGTCAAACATCGGCTTACGCAAGTGTGCCTGGATTCAAAAGAGCAGGGAGGATGAAACCAAAACAGTTACGGATAAAGGGGTGCGATGACTGCACTGGGGAGCAAAGATTAATTTGAGCGCTAGCTATATACTTTAGAGCAGAACTAGAAAATAAACAATTAGAATTACTGTTCCCACAATGAGCCTGTTTCTCAATGCAACAGATAAACCTAATCTCTGAATGAAAGCTTATTAGCACACATTTTCAATATTGAGATTACAGGGTTCATTTGCGTTTTCATTATAATAAATAAAGGAACTAAAGCCTGAGATTAGCAAAAATAATAATAAAAATAATCACTGTTCCTCATGTTGTATACTGAGGTTTTAGCTATCGAAAATATGAACACTCGATCACAAACTCAACGGTGCACAGAGCTTAAGGTCGCAGTAACCCATAGAGAGCATGCCGAGCAGCTGTGGGGAACTGGGATGGGGTGTGTTACTTTTGTGACTGGTGTGTTGGTGGTCCTGGGAGTAACTGTAAGTGTACTTAAGTACACATCACCGAAATCCTCTTTGGAGAACCATACCACCAATCTCAGTCCAGCGGTTTCCAAAACCAGTGGAGTACTTGCGCAAGAAAATCATATAATAATCCATAACCCACCCAGGATGTCATTTGTGCTATATTTTTGTATCTGGACCAAACTACAATTTAAAGTGGACCTAACATTTTTAAGATCTTATTGTCAGGGATCCCATACATTATTATGTTGGATAACAAAAAAAAAGTAGGGAGCCCAGGGACCTCCATCCATCCATCCATCCATCCTTCCATCCATCCATCTTCTGAAACTGCTTTTCCTATTCAGGGTTGCGGGGGTCTCGAGTCTATCATGGAGACTATGGGCACAAGGCAGGGAACAACTCAGGATGAAGTGCCAACCCATCACAGGGCACACTGACACACCATACACTCACACACCATACACTCACACCATTCACTCACACACACACACCATTCACTCTCACACACACACACCATTCACTCTCACACCATACACTCACACACCATATACTCACACACACACACACACACCATTCACTCACACACCATACACTCTCACACACACACCATACACTTACACCATTCACTCTCACAAACACCATTCACTCACACCATTCACTCACACATTCACTCACACACACTCACACACCATTCACTCACACACACACACACACCATTCACTCACACACACACACACACCATTCACACCGTTCACTCACACACACACACCATTCACTCACACCATACACTCACACACCATACACTCACACCATTCACTCATACACCATTCACTCATACACCATTCACTCACACCATTCACTCTCACGCACACACACACACACCATTCACTCACACACAATTCACTCACACCATTCACTCACACCATACACTCATACACCATACACTCATACACCATACACTCACACCATTCACTCACACCATTCACTCTCACTCACACACACACACACCATTCACTCACACACCATTCACTCTCTCTCACACACACACACACACACACACCATTCACTCACACACCATTCACTCTCACACACACACACACACACACACCATTCACTCACACACCATTCACTCACACACCATTCACTCACACACACACAATCATTTACTCACACATCATTCACTCACACACCATTTGCCAACTCGGCATATTTTTGGACTGTGGGGGGAAACCGGAGTACCCAGAGGAAACCCCACGATGACATGGGGAGAACATGCAAACTCCAAAAGAATAGAGCCAGGCTGGAGACCTGAACCCAGGTCCCAGAGGTGTGAGGCTACAGTGCTAAGCACTGCACCACCATGCCGCCCCCCAAAGGCCTCTGACCTTGTTAAAGCCCCTCTGGAGACACATTTTGGTGACTCTTCCAGGGCAGCTGAACTTCACAATTTTAAATGCAGCTGACAATGCAGTCTTTCATCTGCAAGAAAACAAAAAAAAAAAACTTTCACACTGTCTGAAAGGTAACTATATTCCAGCAAAAGACGGCTCACAGTTTGCTGTATTAAATGGGCTTGAGAAGATCAAAACACTGTCATTCAAGAAGACCAACAGCTGCATCCCAGTGAAAACGTCGAAGACATTTCATTTGCTATAAAGCTTAAAAACGAAAACTGAAACACAAGTGTAAACATGACACACTGATTAGTGATTACTGTAAATTCATTCACCATAATGACTATGTCAGTAAAGAAATCTGCACGCAGGCTCCAATCTAATTCAGCACGTTCTTCACATTTGATCACAGTTTCTGTCAGGTTGTGCTTCATAATTTGCTATTAATGTGCAAATGTTGGCAGTAATAACCATAAATTCAAATGAATGAACTACCTGTGATTTTATGAGTAATTAAATAAATCAACTGCTTTAAAAGTACCCTTGAGCTCTGTTTTTAATACTTTATTGCATTGTTCCTTTTAATTTTGCTGCAAAAATGTAGAACTTCATAAAATATTCCACTTTATTTTCTCAACAAATCCAATAAGTGTTATGTATTAATAGCTGTTAGAAAAAATATTACAAATGATCTAAGTTGTGTATATATGAGATGTTTTTCCTCTTGGGAAAATGGTCAAGTTGTTATAATTTTAACAGCAAAAAAATAACTGTTATTCCTACTGCAGTCAGGTTAAAGCACATCCTCACTTTTCCTCTCAATTTTCCCCTGAATCGCACTGTTTTTTTTTTTTTTTTAGTTTCAAGTCTGGTTTACCACCAACAGCCTTGCTTTTTTCACCTGGATGAGTGGGTTTACTTTCATCCTACCAGCTCCCCGCCAGGTCTACGGCTACTGGCACATCTCCTGCAGGCCTGCAGTTAGACTCTCACCAGCTGAGACACCGACCCACAAGCCGGTGAAATGGTACCACATCCTTTACACTGTTGGTCAAGCCAGGAGAGCAACATCAATTACTTTTAAAAGTGTATTTACGACTGGAACTGAAAAATCCAAATGGCAAAACTATGACTAATAAGTAAGACTATTCAAATACTCATAGGGCACAAAGAATAAGAATGTCATAGGTTCTTGCTGAGTGCATGTCTGACCTGTTTATGGAAATAATCAGCGATGCTCAAAAGCAAAACTTTGCATGCATAGATCCCCCCTGGATTCATTCCTAACTAGATTCATTCATGTAATCAAACACAAATGACACTGGAATGGGGACTGAAAAGTTAAAGATCATACAGTTTAAACATTCCTCTTCATCCTTTTAAAATCTGCATCCAATTAAAGCAAGTGTGTTATAAATCGTCTGTCCTTAGAGAACATGTGATGTAATTCCAGCGTTTAGAAAGATCATTCAACTGATGTTAGAGCACAGAGAGCATTAGCAGGAGAGAAACGCAACAAATGGCCAATAACCAAGGGACCACTTTTAAGGGCAACCTACAGACAAAAATAAACAAATGACCAATAACCCAAGGGGCCTCTTTTTAAGAGCAACCTACAGACAAAAATAAACAAATGACCAATAACCCAAGGGGCCTCTTTTAAGGGCAACCTACAAGCGAAATGAACAAATTACCAATATCCAGGGGACCAATTTAAAAACAACCTGCAATTTGTCTGAATAGACAAAAAAATAAACAAACAACCAGCTGGTCATTATTTGCAGTAACTGACAATTACACAACTGTGAAGTTTGACTTCTCACATAATGTCAGTTGCCCTAAAATAACAGTTTACCAAAGTAACAATTTATCTTTCCAAATTACAGACTAAAAACTATAGCTCAGTTAAATGTGTGTGCTGAGCTGTTGCATTTCTCATTTGCCTAAAGAAATAAGACATTTCTGAGGTATATAATTCACATCATAAGTACATTGTGTAAAGAAAAGGCGATTTAAAACTGCAATGACTGATGCCCCATTACCTGAATTTGGAATGAAAGTGGTGAAATTTCTGCAAAGGCTGATGATTACCAACATATTCACAAATAGTAAGCATTTAATGCCAAGCGCAGCAGACTGCAGAACGCAATATTTATCCTGCATTCTTTCCTCTGAAATTTATCGTATTTCAAAATCTATTCACACGTATGAATCGCACACTACATCAGTATTGTGAAGAAATTATTGATGCCAGTGTCTAGACGTGTTTGACATAACCACAGCCACACAGGAATCTTAAATTACTGAACAGTGCATAGTGAAGTTTTGCGTGGTTGACTTTTGTATACACATACAGTATATATTTCAATCAAACAGTCAATTCATATCGTAACTTGATTTTACTTTCTAGTTATAAAAATTACTTATATAATTGTGTGTTTGTTATTGAAATTAATTATGTTCATTGAACCAGAAATACTAGATAAACCTAGGATGACCACCTAATCCATGTCAGTGGGGACACTATGAGCTACTTCAGGATTTGCAAACTACTTTAAAACTGAAATGTCCCTGTACTTGGCTAATCAGTTCAATTCTTCTTGTGCTTTGGTTTGTTTCCTTGATTGAAAGACTCATCCAGCTGTTTCACATTAACATCAGTGACACATGCATGATTACAGGAGACTGACCAACCAGCACACAGCAAGAACTCAGTGCTAAAGTGAAATCCAGGTTTTTTAAATTTAAATGGTAGTTTACAAACCCTGTCCTAGCTTATAGTCCC
>JAODJU010000033.1:8589161-8625765 GCA_026776725.1 Gnathonemus echidnorhynchus
ATATATATATATATATATATATATATATATATATATATGAAAAGGCATCCAAATCTGCCCAAGAATCCAGGTCATTTATAGAATTGCAGCGGCCTGTTTATTTCAAATTAACTATTGATATGTATCCAAATGAATATTGCAGCAGTGACTGAGCAAACACATCAGTACTTAA
The DNA here is from genome assembly GCA_026776725.1 of Gnathonemus echidnorhynchus. NCBI lineage: Eukaryota > Metazoa > Chordata > Actinopteri > Osteoglossiformes > Mormyridae > Gnathonemus > Gnathonemus echidnorhynchus. Next base: position 8,589,334 of record JAODJU010000033.1, read on the forward strand.
GCGGAGCCAAAATGCAAGTGAACGCTCTTTTTAAGTCTTTGTTGTCTTGAGAATCATAATGGATCTTTAAAAATCAATTATATATTTCTTTAATAAAACATTATGCAAACATTCTTGTCTAGGTGTGAGGCTACAAAAATGTGTCTCACGGGATATGTCTTTTCTAATTCAATCTGTTTTTAACATTTTTTTAATACGTTGTTTCTGTGTATTTCTCAATTAAGGTGTTACTTAAAACAAAGATTCTTTTGCACATTTCTGTCTTTTCTTCATTAACTGTCTGAAGAGGGTGTGAAGTCGCTGTAAACAGAAACACAGCTGTAGTAACCTGTTGGGGAACCAGTGAACCAGGGAACCTCCTGCACTGGTTGACACCACAATGTACCCCTTCCATTCCCCCGTTTGATCCCATTTTGATTTATAGAGCCATGTGGAGAACCATCTTAACACGGCCAAATTATTTATTTCATCTGCATTCCCTGGAAAATACTTTCCCCATACCTCTCTCGTTTTATAGTCCATGTCTTTATAGTCCACCTCGATAGAAGTTCCTGTTCTTATTTAACTTGTTCTCAAGACTTGTCATAAAGATCTCATTAATATCGCATGAGAGTGATGAAACATAAATACCTGATGTAAAAAGAACATTCTAGACCTGGTATGATGTAAAACACTCTCTGAAAGCACTGTTCTGATATGGTAAATATGTCATGCTGTAACTTCAAATATACAGCCTCCTAGAGTGAGCATATTTGTACAAGTGTAAAAACATTACAGTAATGGCAGTGTGTGAGATATACGCTCTTGGCAGAAGGAGCGCAGTGCATACAGAGCACAGGGATGAGGTTTAATGGCTTAAGATGGAAGTCGTTAAATTTCACTTATTTCAAAGCAGCTCTGCAATCCTGTGAGCTTCTTGATGGAACCAAAAACACTGGGCATGGCGGAGTCAGGAGTGAAATTAGTGAATAAAATATGCAGGACTTGTCAACATGTCGCACTGCAACCTGGATATTTCTTTTTCAGACAACAGCTAGTACATTGGAGCACTGTTGCTGTACGTTTCAGCAAAGTATTTAATTTACTGCATGTAAATAGTAAATGTAAAAGCTTATTTGCATTGAATATAAATCCTTTTTTCTACCAATGGCTAGCAATGGTAGTGATAATTATGAATGGATCTAATATTTATTTTGATCTTTTTTTAAGTGATAGTAGACATGCTGCACACAGTACATATCCATAATTTTCATTTTATTAAATAATGTTTCAGTTTAATGGTTGATATATTGATTTCAAATAAATTTTGTAAATTCAGTTCACTAATTCCCCACTTGAGGGGGCACATATTATGCATGAATTAACAAAATATATTAATTAACCAGTAACTAAGTGTCAGTTATGTGCTGATCCAATGTTTGATCATCAGTAATGAATCTTGATGGTTCCTGTATTTCATGCAGGTGCTGTATTAGTTATTTGTGCCCCCTCAAGTAAAGTCTTACCTTCACTCCAAATATTGAAACATTTCCTTTGCTGGATACATTTAGATCTGGTTAGGTGAGTCATGGTCAGGGCACCATATCACGGTGAAGATCTGGAGGTGTGTCCAGTTCAGCAGCGCCCAATGTGCTGTCTTGCTGTCAGGTGCTTGGCCCGCAGCAGCACAAGAATGGAGTGTAGGTCCAGTCAGCTTAAGGCTGCCAATTCCAGGGCCCCAGGTGAATAAGGCCCCCTCCACATGTGCGCCCTTTCATACTTTTTATTATGTTTTTATTTACAATCACAGAAAAAAGAACCGGTCACCTTGAGACCATATTAGAGTCTGCTGCAAGACAACGCAAAAACTAAAAGCTAAATACAGTACCAATAAAACAACGTGTAAGCCTGGTCACTACATCATCTCTTCCCTCTGCCTCCCCTACAGGAAACGCAGCTCGACCTCATACATGAGTCACCCTCATCTCGCTGAGAGCCACTGACGAGCTCTCGCAACAAGTGCATTTTTCTGTCTCTACATTTTGGTCTCCTTCGGCCATCTGCTCTGTGTGCCTCGTCTAAAACTGCATCCCCACGCCCATCTCGCCGCACAATTCGTTGACACGTGTTACGCTGACATCAGGGGCTCCTGGGAAATGGTGAAAATGCCTGCAAAGAGCAGCAGTGACAGCGTCAGCGTTCCTTTGACTACTGATGAAGCAGAAATAGAATGATTGTATGAAGGGTGACACTGTTAGAAGAACGGGTTCCTGAAAATGGCAGTAAGTGAATATAATGGCAGGGTATGGCTAAACTTTGAACTTGGGAACCACTGATTCCTCAGAGATTAATCGAAACGATGGTTTAAGAGAATTAAATTACATGGATAGTGCAGGAGTAGCAGTTAGAAGATGGATGGATGGATGGATGAAAACATGGATGGAAGCATGGATGGATGGATGGATATGGGTGGACTGATATTTTGACAAAGGGCAGACATGAGATAAACATGAGACTAACATTTTAGCAGCATTACTTAACTACAATAACTTTATTTTTATAAAAATAGCTATAAAATATAGCTATAAAAATCTCACTTATTCTCCGTCTGGATGTATCGATTTAGTTCATTCAAAATCCTTTATAGATACAATTTTTTTTCAGTATCCCACGAGATATCATTGATGTGAAATTACAATGCTCGTAGTTCTGACTGTCGAGTTCTCCTGGAATTTGGACTGCATGACGTTTTCAATGACCACAACCCCTAACGTGTTTTTTGAGTTATGGTTAATTGAAGTGTCCATTTGAGAAATTGTGTTCTTAGAAAGGCTTCTGTTTGGACCTCATGGTCGTTGATCCACAGCCGTGATATTAAATATTAAAGTTGCTCACACATACTCCTTAGATACCCTCCTACCAAACCATTATTTTTCGGTTGCTCAAAACAGGGAGAAATATTGCTGAACAGAATCAGCCTCAGTTGAATTACTTGTGTATTTTTTAATGAGGTAGAAAGTAATATGTCTTTTTTCCTAACTGCATAAGAAGATTCAAGGCTGAGTATTCTCTAAGAATAAATTTCTCTCTTATTCTTTAAAGAATACAGCACTTGTGTGTTACTCATTAAAACATTTCTTATTTTGTAAAAAATACAGCATGTTTTCTGTATCCCAGTACGCACAGGGCACAAAGGCAGGGGGGATACTGAATGGGATTCCATTCCTTCAAGGAGTCATGCACATATAATCACAGACTATGGGTAATTTAGAGACATTCGAGCCTCTAACACTGAAGATCTGAGACAGTGATGCCACCCACTGAACCACCATGATGTCCACACTAGAGATGTGGGCATGGTAGATGGACCTTATACCTGTACACTCACTAATGCAACATTTGATGCATATGATTTGATTTATAGATCCATCCATCAATCCATCCATCCATCCATCTATCTTTCAAACCCAGCGCAGTTTCACAGTAATCCTGGAGCCTATTCCAGGAAGCACAGGACGCAAGGCAATGAACACCCTGGGTGTGATGCTGGTTCATCTCACACACCGTCACTGACTATGCCAGTCCAACTAACCACATGTTTTTGCATTGAGTGAGGAAACTGGAGGAATCTAGTGATGAACACATAGAGATCATGTAAACTGCACACACACAGAGCCAGAGGGCAGGAATCAAACCATGTATATATTTATTCCATTTAGCACCAGTCATCTGTTTTATAGAGGAGATAAAGGCCCCTCCCAATTCCAGTTTTTACTTCAGTTCCACCAACTTCATAATAAACAACAACAACATGCTATGGGGGTTAATACAATTAGTTGAGAGAATCTCTCTCAAAGGGTAATAAATTTATGAGGGCGGCTGGCAAGTGAGGCTAAAGTTGCAAGATTGCGAGGCTGCGACTGTTGCAAATGCAAGACGTGTGTGTATAATTTAAAGTTGATTTTGCAGTAAATTAATTTGTCTTGAGTGGTTTGAATGTTAAATACCTGCACTAGAGACAAATGGCAGCGTTGCTCTCCACAGAGGGAGTACGTTACATCTGTCACCAAGCTGTTGCAGTCGTAGCGTGTCATACTGCGTTATGTGACGTCTATAAAAATAGCGAACTGCTTGTCAATGTGGCTGAGTGCATTCAGCTTTCCTCTTAAACTATAGGGACTGACAGGCTGCGAACTTACATGGTCATCCAGCTGAGAGTCAGACTGCCTAATTAGCACTGCTGAGGTCACATTAGTATTAAAAAAATAATAATAAAAGCATCCGCACCTCCAAGGATAACACGCCACTGACGACGTATGCTGAGTGAATTGTCTTTAGTGTCTATCGAGTCTTTTTTAATGTCTATTAAGACTTTAATTAACTTCATGTGTCAACACCATATATCACATTTCCTCTCAACGTAGAATGTCTAGTTTTACTCCTAGGGATCTCATCACCAGGGATAAATTAGCCGCTTATAAATGTAGGTGGGACATAGAAATCACGCTGCAGTCTGGCCCCTTTCAGCTCACTGACGAGCGACAGCCCCTGCACACCAGGCCCAGCTGGTGCACGAAGGCAGCGTGTTGTGTTTCAGGCACCCAGCACAGACGGTAAGATCTCGCCTTTTCAAAGAAAGCACCCTGAAGGTACGTCTAGCTAGTAACTCCTATGTACTGTAGCTGTTTTGTGAAGACATAGAGGCACAGTGCTTTTCGTCATGTATGGTAAATAAGACATAAAAATCTTTTAAAGGTAGCTCTCTGTGATCTTTGCGTGTAATGGCTCATCTATCGAGTATATTTTCAACCTCACTTCGATGTGGTCAGTATGACCTGTAAATATGTTCTCCTACTAAAATATATAAACGAAAACAGAACACAATATATCTGTAATTATTATAGCCATACAGAACACAGCATCCATAAAATATGCATTTTATTATCTATTATTCAGTATGTGTGCAGCCAAAACAAAGAATACATATAAACTTATAAAATCCCGGAGAAATCCACTTGTACTTGCCTGTTTGATGGTTTGGGTTCCTGAGCGTAACGTGTAAGATCGGGTGCCAGAATGTAGCATGCGTTCTTAACTGAAGCGAGCCGAGTGCAGCTCCTTTCTCCAGTGTTTTGCATACTTGAGATTGCAGCCTGTGAAATTTGTGATAATTTTAGCCCAGCTGAAAACATGGCACTCATTAACACCAGTGCTTCATATGTGAAAAATGAGGTTAAAGTTATATAGTTTGCTCAGTCTCCTAGATTTCACAGAGGCAGCAAGTGCCAAGACATATGTTATATTTTTATATATATATGTGTGTGTATGTGTGTGTTCCCTTTTCAGCAGTGTTCCCCACAGAAATGCCAAATAATGGTCAAAGAAATAACAACTTCAAATATTGCCACCATCAAGCGCCCCACGAAGATCAGTTGCTGTTCTTGCATCATTCTTCCACAAAGAGCTGCAGTGTGATAGAGGAAAAACCAATGTTACTGGACAGTTTTCCTGTGGTGTTTTTCTGAAATAGTTGTTTAACAGAGCCTAGGATGCAGGGGTGAGTTGTTTAAAGACACAGCTGCTATTTTATAGGATTGAAAGAACATCCATTTTAAAGTGACACTTCCAATCCTATAATTGTGCATTTTGTGGCTCAGTCATACCGAATTCCCATGTATGTATTTCTGTTTCAAAAAACAAAGAACATCCATTTCACATCCTTCTGTTTCAGAGAGGCCAAAACAGGTGGAGGGAGATGCTGTTTTCCATTGTCATGAACGCCGAAAAGTTTTGACTGACAGTTCTGAATCATCAGCACCAGGAGGCAGCGAAATCTCACCAAAGAGAAGGAAGATGAAGAAAAGAAACATCAGCGAGCGAGAAACAAGTGCGGCTGAGGCGCTAAACTGAAGTTGTTCTGCAGACCAGATTCCGTCTGTTCCTGGAGGTGGAGATGATGCTGGTGTACGGTGACGACCAAGACATGACACGCAAAACCACAGAGTCCCTGGCTCCACAATTAATGTGTCAAGGCTCTGAAATAGTGAGCCCTCCAACTGGACCTAATCTCAGCTCTCTGCCTCAAATTGACAAATGGCTTGATGTTGCTTTAGAAGATGCCGACTCAGAAGAAATATGTGATAGCTTCCAGTCGTTTCGCTGCCGCGCTGGAGGTACTTGTTATTTAAATTAAATCTAGCCGCAGTTGTGCCTTATTTATTTAGTTTATAAAGAAATGTATTATTATTTACTGTTCTATTTTTTTTTTCCCCAAGAAAACCGTTGACAGGCGAGTGTTCAAAACTCGTAGCGTTCTTGAAGTTTTCTTGAGCAAAATCCTAAGTTTAGATATACAGATTGAACTACTTTTGGGAGTCTGCATTAGATGAAAAAATGGTGTGTGTTTTTTTCCTAAAAACTTTTCTCTCACCAACATAGTGAAATTGAAAAAAGTGGGGGTTTTTCTGGCAGATTTGGGTGCATCAGATTTAAGTCATGATCCTGAGGAACAACCTGCATGATGATTTTATACTTGAGGCGAGTTGCATAGCTGACAGATCATTCTCGTCTTTTTTATATAGCTACTATCCAATTAATTTGACAAGCAGCAGGTAATCAAGCCACCTGTCTGTTTTTTCCATTCACCGTCTGTCACAATAGTTAAATCACTTTTCCCACATAAAGTTTCCTGCATGTTCAATTAGTTATACCTCTCAGAAATTAATTCACAATGTAAAAATTGTACATACCCCTAGGTATAATTAGAAAAAACATCATATCATCATGGGAGACTTATGCTTACAACTCTGTGCTTATGCTTGCAATTTTATATACATCTTGCAGCCAATAATTTTATTCTTACAATTTTACTTATAAAAGATTTATCATGTTTCTCAAGCAATTAGAGGGGAATATGGCAATTACAACAGGATTCTGAATTTCATCGAATTGCGTGATTATTATACGCTGCGCTGAAAGGCACGTACTTAGGCTAGCAGTTTCAAGTGCTAACAACAGGGCCTTCTGGGAGTCCTGATGTCATAATAATTTCACAGAACAGTTTCCCTTTTCCATGATGTGTTATTTTTTTTCCAAACGCTTTCGCTTTGTGCAGCAGCATTTCCGAAAGACTCACTGGTTGGTTTGACATTTCGGATTACCGCTGCCAGTGTGTGTTTGTGTATATGTAGAGGCGTTCCCCTGCGGCCTGGCACTGTGGCGCTGACAGTTCCTGCTCCCAGTTTGAACCTTCTGCCTCTGGAATGGAGAGGAGTCTCACTGCGACTCCCACTGGATCGCTGCAGTTTGCAGGAGAGCACGGCCGTATCGCCTAGTTCGCGTTAATGGGCATATTTCCTATTCCTCCATTTCAGAAACGGTCGGCATTTACCTGGAATGTCTCCATTCTTGTGTTCAGTTTTGTGCCACCTGTGTTTATTTACAGGACCTGAGCAGAAACAGGAAGAACACGGTTTGTGTGCACTTTGAAGAATGTTGAAGTTATAAAGTCTATTAATCGCACGCAAGTATGAAATCAGTCTTATATGTGCTCATTAGAAACAGGATTCAATTAAAAATAATTGTTCCGTCTCGTATTCCATTGTTTAAAATATTGATATTAATATAGAAGTCTAGGGGGAAGGGGCTTGCTCATGAGCAGGGGAAGGGACAGAATACTAATGACCTGCAGAAAAATAAAAGGTGAACACACTCTGTCCATACACATTAGCCAAGGCTAATTGCCATAGTACGGTGTGACAAGACTTGTAAATTGCTTACATTTAGTGTAGTTTTGCCTGCGGCACCAGGTTTAATGCATTAAACTTTAAACAATCTGGATGGTTACAAACAAGCAAATTTATATCATTATCAAAAATCTGAGCTTACTATTATTGACACTGTTTTAGAAAAACAAAAACATTAAGTAAAATGCCAGACTATTGGCCCACACAACAAGTGGCTTGTGAGACACATACATTTTACAGTGATAAAGATTGTGTTCTTAAAACCTAATAAGACACTTAAAAATCCAATGCTTTTGCATTCTGACCTTCAGTGCTGATTTGCAAGGATTATTGAGCACCTGATATACCAGCCTCATCCATTTTGGCAAAGGCATGATCTGACTTCATTTGTTTTTATCTTGTTAGCAAGCTATCAATAGGGTAAAGCAGCAGGGATTAATATGAATGGACACGATTATAAGGCCATAAAGACAGGCAAACTGTGCTCCTCATATTGACCTGGGGCTATTATGGTGCCAAGCTTGGAAACAGCTTAGAACAAGGCCCTCAAAAACACTGAAAGAGCCTTCACTCAAAGAAATCTGTAAGGCTAGCCAATAAAAGAAAGGCATATTATTATAAAGAATTAGCATCTTAACATTTCAGCAAACAAATTCCGAACAGTCATCCGAACAGAAATGTTAGCAGTGAGAAAAAAATAGTTAACAACGCATTTGACGGCATATGATGCATTGTAACAGACCAGTGCTACAATTTTCAGTTTAAGTCACTGATGCGGGCATTTTATGACAATGCGCTAATTAACTCAATCACTCCAGCATATTCCATATTTAAGCCTATGTGCACGTCATTTGGAAGCCCACATAATGAAGTTTACGGGAAGATGAGGTTAGGAAGACAAAGTAGACGAAAGCAGACTGGCTTCTTGCTATTTTTTTTTCAGCTAAAGGAGCGGTTCAGGGAGAATCCTTTGATTCTGATTATGAAGGCCAATCATACGACTTGCCATCAACTGCATAACAGCAAGGGGGCCTGACTTAGCACTTAATCACTCTCAGAAGTAAGCGAGAGCAGAAAAAGATGCTTCTCGGTTGCTTAATTTTATGGGCCGTGTGATGACATGCAGCTAGTTCGTTCAAATAGAGCAGATAATGCTATTAAGTCAATGAGGGCACGGTGCCAGGAAAAAAGTATTTGTACCCGTCTGTTTTGCAAGGTTTCTAAACAGTCGTCACACCAAATTGAGTCTGAACATTTTAACGGTTACAGTAGTAAATAAAGATCTGAAGGAGAAAGATACTATTACTGATTAGCAAACAAGTCTAAGAAGCATCAAACTGGTATTATTTTTGTTCTCTCAGAATGCACGCTTTTTATATTTTTGATAGCAGAAAACCAAGCAGTGTTATAGTATTTTACTTTAGTATTTTTATAGTATTTTTTACTTTATTTTAGTCTTGACATAGGTATACCCATAATGTGCATGGTTAGTTATTTTATAAAATGTCACATTAAGTTGTTAATCCAAAGTAATTAGTTCACCAAGGTTTGCTCAAATGAATGTTTTGTTGTCCAAATAACACTCATGCTTGTGAAAGGTCATTTTTTTCTGCTTCACTTTTTATCCACCCTCTCAAAAGTCATATCTCAAAAGCCCAGTGATCATCAAGGTAGGTTGAAACAGTCATCTGAGAAAATAAGAATATCCATCAATTAGTGCCTGCAATGTCACTACATTTATGGAGTGCCCTTCACACTGGCTAATCACTAGGTTATGTCAGTCCGTTAAAATTGCTTAAAGGAGAATGCTGTCACAGAAATATATCATTATTAGCAGTTAAACACATTTCACAGAATATGGCCAAATATAACATGAACAAAACTTCTTCAGATTGCATTGAAATACTTTAAAAATCAAGCAATCAATATGCGATGTTTTCTCCTTAGAATCCATCCATTTTAAAACAATCATTTTTAAAAAATAAATATTACAATGTCACAAATGTCATGAGCAGGTTATGCGTATACATTAATATCAATATATGAGAGTTTCAATGGAAATTATGGTCTGTGAGTAAATTGCTGAAAAATAATTGGCGCAAAATAAAAAAAGGAGAAAGGTTGCCCTGCACATTGAGGAAATCTTTTCTTTCATCTGGATAAGGTGAAATCATTTTTATTATACTACCTTACTTTATCAGGGTGTAAAAATAAATCAGACCCAGAAGGCAAATCGGAGTGAATTCAGGGCCGGTCTAATTGATTACAGGCCTGTAGAAATGCAGCGAAACAAAGTCAGCAGGCAGAGCTTGGCTCAGGGGTAGCAGAGGAAACCTCACTCATTTCTCTCATATTCCTCCGATTTTCTGTGCACTCCCAGTGACTCACTGAATTCAAATAAAATCCTCCGCTGTTAACCACTGTTCTGCCCGTAGCTGCAATCTCTTATTGCTTCAATCTCTCTGCTCTTTAGCCTCTTTGGATTTCTGTCGAGAAATGCATTTCACACTCCTCTACCACCACTCTTCGGATCATTATTTTTTTTTTTTTTTTTTTCCTGAGTATGATATAATAATTTTAAGAATTCTTTTCAGCAGGATACAAAGTGACTTTCCAGGGAGAAGTGTACAAGAATAAGTTTTGCTGGATATTTATGCAAAACTTACTCGTTTGGTTTAGTACCATTTTGTTGCTGCATTGGTTGTCTTAAATTGGATGGAAATAAGTTATTTTGTAATGTTTTCTTTGGTTATTGTCTCTGAGCCCTGGGCAAAGATGTTTAAGTAATGCGGAGAAGTTTACAAAACATGTTTATTATTTCTTACATGACTTCCTCTGCAGTGTGAATTTCCTCATTCTGGATACAGCTGCTTATATTGTTGAACATTTTGTGATACACACTCAATGGTCACTTTATTAGGGACCCCTAGGTAGGAACCTTCATTGTCTCCAGAACTGCTTCAAGGGTTGATGGACTACGTATTCAAAGATGCTTTTCCGTATACCACTGTTTGTAGCCATTATTTTGTGTACTTCCTGTTGGCCAATAACGAATCAGGCCATTCTCCTCTGACCACTCTTAAGTTATGTTTGCCCACCAAACAACCCCCTCAGACTGGATGCCTTTTGTCTATTGCATCATTCTCTGTAAACCCTGGATGCTGTAATGTGTGGCAGGATGATGCTTGTGTTTGAGTTGCTGGCACCACATTTGGCAGTAAGAATCACACCACGTTCAAAATCACTTAGATCATCCATCTCAGCCATTCTAATGCTTTGCCTCACAGTAACCGAATCTCTTGACTCTGTCTAAATGCTGTACTGCATCATTTTCAGGCACCTGATTCTCTTAGTGGAGGATTAGGCTTTTGCATTAATGAGCAGATGTACCTAATAAAGTGGCTATGTGCATATGTTTTTTTTTTCACAGGCATTCAACTCTTTTCTCATAAATAAAATGCAAATGTGGGAAAAAGCCCAGCGTTACTGTACGTGATTAGTTGTGGTAATTAAAAATTAACAACAGGAAAGGGAACATTAAATATGTATAATTTCAAAAGAAATAGCCAATTTCAGCAAATGTTAATAAACATGACTAATGATAAAAAACGATCATTCACCAAGTATCTCTGGTTGTATAAATTATACATTAGAATCTGTAACTGTAATTAACAAATGTTCAAATATGACAGCTTTTCTCTGACAGCAGGAAAATTCTGTGGTGTAGGAAAAACATTGGTGAAAATGAAATTCAGTCTGTGATGCAGGTATATGTGATGCAGGTATATGTGATGCAGGTATATGATACATATAAGGAATTACTTGAAAAACACATTGTCAGGATCTTTCCCCGTGTATGACAGTTCTACATTTGGCTATCCCCTTCTTACTTCCTTGTGTGTTCCTCTGTTCTCCAGCCCACTGTGTGGCTTAATGGGCTGTCGGGTATAGATGCTCCCTTTTTTGTTGTAGGTTTGAGGCATCCTCAACAATGCTTTAATGGTTTTATGTTTTTTGGGGGGTTAGTCCTGTGATGGTGTTTTTCTGTATTTCACTGCTTGTGTGATGTTTAGTTACCCCTGTTGTTCTAGTCTACTTTTGGTCCGTGATTGCCCACACCTGTTCCTCAGTGTTCTTGTTCTCTTTAGTAATTAACTGTTCCTGCCCATTTCTTGTCGCACTTGATTACCTGTGTATTTAAATGCCAGCCCCTGCTTTACTCTTTAGATGGTCATTGTGTTTCTTACTGTTGTTGCCTGTGTTTGCTGCTGTTCTATTATGGTTGTTCTGTGTTGCCCCCTGCTGTAGTCTTGTCATTTACCTGCTTTGTTTTTACCCCTTGTGGTCTTTTAGTGTGTTTTTCTGAGTTTAATAAAGTCTCTCTGTTTGTTGGAGCCAGTATGTGGATCATCTCTTCCTTCCTGCGTCATGCCCCACTGTAACACACATAGAATTGTAATGAATAACAAGTCATACATGAATATTTACTCTATTATTAAGTTCCAGATTTTATAATAAATCTGCATTATTATAAAATGCACATTAATTGTCCACTTTTCTGCTTGTGCTTTTGATATATATAAATGACTAAGCGTCATATCTTAGAAAAAGCTTTGCCTTCTTTTACCAAAAATCTGTGGGAAGGAAACAGGAAAAAAAAAATGTAAATATATGCTAAGTTGAAAATTTTCGGGTTTAGCTCGTTCATGTTTCCAAAAGAATATGCACAAAGCAGCTGAAGCGTTTTGCTGGCTAAATCCCACAGGGATTACACCACATTTTTATATTTCTGGCTGCGTGATGAGTGTCTGGCTGGGATGTATTTCACTGCTCTACTGTCTGTCTCAGTGTATATCACAGGAAACAGCTTTCAAGAAAATCCAGTTGAAGGTGGAATTTGATCAGAGTCCTGCTAAATGCAGGGCCGCCTTGCGCCAGTCTGGAGCAGCACTCCTTAGACACAGCAGTGGTGTTTTCAGCCACTTTTATACTATGCATTTGCATGGGCATGGGGCCCCCAAGGTTTGGGACCCCTGCTGGCCACAAATAGCCACTGCACTAAATATGAAATAAATGCATTACTGATTAGTAGCACATACTGCAAACCAGCTAGACAGCTACAATCTAATGACTCTACCTGTTTTTTTTCCATTTTTGAAACATTTTACAGGGGCTGGGCACCCCCCTGCTTAGAGAGTCCATTTAAACTTTAAGCCTGATGGCAGCGTGCTTATTGCATCATATATATTCCCCCGTCTGACTTATCTCTCTTGTTACACTGTTTCTCACAGGACACACATAGAGATTTTACGATTGCCTCACTGCGCATGAAAATTAATCATATTTTAATAATTTACACTCTTCCATATCATAGTAAACATATAATTGGTATGCATGTATGTAAATAAAGCCTCAGTGCTTTTAAAGGTGAGCCTTTTAACATCAAAACAGGAAACTATCTAATAATTCCACACGGTCAATTAAAAAAAGTTTTTAATAAAATTAAATCCTTTCATACATGACTGGTCATAATATAGTCGACAGTTTTATTTTCCACATAATTACTCACTGTCTATTATGGCTATGCCAGAGAGATTGCATGAAATTTATCTGCAAAAAGCATCCCAGTTTTAAGTTATTTAAATAGTATTTTTTTTTTAAATGAAAAATAAGTTATGCCAAAAATACAGGATTATCTCAATATTGACTGTTTATTTAGTAAACCATGATTAATTGTTGCAATTATTTGTGTCACTTTATAGCACCTATTCATACTCTGCTAATTGTGCCAGTTGGCAATTAACAGTTTAAGAGCCACACTTCAGAAGAACATGAAACATGGTTTCCCATAAAAGAAGGATGTACTTCACAAACATTAATAGGAATGTTATTTGAAAGAGAGTGTGCACCATTTCAGTGATGGTGATCTAACCAATCTCTGTGCTCTTCTGAACAGAAGGGTGACATTATTAAACTCTCAGTTGCACATTGTGCTGTAGCTTGATGCAAAATTGCAAACACAGAGTACATTACAGAGCCTCATCTAAAAGCGAAAATGAGGAACATGACCGTTTTCGATTGAACATTTCAGTTTGCTGATTTATGTGATGTACCTTGTTACTTAAACACAATTTCAGGTCAAAGATGTGGTAAGCTGCGTAGTAAGACAGCTGTTTGTCAGCATAAGGGCTAAGTGATCGTTAAATCTTTGGTGAATCTTTCATATTTGTCAGATTTGGTTAAAAAAATATTACATCTAACAGGCCTACGTTACAGTATGACATAAGGTTCTCAATATTGGGTTTTTATTAGGATATAGCAGTTTGCCATAAACATCACTTATTTAAGTACTGTGAAAATCCTCCCCTTGGCATTTTCTATTTGCACACTGCACCGTAGTCCTGGGGGAACATTATTTCATTACACTGTATACCTGTATATGGATGGTTTGACAATAAAGCCCACTCGACATGACTTGATACCATAGTGGAACCTAATGTGTTGTATGGAATATTTTAGAATTATCATAAATCTCCTGTGCATTCAAATCTGAAATTACGTACTGGAAGTGTCTTCAAGTCTAAATGTTTGGAAAATTTCAGATTCTCACCTGCTCAGGCTGTAATGTTTCTTCTTTCTGTTGACTAAGTATCATATCGTTCCTTCTATACAGAGTTTGAGTGTTTAAGCCTCTACAAAGACAAAGTTTTCAGAGATCTCTAATAATATATGGATTGTTGCAATGTTGCATCGGAGACCTGCTAGTGAATAGTTTAATGTCAGACATGCAAACCAATTGCTTTTATGGGTTAATGGGGATGGAACTCAATAGCAGAAATGTTTTAAGCTGGTGAATTATACAGTGAATATGGACAAGGAGAAAACTGAGGCCCACTCACCAGTATAGGAAAGTCAAACTTTACATGCTCAGAGTTAAAATTCGGACAGGCAATTCCTCTGGTTAATCTAGTTAGTCTATTGAATTAAGCCAACCCGTGCTAGGATAGCTTTAACACGAAGCTAATTTGCCAGGATTTTATTTTTGGTGAAAAATGCCGTGGACAGGTTCATTAGCAAAATCTGGCTGTGTATTTAAGCGTGGGATGACAAGAAACGGCACAGTAATTAATGAAACTGCACACAGATCGCTGGCAAGTGGTGGGACACTGTTGTATAGAACTGTTTGCAGACAGGATGAAAACACTTTTGTGTGCAGAACTTCATATTGTACCAATTTGTCCAGAAATACAAATATCCTTTACAAATAACCTACTGAGATTAAAGAAAATTATTGCACAGTTCCCACTGCAACAGGAAGCTACCCAGTCTCTAATCAATAGATATAATACATGCATCCAACTTCAGAAACTACTTGTTACCTCCAATCTTATATTTCTCATACGGGGAAGAGAATGAACGCCCTAGACTCTTTTGCACTGACACAAACAGGGTAATGCAGAATAACCAATTCACCACTAAAAAAGTGGATGGAATGTACCCCATGCATGCAAAATTCAGTTAAACGTGTGATTCATTTGTGGGTAATGGGAAGGTGAATCCCTTTCTGGGATGTTGTATGCAATTCAAATCACCTGGACCTTCTCATACAAATGTAATTATTATCATAGATCATGATTGAAATAACCAGCCTGTTTCCATACTTTTCTTACTCGGTATAACCCTGCTTTCGTTAAAAATGTTGTTTACCTAGTTAATGATATTGTTAGTAACCCTATAGCTTCAGTTGAGGTCATCAATTCACTAACTGGCAGTGTCATTTGATTGAGCTGGATGACACAAATCTTTAAAAAAAATATCTTCTGATACACTAATGAGCCAAAATGTTATGACCACACCCACAGGAAGGGAACAGCATTGACCATTCACTCTTGGTTGATGTGTTCAAATGGTCAGAGTTAAAGGCTTAAGCGACTTTGACAAGGGCCAAATTGTTATGGCCAGACGAGTGGATCAGAGCATCTCCAGAATTACAAGTCCAGTGGGGTGCTCAAGGTTAGCCGTGGTGAGTACCTACTGAAAATGGTCAGAGAATGGAAAAATCATGTACTGCTGACAGGATATCGGGCAACCGAGACACATCAATGAGAGATGTGAATGAAGGCTATCTGTCTGATACAAATCAACAGAAGTACTACTGTGGCACAAATCACAGTCAGAGTACCCATGATAATCCCTGTCCACTGTCAAAAGTGCTGACAATGGGCAAGTAAGTGTTAGAACTGGACCTCACACAAATGGAAGAAGGTCAGCTGGTCCTGTTGCATCATGTGGATGGCCAGCTCAAACATCTGAGGGATGCCCTGAATTAAGAAGTTCAGTCGGAGGCTACATAGTCCCACATACGGCAGGGCTCGATGCAGTGTATATCGTGGCACACTGCTCCCATGACTGTCATTAAAGAAAACCTACTGTTGTTTTGCAACAGATGGGACAGCCTTCGTTCACATCTCGAATTGAAAAGTCTTAGCTGTTCAACGTCCTGTTCATGTATCATGGTTTTCCTCTCCTTGGACCACTACTCTCAGCAGATACTCACCATGGCTGACGGGGAGTGCTCCACAGGCCTTGCCGTTTCGGAGATGCTCTGACCCAGCTGTCTGGCCAACGATTTGGTCCTTACCAAAGTCACTCAGGTCTCTATCCATTTGTTCCTCATTCAACTATGGGTATCAAATGTTAACTTACCATCCAAATATCCCAGACCTTGATATTTGTTGTGTTAACAAGATAGTTAATGTTATTCACATCACCTTGGGGTGGCTATAATGTTTTGGCTCATCAGTGTATATCCATAAAGTGGGAGGGAGGGAGGGAGAGAGAGAGAGAAATACATGTTACTGTATTTTTAAGCAATGAGCAGATAATTCTGAGGCTAGCATTATAGACACAGGGTCATAAAGAGATCTCAGTAGCTCAGATAAATATTAAACACAGAGTTCTATGCAAGATGTTCGAAGATGCATCATTTTGTATTTATGAAAAATCGGCATTGTGTTACTCCAATTTTATGTTTTAAGAAGGGGATTTCAAAAGGTCCACTGCACTCAAATTTCATTTGCTCATCATAGACCTTAAATTTCTAGAGAACCCAAGTGTTTCTTAGTGAGTGCTGCACAGGACTAAGGCACTTGTGTCAAGCTGACAGTGGCAGGGAACACAGTGGGGAAAAAGCAAAGCTAATCTGCAGTTTGCTGGGCTGAACAAGCAGGCTGCCATTTCCTGCCACCATTTCATGGCCACGAAACATGCTGTTACCTTTGGCATATAGCGTCAGTATGACGAGTCGGTCAGAATCTCACCTACAGCAGCTGAGCATAATGCTGTGTCCATAGCGTTGATGTAAATGAGTCATGTGACTTCACAGTACTGCTCGGGCTCTATATTCCCACATGCCTTTTTTTGCCTCCATAATAGTCTGTCACTTTCTAAAGTCTGCACACGCCACCCTAATGACACTTTTCACTTGGCAGTCACAAAAAGGACTGTGATGTCAGGCTCATTATTATCTTGATATGAGGTTCCCAGCTTGGAAATCTTTCTCCTTGACGTGGCTTTTGCTTTTACCCCCATTTGCCTTTGACATATCTTATTGTTCTACACCCCCATGTGGCCAGAGCAAGAGAAATAACAAGAACTTTAAAATTAACTCCGCTCCCTGACTGCATATCGAATTTAACTTTGTCATATCGGCTGTCAACGTCGGAATAAAAGTGATTTATTTTTCAAGCTACACTCGTCAACAATGCAGCGGAGAAAGCAGATCACAAAAACACAAGAAATATTCAGTAATATGAAGGCCTTGAAGAGTTTTTAAATTATTTTTACAATTTGTGCAATTCCAGCACATCTGGTTTCCATTGCCTTCCTCAGAGAGCTGGGCTTTTGTATAATTATCAGCTGCTGTTAGCTTTTATACTGCATGCTACTGAGAAATATGGATTGAAGGATAAATCTGCATCATTTGGTACTTTTTGTAGTGTTACACAGGTGCTATAATTAATGGGAATAGCAGTCAGCTTTGTTTTTGTTTAGTAAAAAAAACATATTAATCTTCTACAGAAAGTTGTATGTTGATGTGTGGAATTATACAGTCAAATATCAAATTCACATTCACCCCCCAATCTCCTCCGATCTCATGAAGAAGCCACAGGGTTGGGGGGGGGAGAGAGTGGTGGGTATGCGTATGTGTTATTGGTACAGTAACATAGGCTCGCTTGCTAGCAGTGAGTGGGATCAACTGACTGAAAACAATTGAAAAAAAAGAAATCTCATGCTGATCATTAAAGTGTACCTGAAATCAATAACAAACATACAAATATTAACTTCTAAAAGCATTTTCTTATGTAAATGTTTTTGATTGGAGTTGAGGAGAGAGAGGTAATCTAGGTGTGCATGTGTAGTGTAGACTAGCCCGATTATGGTAAACAGCGACATGGAAAACAATAGAAATAAAAAAGAATTTTCAGTTGTTTCTTGCTAAATAACACCACAAATTTATAACAAAAAAAAAATATATTAACTTTTAAAAGCATTTTCTTATGTACAAATAGCTGTACGTTTTCATGTTTTCGATGGGAGCTGAAGGTTAGGAGTTGGAGTGTCATCAGCTGGATACCTAGGCTAACTTCGTTGGACTTCTCGACCCATTCTCGGAATGGAACTGGTTCGTATCTTGGGGACTTACTGTACTTTGGGATGAGATTAGGGCATGTGAATTAGTTACGACAGATGGCACAAACCCGAACCCTGCCCCAAATTTATATTTAATATGTTAGAAGATGCTTTATTTAATCAGAGGAAGATCTGTTCCACATTCGTGATTCCATGCATCTAGGTAGTACACACAATTTTACAAGGATATACAAAATCCTTAAAAATGTACAAAACATTTATATTCAGGTAGAAAAATACAAGTAAAACATTTCTGGGCAGATTAATGAGGGACTGGAGTCAGTTGTCCTGGAGGTTGAAGAATTTCATCCTACAGGGAATCGCAAAAGCTAAAGAGAGATTTTTTTGCAGGGAGAGCCCCATCTGGAGAAGCCAAGTTGAGTTCTCAGTGGCACTTAGTCCATATCTGACCTACTGACACCTAGTGTATGTGTGAAGAGACAGGGGATAGCAGGTGACATAGGGTCCTATCCTGATACATGTGGGACACCTGCAGAGAGAATGTATGACACACAGAGAGTGTCTGACAAGGTCATTTTGTTAACGTGTATAATACTGCGGACTGATTTAGCAATGGATGGAGTGACTATGTCTATCATCAGATTATTCTGAAGATCATGTAAATTTGTACATGTGCAAAAGAAAACGAAGCAGAAGCAGGCTGGGATCACATTAAAATGTATTTATATTTTTCAGGCTGATTATATAGGGAATGTAAATCTTAAGATTTCACCAGCTGAAAATGCACGGGTGGATATATTTAGCACAACATTTTAGGGATGACAGAACAAGCAATGCTTCTACATGCAAAGGCACACTTCAGATTTTCTAGACAGTACCTTAGGTTTTTTTTTGTTCCATACATATGCATTACCCTATATTAAAGTAGGAAAAGAGTACAAGCATCCACAATGGTGACATAGATGTTCCAGCAGTGAGCAAACCCTTCTATGCTGAAAATGCTGAGAGTGCAGTCTCTCAACCCTTCCTCTGGGCATGGATGTTGCATCCTGATTGAAAGATGTCTGACACATGTTGCTGTCCTTGTCATTAGGAGTGCTTTGATTGCTGACTATGTCTGCTGGCCGTCGACAGGACCCCACCAGCATATAAGCAAGCTCATCAAACCCTATTGGCAGGTGAGAAGTGATGGTGAAAGTGGTGAAGAGAGGCCTGTAGTGCAGTCACAAGCCCAATGAAGGATTATTGCTTAAAAGACTGTTGACTGGGGTAGATCTTAACATATCAATCAGGCAGAACCCTGTAAACGGTTTGCAAATTATAAATACACATCAATATACAGTACACCCAAATTCAAAATGTGTAAACTATAGTACCCTAATAATACATCCTGTCCTGAAATAACTCTAATCTATTTACATATTTGCTTATTAATTAATCTATTGTGTACATTTGTTTGTAACTGCCATTGTAATATTGTTATGTGAATGCATTTAGAAGAGGTAAAATTCAGCATCTATTCAGAATTTAAAATTTTATTTCTGTGTTTTTAGTTATGCACATATATATGTGTGTGTGTCTGTGTCTGTGTGTCTGTGTGCGTGTGTCTGCGTGTATATGTGTGTGAAGTTCAGCAACTAATGCTATTCAGTGTAATAATATCTGCTTACTGTATATATAGATACATACATATATATACATTGTGTATATAAATAAAATAAAAATGTTTGTGTGCAGGAGACTGTAGTTTGTGGTTGTTTCAATAAATTTGACAGAAGCCATTCTTCTCTCGATGAAATGCTAGATTTGTACTCAATGTAAAATTACTCTTTCTACTCATCAAATAATTTGTGAGTTTAATGATCATCCTATAAGGATCTTAGTTTAGCTCAGTTTATCTTAATATTTTTAGCTTTCAAAGATGTGCATTTCCTCAGAAAGTGGGAAAATCAGATTTCATACAGTACATTTCTGAAAAAGGCCTCATGTAAAATAGGAGCTTTCATCCAATTCCCACTTCAGGAGGCTTTAGCATAAAGAAATATTGTGGTGCCTTGACCTAAAAATGAGAAGCGCTTTATTTCATTTAATCTTGAGGGAAAATTAAGAGCGCAGAGGTACTTGCTGTCACTGTTACACCCAAAACCTAGTTTGCATGACCACAGCACAAACCTGCCCCCTCTTTTCTAGTTAAATGTTTTTCATTTAAGAGTTACTTCCAGTTCACATCCATGTGAGATACTTTGGTTCAGGTCAAAGACTTAACAGAGTGACAACCAAGAAAGCCACAGATTAAAAATGCAGCAAACAGGGCTTGAGACTGGCCAGTAGGGAGGAACACTAAGCTCCTAGCTCTGCCCGAATATTTATATAAACAGGAGCTTGTTAACTGGCAGTGCTTCCAGGTTAGGTCGTAGGTCACTTCCATGACAACGACCGTGCAACTTTGGCTCTGCCTGAAGGCCTGGAGAAGGGGCAGGCCTAATCGTTCCTTTATTTATAAACAAACCTCATCTTCTTGGCAGGTCCCTGTCACAATACAGTTGTATTAATGTCAGCAGCCTTTGTCATTATAAAGAGGCCAAACGCTTAATCATTTGAAGACGCTGAAGCATTCTCTGGTAGCAATGTAAACTGTCACGTCCGGGCACGGCACCGAACCCCTTGGCATGAGCTTTCCGTTGACATCAGTGTGTTTTCAGTAACAGCCACAGTTTCCCAAGCGCGGCATGTAATAGTGCTACAGCAACAAATTCTTCTTGGTCTGGCAACTCTTGTTCATTTCTGGCTATCAGATTACAAAGAAGATGCCAAGTCATGGGCTCTCATCCAAGCCATTTGGGAAGCTCCTCTTTTTAGATAATTGTACCATTTTTTATATACACGTTAAATTAAATTCACTAATGCTTGGAAGTAAACAGAAATCTTCCACTGAGTATTTCTTCAGCTCCTTCATTTGTAATCTGTCTGCCCAAAATATTGATTTTATGTTTTTTTAACTTTGAAGAGATGGGTTCGTATTATGAGTACAATCTTAAACGTAACAGCTAGTTACTTTTATCTATAAAAATATAAACTATAATTTTTATTATGTATTGAAAAGAGAGTTGCACGATAGTGTCTCAGACGACTTTCATACATGCAGGCCTCCCCAGTGTATTTGCTGTTTAAAGCACAGACCATCAGCTGAGGTCACTTCTTCAGTCTGGGCTAATTTGCTGATTCTGACCCCACAACAATGGCAAGACAAGAGTCTGGGGTAATTTGTCTGGTCAGAATATGTAGCTATATTTATCTGTCGGCAGCCTGCAGATTGTTGGTTTCCAGTGATAGGGGTTGCAAACCTCTACCTAATTGCCATATGGGCCTTTTGCATGGCACCAAATGATTTGTACTGTGGAAAAGTGGGGTGGAGCAATAAAAAGGAAACGAATGACAGGTGAACAAATCTGCAAACATCTGACGGTGACAGCAGTTGGGAAATGATTAACACTTGGGAGTATTTCAATAATTATATATTTTAAAAAATTGCATCTTCTCGGTGACCTATGTTTTCCAAAGGCAGCAAGAAACAAGGAGACTCGCTTTGAGGGGAAAAGAGTGACCTTTTAATCAGCTCTGAAAAGGACTAGCGCAGGCACCAAACAAGCACTGTAACTGCCATACCAGTGAAAAGCAGGGATGTTGGACAGTAAGGTTCACACACGGTGGGTAATTTATACAATGGCTAAAGACAAGAAAGGATCAGACAGGGTTCACGCAAGACACAGGCAAGGGCAGACATGACAATTGGGAACACAACAAGTATCAACAATAACAATACAAGGGCCTATTGACAATGTCCCAGCATGCTCTGGCACAACACTATGATAAGTATCACAGTTTATTCATTGGGATGTTTTCTCTATTTTATCTCAAGAGAGCAGTCAGTATTAAGGTACCGGAAAGCCAGGGTAATCCTAATCCATAACAACAAGTTCCTTGACATATATAACAGGTTTGATTCAGGTAAAGTTCATTCAGATTAAACTCTTTAATAACACAGAGTAATTAAACACCCCACGGAGGACACATCTTGTTTTATTGCTAAGATACTTAAATCTGCTTGAAACAGTCATTAAAAAGCATCCCCCCACAAGACCTGCAGGCCAAAATAATAGCTACTGAAAGTGCACATACTGTTATCGCCCAATAATTCTGTGTGAGATGTGGGCTAAGCTCTGTCCCAGGAGAGTGAGTTATAGTTTCTAACACCGTTTGTGATTTTTCATGTTGACTTGTTCCACTTCTTCCTCAAACCCCAAATACTCACATGTTCTGCTTCTGTAAAAAGGACCCCCCCCCCCCCAAACAGGAACCACCTCTCTGCCAAAACAATGCTGCATTCGTTTCTTCACAAGGCTTTTGTTTTCCCTCCTCCTTCCTGATTGGCTGTCCCCAAATAAGACTTTCTACCAAACTCCCCTAGTTACTGGGCAGGTTACAAATGAACCTCTAGGACTTTAAAATGGAATCTGAAGAAGCACTAAGCGAAGAGCTATATCTGTCATTATATTATGTGTGAGATAACAATGGAGCTTCACCTATCTACCTCCCCTCCCACTCTGCATTTATGCTGGTGGAATCTATCTCAGCTGAGGAAAGTTTCTCTGTATGCATCACATTATGGGCTGCCCTCCATTGAGAGTGTTGAAAAGCCCAAGGAGTGCTTCAGGGGGCAGTACCACCCACACCCACCTAAACCTTTAACAGGTATGGAGGGAGAGTAACTGAGGTCTAAGGCTTGACTCTTAAAATTGCATATTTCCATCTATTTGATTCTGGATTTTTTTTTTTTTTTTTGCCTGAGAGCTAAAGCAATTTGACTTCGGTATTCAAAAGGTAATAAGACCTTCCTCCCCCCCCCCCCCCCTTCCTCGGACAACTTTTGATGACAGACTATAAATTAGAGATCACAGAAATGTGTTAGCTGCTGTGAGCACCACTGTATCTTATACCCAATTTGGTCTTTTTCTAGAAGAAAGCATAGAGCATTGAGTAGCAAAGGTCAAGAACGTGGTCCCACTCTAAACACCTGCTTTGCTTTTGATTTTATTCAAGTCTATCATTTAAAATATAAAAGCAATAAAGTCTTGACCTTATCATAAGACACTTCAAATTAGAGTGATAGACTCATCCTCACCCTGTTTAATGCCCCTGTAACAATCCTCTCAGTATTTAGTTGATTAGCTTATTAATTCTACAGTTCTTCAAAGATATCTGAGCAGCTTGGTTGTGGTTACGTGGTCTTTCATTACAAATGTTGATTTGGAGTGGATTCACGGGGGAAGTTAAGAGTCAGCAGGCAGGGCAACGCATGCACAAAGAGAAAGGAGGAGGCTGCGATGTGGCTTTGCTGGGGAATCTAAAGGCCTTCATTAACATAAGCTTGGTAGGCTTCACAAGCACTGTGGATGAGGGACAGCGAAGCCTTCTGATAAAAAATAAAACAATAAACACGTTAGCTCAGCTGAGGCCGTCTCAGGCTCAGCCACAATCATGTGGCCCTCACTACTGACAAGGCAGCCCTCCAATATCCATATAACATTATAATATGTAACATAATATATAACACACGCAGCTTTCTAGAAATCGCCCCATTTTTCCAGGTACCCCTCTGATCTTGAACACTAACTGCCGGCAGCAAACTAGTATTTTTTCTCTAGTCATCCTTCATTTTTTGATTATAAGCTTATTAGTACATGAATTTAAAATAGTAAAAAAAAAATAGCAGCAGGTGGTATAGCATCTAAATGATTTCAGGAAAGGTAATTTACATTTCTACAAAAGAATATGCAGCCATACTGGGTTGATAAGGTTTAAAAGATGCCCTGAACGAAATTTTTTAAGACATTGAAAACAGAGGCAAGGAATACTTCTTTGGTGTTTTTAAGTAACACAGTGTCCTTCACATACATGTAAAATGTCAGAGGCACTCGCCTTGATCAATGAGCGCTCTGTCTCTAGGTAGCAGTGAAAATAGTGAAAAGCTACACAGCTCATTAACACAGAAAAAGGACTCTGGAGGTGACTGATGATTCTGCTCACCTTTGCCAGCTAAAATGAAAAAGGCGCAACAGTCACTGGCTGATTGCTACATTGGCTGATTGCTTAGTCATTACCTTGGTTAACGGTAGATTAATCCCATTATTAAAAAGTTAATAATGATAATAATAATAATAATGATAATTCATGTGATTTTTTTTAACCATATTGAAATATATGATTGATTCAGTAAGGCTATCGATTAAGATTCTTTTCTTCATATTTCCAGTTGAGCCCAGTTACCTAATCTATCGATCAATTTACTACAGCCTTACAAATAACAATGCACTGTAAACATCTTAACTGCAGAGGTCGGTTATACATTCCTCTATCGGCTGACAGTTCACAGGAGGGCAGCAGAACTATTGACTGCTATGACACAACGTTTCTTAATTAACCTTGGTACGTGTGGTGCCACGAGGCCTGGCGGTCCGAGAAGCACCGTCAACGGCTCTGCATCCAAAGAGAGCCATGGGGCTAGTTATGGCTCAGTCTGCAGTAGCGAGCGTAGAGTGTTCGGGAGAGAAAGAAATCGATGCGTTTGTGTAATGTATCAAGTATGTGGTCCAGAGAAGAGGGGTCCTCAGAGCAAATCAATCAGGCGCACTTGACCACCACATCAATTGGCATTTTGTTGGTCGACACGTTATATTTTTTAAAAAAAAAATAGTAGCTAAAGACCTACTTCTTTGCAATGGGGTGATGCTCCACCCTGGGTTAATCCTTGCCTTGCGCCTGTATCTTCTGGAATTAGGTCTAGACCCCCACGATTCTGCATAGGACAAGCGGGTGTAGAAAATTGATGGATGGATAGAACTATTTCTAAGAATTTATTCTTGCCAAAAAGAGAAGATTAAGTTACCATTCAGTGTGGAACTTAAGTAGAAAGTTTGATATACTGGTGCAGGAAAGCTCCATGAAATTAGATATTTTCCTTATTTCTTTCAATTTACAGGAAGTTGAAAGCCATTCAGCTGGATCTCAAAAGAGGGAATTAAAAGCATGAGTGGAGTATTAGGAAAACGCAAGTTTAAAATGTTATTAGGTTCACCAAACTAGCTGTGTGTATTTGTATACAATTCTTAAATCTGATCTTTATGTGATGCTTTGAGGGTAAACATAAGACCACCTAGCTAAGTGAAGTCAACATTAGAATCCCAGAGGAAGTTTTGTGTAATCATTTAGCCCGCTGGTTAAATTTCTAGACGTCTATGCATAAATCACCATGCCTTAACTCAGAATAGATTGACTTGAACATATTGCATTCCACCCCTCGTAAATTCACCAGCCTGTTAAAGTGTTCCCCTCATGTATTGGTGAATTAAATAAAAATTTAACCACTTCTCTCCCATTAGAATAATATACAGCCACTTGAACATATTAAGCTTCATTCAAGAAATCTGTTCCCCATGAAGACCTGAGGTGCAACAATGAAAGCAACAATGATGTAATACCCAGTCACAGTTCATTCTCGTAAGTTATTAAATTTGCCTTTGCTGGTAACTTATTAAATGAGAAGGCAGAGGCAAGTTCATCTGGTTATCAGCTCAGTAACAGTTGCCTGCACACAAAGAAAGGAACCCTGCTTAACAACTCAGGGTACATCAGAGAGATGCACTTTAAATTACCTTAGAGGAAAGCTACTCTCCCTTAATTGCTCCAGTGTAAAATAAAAAAAAAATGGATCTAGATAAATTACAGGAAAAATAACCTGTGTAATTTACTTTAGATAGAAAATACAGCTGCTAAGCAGTTGAATAATGTATGGAAGAAAAGAACCCATCACTTAATCAATTGGAACTTTTCAGAGTAAATTACGTTGTTTTTTTTTTTTTTACATTTCCGTGGGTTGATAATCCAGTTTAATTGTGCGTTTAGTTTATTTCAGGCCTGTGTTTACTGGCCTTTTGGAGATGGAAGAGTGTAGGAGATGAAAGAGCACAGCCCCAGCAAACATATCTGCTCTCTCCACTGCTTTCGTTTTCATGAATCAGCTCGCTCCTTATTGAATTTTATAGATGCATCATACAAGCAAAAAGCTATTCAATTCGTACGGGGCAGGTCAGATTTGCTCGATTTTGATTCAATTACACCTGCAACGTGGGTATGAGATGGAGAGATATGCAATCTTTATTCAATTAGTCATTTGCTCTGTAGGCATTCAGAATGAGAGGAAATTCAATCTGTCTTGTATTAAAGTGTGTACTTCATATGGAAGTCAGGGGCTCACCCCTGTCATGAAGAAACTATTGTAATTAACTCATATAATAACAGACACTGCACATCATTTAAAAATTTAAATTGATACACTATAGCCTGGTTAGTCACCTGTATTATAACATATTGCATGACATTTAGTACGACTACGGTATATTTTAAAGGCAAGCTGAGTAAGCTACTGTAAATGGTATAGTATAATTAAAATAGGTACAATTAATGTGTATGTAAAATTTATACAATGTAGAAATTAGGAAAATTCACAGAAAATTGTATTGCAGGAGAAAAATTTTGGGTTAGCTTAAACCATCATTCTGGTGGGATATGAAAGTACAGGTAAATGGACCTTAGATCTATGCATAGAATAAGATCATTTCTTTCTGTGTTGCAATGAAAAGTTTTAGTCTAATCAGCGGTGGGTTTCTTTCTCTTTAATAAAATGAGGAAAGGCTGACCCTCAAGAACGATGACCTTTTGACCAGAGCCTTGACGCGAAGCAGGCCACCTGGTACCAGGTGCTCAACCCCGCTTCTGCTGGCCGGGCTTCTCAACAGGGTCAGCGCTTTTGGAGAAGTCCCTAGAGATTCAGTAGCTGTGAGCTAAGCTAGCAGTCTTACCATATGCATGGAACTTCAACCAGTAAGCAGTATCTCCCCCCCCTTAATATGTATATTAGCTTTGTGAGCTGATAACTGGAACTCTGTGACCTTAGCAGCCTGTCTGAAGTTCACAGACTCAGTATCTCCTCAGGGCCGCCTCAGGAATTATCAAGGAGCGCGTTAACTGCGCTCGGGCAAAAGAACGTGCCTGGCTCTTTTAATAAAGTCTTAAATTATGCACGCCAATAAGCAGGGATTTATTTTGAATATTTATGACTCATAAAAATGGAGAAACAAAAGCAGGGCCCCTGTGCACACATATGCGAGGAAGAGAAAAATCTGGCTGGGGCTGGCGTAAATCTCTTGCTTGTATACAATGATGGAAATGTATAATTGCCTCTTAAATAGATTAGTGCTCTACTGGAGTGAGATTAATTCAAATCCATGTGGCATTGTTTATATCATATCGGGACAAAATCTGGAAATTGTGGCTGAGACTTATATAAATAAACCCAACAGGTGAGTTCAAAGACTCTTGAATTTGTAAAGTCATTTCACAAATAAAGTAGAGGTGTGAGGGAGAAAGAGCATTCACTAAAAACTATGAAAAACATCATGTTCCATGAATTACCTGAAATAGGTATATTTGAATGTGTTTTGGTAGCTCTAGAAATCAGGATAGAGAGTTCAAAAGTGTCATTTAATAGAGACTCACTTTTCTTTTGAGCAGAGGTCTTTGGTGGCCTGACTGGATTGCTTTTATTCACCCAGCAATACTTTAATAATTTAGAATGCATACAATTTTGTGGAAGGTTCCCAGACAAGCTTACTATTTGCCTTTTGTTGATTTATCAAAAAAAAAAATATTCCCTCACAAACAGAATAGCAGTATTTGGTGTTCAGGCTCCACATGTTTGTCAGAGTAATGTGAAAATGTAACGCTGCCATTTCAGTAAATGGTCATCGTTAGGGCTCGCAGACAAAAGGTATTTATCGTAAATGAGGTGCTTTCACGTCTAGCGGCGAGCGTTTTGCATTTTGTTTTTCGTCTGGCCGCTTTGTTTGATAAATTCACGCCGGCCTTCTCCGGAATTGAGAGAAGACGATGTGACAGAGCTCATTGTAGGCAATATTATAAAATCATCAACCGACAAATGATTTTTTAATTAGCTTTTAAGTCGGCCTATTTAGAGAATTGTAGTGGGACGTGAATTGTGCTCTGATAATCTTTATCGCCGGCCCACAGCTGCAAGCTCTAATGACAGATGCCATAGACACCCCTGGAAGGAAGGGAAGGTGATAAGCAATGTGTGGAATGAAATGTGAAAGGGGGAATAGGAAGAAAGGGTAAGAAAGGGAAAGGATGGATGGAGGGAAATAATGCACGATACTCTACGAATGGAGAATACATCTAAAGCAGTGGTCTCCAACCTTCTTTATAGTGAGAGCTGCTTTTACAAAGAAATATTCTGCTGATCTGGGGGGGGGATGTGCCCCTCAGTATATTATGCCGTTTGGGAGGGAATTGAAGTTGTGTTGCGATTGACTAGAAATGTCATGACGATCGACCGATCATGATCAACTGGTTAGCAACCACCGACTGAATGAATGCAATAGGTCTTAGGGTTTTAGTAAGTGATTAAATTTAAAGCGTAATTGTTACAGGTGGCATGTTGGCTCACTACCCCAGGGTTATGGGTTCAAATCCCTCCTCTGCTCGCCAGTGTACAGTATGTTCTCCCCGTGTTGCATAGGCTCCCATTGAATATTACACTTTCCTTCTGTTGCCCTAAGACATGCAGTTAAACAAACTGGTGTATCTAAATTGCTCATGAGTGTGACTATCTGAAAGTACGTATGACCCTTTGATGGACTGGCATTTAGAGATGCACTTATATCATTTCCCAGTTTGTTTAAATTCACCAGATAACATGCCATTGACCTTTTCCTCCTTTTTTACTTGTCATAAAATGAAAAAAGACCATAGGTTACAAATCTCCGAATAAATCTGAAGTATACTATACTCTTCCAATAATAGGTGCAGGGTAATATTATTAATACCAACATCGCATGTTACGCACATACATTTCTTACATCGCTAGTAAGCTAGATTAAGATCAGGCTTTTTCATACCTTTATACAGTACTAACATTATAGCGCAGGGGGTTAAAGTTTCACTGAATTTTTTTATGTCATATGAAAAAACCTTAGCTAGCTTTGCTATTTTAATGATTATTCCTTTTCAAGATTATCTAGTATATGTTTAAAAATCAGTTTAAAGTTTACCTCCGATGTTTCACCACGTTTGCGTGGTGGTTCCCCACGGCTTACTTTGCTTTACATGTATTTTACATGTACAAACTGAAAGCTTTGCGTGTGTCATCATTCACAGTGAAAAGTGAAAAACGCCGCTGTGTGTATGACGTGTGGCGCATGCGTAAAACGGACCGGTTCGGTATTTGGAAATACATGGGAGTCATTGGCAGGTCTGAGCACGCTGAAATCCGGCTGATTTCGGTCCCTGGCTGATCGATCGCTGAATACTCCATGCATGTACGCTGGGCTTCCTTGGATAAGCTCCAGGACCCCATTCATGGCCTGGATCAGGATAAGTGTTCTGAACTTGGATGGATGGATGTTTTGTGCGTTTTGTGTACTAAATACAGAAACTTTCCTGGGTTTGTTTTTGAGCAATAGAGAAGGTAAAGAACAGGTATGTGTATCACATGTGATATATTCCAAAGCCTGCTCAGTGCTAATTACAGGCGATTATTAATTTTTTTTTTTTGTTAAAGTTGCCTTAATTACATAGACTCCAGAGCCAACAAGGACTTCTCAGAGCAGCCTAATTATAGTGGCCAAATTCAGAATAGGAAAAACAGAAACACAAACAGAAAAACCTTAGTGTAAAGGATAGATGAGTGTGGGTCAGCATCAGCAATGTAGAGCGTTGACAGTGATGAATTAGGATGATGAAAACAATGTAGCGTTAGCTAACAGGTAGCAATGCATCAGCAGGTCAGAGGATGATGTGAGGGCCTGATATGGTCAATATTAATCATACTACCAGGCCTCGGGGTCCCCTTGCTCTCCACAGCACTGGTTGTTCACAGTTCTACGAAAAGTATATCACCCCTCCCTGGGAATTGTCAGCCCCCCAGATGTCACGGGCCTGCAGAATTTGTTGCATAGTAATTGGCTTTTCACTGTTTGTAAACTATCCGCTAAGCAGAAAGTTTCAATTAAATTAGTTTGATTCTTTTAAAATGGTGACTAGGCATTTGTTTGCTCATCTTTAATATTAAAAATGAACATTAGCTCATTACTCTTACTAACCAACTGGAATAAATGTCCTCAGTCATTTTCTTTCCCTTTTAGCTACCTACTAACATCTCTTTTAAAAGGTGTTTCACGGTGACTTATACATTAAGGTGGGAAACGTCCTTAAAAAATCTGGAATTTAAAGGAATTGTGCAAAATTTGAAAACATTCATTCATATGTAAAGGTCTTTATCAAAACTGGTTTGACTCTGATGTAACTTTAAGAGTTGAAGAACTTTGGTAACTATAAGCAATAATAAGAATTAATATATGGCTAATTCTGATACATTTTAGGCAGTATAAATATTTTTGGGACAGTTCTGAACATATAATATTAACATATGATATTGCTCCTAGAATATCAAACACAATAAACTTTAATGCCACTTAGTTCCTATAATGCTAGAACAGATACAAAATATTTTCTTAGGTGTAGTTTGAAAATTGTATTAAATCAAGTAGCCAATCCTAGGCATTGCCCTCAGTAACATGTAAATACACAAACAAACTGGATCAAACTTCCATGGATATGTGCATATGGCTTATTTGGTTTTTGTAAGATGAATAAAGGTGATGTTGCTGTGCTGTTTAAATACTAAAGCAACATATCTATCATGAATAGCTTCTCAGCATTGTGTTGTGCCTTCAGAAATGTTGCATTTGGTCCATTTGCAAGTTCTTTTAAGTTTGCAATTATAACTATACTGTTACGCAGTTTTGTAGAAATTCAACTTTCAATTTTGGATTCTGCAGAACAGTAACTGGTCCATATAACAGCAGGCAAAGTAATTCAGGGTAATAGAAGAAAATAAAAGTAGCAATGGAAGTTGTACCAAATCATGTCCTCCAGAGAGTTTTATCTTACGTACTTAATTTGCGGTTTATGTTCAGTGCAATATTACGTAGCATTTAAGTTGCACTAGATTTACGACAAGGGTGAGTTACAGACCAAGAGCAATATTTCCCATAAAGTGCATAGGGTCATACTTTCTGAGACCAATAAAATTCATAATCAGTGGATGAATTCAATGCTTAACACACCCTTCTACTGGCATCCAACCGATTCCAATAACTTAATTTCTAAGCTGTTTAACCACTTCTACCTCATGTCACATAGATGCACTTAAAATGGAAATTTTACTTCAAGTGCTGTATTGACTGTTTGGCATACAAGGTCCTGATAAATTCAAGGGGCTTTTTGACTAGTATTTTTACACTCTGTGGTACCATAAATACATTGATTTTCCCTTCTCCTTGAAATAAGCTGTTATAAAAAGTCATCCTATTGCAAATTACCTAACATAAAAATAACAATTTATATACAAATGCAGACAACACCATCATTTTACACTCGATAAGGGTTAAGAGAGAAACAGGTGCAGTCTTTCTGTGTATTATCAGAGCCATTGGAGATATATTGGCTGAAGTAAAAAAAAAAGGAGCTGTTTCTTTGTACAACACGGTGTTAGCAACCCCCCCTCTCTAAAATCGTTATCACTCATCAATACAAATGATGTCTATACATTGTTAGTTGCTGGAAATAGATTTTGTGGCTGTCTGCATTATTAATATAGTACTATGCCCATCACCTTGCTATATTTAAACTCAACCTTGGTTCATCACCAGTGACAATAAAGCACAATAGATAAAAATAAATAGAAGTAAACCTTGAGAGCTCACAATAAAAAATTTCAAATCTATTCTTCAGATTATTTATATATATATATGTGGAAGTGAACTTGTAATTGAAAGATTGCTGGTTCGAATCCCCAACTAGCAAGGTACCGCCCCCAAGCACTGCTCCCCAGGTGCTGAATTAGCTGCCCCCTGCTATGTCACATATGGGTTAAAGACAGAGGACACATTTCATTGTTGTGTGCTGTAGTGTGTCAACAATGACCACTGATCACCAAGTTAAGTTAAAATATGCATATATATATATAAAACATATGTGTGTGGTTCTGGCTTTACAACTTATGGTATGTGGACTTCATCATGGTATGATAGCAGTGCACATTCAGTAATCAACGTTAAATTTTGTTCTGTTTCTGGGCTAGCAGTATACCATACGATTCTGCTGATGCTGGGCGATGGCAACATCTCTCTGGTGACTGTGAGCATAAACGTCTCCTACAGTGTTTAACAACATATTGTATGGTTTTTTTTGTCCTGTGTTTAACCAAATAAACTCAATTTATTTACTTTTCCATTAGTGGTATTTTGTTAGTTACAGTAATTTATATACCTATTTATTGCATCATATTCATACTCGACTCCACTTACTATGGACACAAACCATTTGCCTAAACCCTGCCGCAGATGAAGTACACCCCTTCTTGGCCATGGTATTCCGCAATTGCAGTGGCCTTTTTCAGCAGGATAATGCATCCTGCCACACTGCGATATTCAGGAATGGTTTGAGCTATATGGAAAAAGAGTTCAAGGTGTTGACTTTGCCTCCAGATTCCCCAGAATTCAATCCAATCAAACGTCTGTGGGACGTGCTGGACAAGCAAGTCTGATCCATGGAGGCCCCCACTTCATAACTTACAAAACTAAAAGGATCTGCTATTAACGTCTTGGTGCCAGATACCACAGAACATCAGAGATCTCGTGGAGTCCATGCCTTGACAAGTCAGAGCTGTTTTGGTGGCACAGGGGGGACCTGCACAATATTTGGCATGTGGTTTTAATGTTATGGTTGATCGATGTATGTACAGCTGTGGAAAAAATTAAGGGACTACTCTATATTTTTAAACAAATCTGCATTTTTAAATCCTGGTTTAATCATGGTTCTGCCGGCAAAAGGTTATGCTGAACAGCTCAACATTTCTAAGATAGCAGTAGAGATGAACAAAATGAAGCAGGAGTCACTGGGAACAACCAGAAAGCAGCCTGGTAAAGGGCGGAAGTGACTTCCTAATGCCAGAGATCACCGTTAACTTATCTGACAGTTTCTCACGAATTGGAGGATGACATCGAGTGACCTTCAAAAGGAATGGGAAACATTAAGTGCAGGTGTGAAGTGCACTGCTAGAGGAGTTCATATCAGGCTCCTAGAAGCAGGACTGTGAAGCAAGGAAGAAGCCCTTCATTAATGAGAAACGGGGAAGAATCGGGCTGGAGTTTGCAAAAATAAGTGAAACAAAAAATTGTGCCGTGGTCTCTTAATTTTTTCTGCCGCTGATTATATAGCATCCTGTTTCATCCTTATGTATGTTTTTAGAAACTTCGGATCACCAAACCCTTCACGTCTTCCAGGCCTCACAGTACAGCTGCTAATAAGACTCTGGCCCTTCCTGCAGTGAGGAGGAGTGGGTAGGATTCTCAAAGTGATTTGACAGATTCTTTCATTGCTCTTTCATCTCCTTTTTTTAAACTCTGAGATATCACTCCCTACATAAAGGGTTTTATGGCCAATATTTTGTCCTGTCGCCTTTCCCGTGAATAGATGCAGGAGCATCCAAAAAGTAATTAAACCCTCAGAAGGGGCACAAATTTAACGCCGCAGAAGACCAAATGCACACCACATATCAGTGCCTTATCACTAAACTCCTCAAACAATACCCCGGGTGTGAAAAATTCGCCTCTGCTCGTTGCTTTTCAGGTGGGGATGATGAAGGATCCTGCTTATCGGTTTGGAGGAAGCTTACCTGAGGAACAAAGCCAGGAAGGAGAAAGTTGAGGCGCAGATCAAAAAAGGGCAGCTCTTGTTGCACCTGGAAATAGGGCACCTGTCCAAGTGCCAAGGGAGGACAAGCCCCAAGACACATAAAGATCCTCTTCAAGACAGACAGGGCAGGTCTGTCTTCTGAAGAATAAAGCATCGTCTAACAAAGACTCATCTCTGCAAAAAGGTTGTTGCACACCATTAGATTCAGATGACAGAAATAAATGGTCTTTGTCTCCAGTCTTATTTGCTGTGGTTTACTTGTTAGGTAGACTGTCTATAGCCTTGTCACTTAGATTAATGGTGTGTGGGGGATGGCCAGCACGTTTGCATGCCTGAACGTGTGAATATCTCCTATTCACCTATGGTGCAAGGAGAATCGGTTTAGTTATATGTCAAATTCAAACTGTTCCTCTGGTGCTGCATCTTAATAATGTGTCTTAGTTTCCATTTATACAAGGCATCCATATCCAAGACTAGAAGTCCCAGATTACAGTTTTATAAACTAACAATTTTTTTTAAAAGGGTTTCTAATTAAAACCATTTAAATGCATAATTTCTTCATTCTTTCCAACTCCATGGTACATCTCAGCATTAATAAAAATAAAGATGGCAAAGAATTTGCCAGTGCAGGGAAGAGTCAAGGATCTAATTTAAAACTATGAAAGTACAGAACAAATGTTGTTAACTTGCAATTTGCAATGCAAAACACTTATTAGACTATAATATGATTGCGATAGAAAGTACAACTGATATGTACCAGGCTGTAATGCAATAGCTTAAAAATACCAAAAGATAACTATAAATGGCAAGAATGCAGAAATGCAGCAGTTTTCTTTGTTGCTGTCATCTTAAGACTCACAGTTTACATTATGTTATACAAGAAGGCGTGATTCAAGGTCTGACCCAGGCCAAACGAAACATCTACCTAAGCTCATCGTGATCATGGCCAAACTCTCCATTCACTCTTACTCATAGTGCAGTGTTCAGTAAGAAGCTTAACACAGTCTAGCACTTTATCTGCATCAAAAGAGTCAATTCACTCAGAAGCCTCTCCACTCGAGCTCTTTGTATGTCTTGTTGAAATATCAGAAACAGATCCCACGCATTTGTGTATACTGGAGTCGTGTATAATTATCTTCAGTTAGACGTGTGTGATTGCAATAGGATCTCAGAAGTGAGGATTCTCCAATGACAATGAAAAAGACGTAATATTGTGATCACCAATATGCATGCATTAATTTTAATGTGGCATAAATTAATGACATTTATTATTGAGCACTAGAAACCCTTGGGTATTATGCAATATTGGCATCTTTTAAAGATTAATTATGTCTGCAGTGCTTCACAATTGGTAAACAATTATAATCCTTGCTTACATCATGTATAATGTCTGTGCACATTAAATTTCATTGATATTTTCAAAGGTTCAAAATGATTGCATTGAACATCATAGATGCAGATAGATCAACTTTTTTCTGGGATACAATGTCCCCATAAAATGTATTTAAAATTCTATTCCTATTCCATTCCTCCTTGAAAGCACAGGGGCATGATGCCAATTTAACTAACCCTCTATAATCTTTCCATGAAGCAGTGGCAATTGTCTGCTGAAAAGACGACGTTTAAATGAATGCACATAAAGTTCTTTCCCGTATGTAATGAGTAAGGAGGAGGTTGTTATGAGGTGCGATTATAAGAAACAAAAGGCTCCTATTGGTCAGATCCATGTAGCTATTTACAGTGAATGGCTTCCCAGACTTCTCACTAGCCAGATAACCGCACTGATACCAGTGACATTCGGCAAGAATGGGAGAAGACGCAAACATGGCAGCTGCATGTGAGTAGAATAATATCCCTGTATATATATATAAAAATTGCACTGACAAAACCGGTAGTCATTAGTGTCTCAAATATTTGGTGACAATGGGCTATACCATCCTTTGTCCCCATAGTACAATCTCATTCACATGGCTAAACTGTTCAAGGTGGGATAGCCATTCTGTAGACAGGAGCAAAACCCACTCAAGTGTATTGATGCATCCATTTCCCATATTTACTTATCTAAAAGAAGATCAGTGTGCCTTCAGCCTTGCCCAGAACATTCAGGGCATTCCCAGGACAGAAGCTCTGTCCATCACAGAGAGTATGTGCCCCCCACCCC
>JAODJU010000033.1:8625834-8654283 GCA_026776725.1 Gnathonemus echidnorhynchus
CCCCATAAGGGAAAAAAAACAGATATTTATCACGTTATGGGGACATTGTGTCCCCATAAGGATAGGTAAACCCGCTCGCACGCACGCTCACAATTTTCAAAAATGTCCCTGTTCACATACAACTGAGGTTCATCCTTGTCGTAGAACATGAATTCTAAGCATTTTCCATTCTGACTCACACTGTTGTGAAAGTAATTGCGAGACCGTCAGGGAAGCAGTGACACCAGACACCAACAAAAGTCTAGCTTTCACTGAAAATAACACATATTCATATGCAAAATTAACATCCATTCATCTCCAAATATCTGAGACACCCCAAAACAATGTAAGAGAGTAACTGTACCCTATTTACAAACCTGTATGCATGGGTCTTGCTGTCTGAGCTATTTTACTAACAATCAAGGAGCTGGTGGAGAGGCAGAGCAAGCTCGGCTGACAGACTGAAGGAAGATGACGACTCAGAAAGCAGCGGGATCAAGCGTTTGAGATGGTGAAACATCTCATCTGCCGTGTTTTGGGAAGTCCGACGAGTCATCCTGATGAAACGTGGTAAATACAAAGGCGTGCTGTTCCGTCCCGACGAAAGAGAAAGCAATTTCCTATCGTGCCCGTGAGCATGCGGAGATGAGGCCATCCTCATCAGTAAAGTCCATCTCCAGACCAGATATTGCTGGGATTTGAGAATCAAGGTGGGCTGTTGTGGTTCCTCTCGTGAGATCATTTGAACATGAGCAGAATGTGATAAATCCAGAAAGGTAATCTCACTGGAACAAAATGGGCTGCTGTGAACCACAGCACAACACACAGCACTAACACTGGGCTTTTCATAGTTCCAGGATTTAAATACCTTTAATATGCGGAAATGTGATGTAAACAGGGTGAATTAAAGGAACACGTGATGAGTGCGGCTAATATGGTCAAGGGAGAAGACATTTAATTGTGTGCAGCCCAATCCCTAAGATGGCATTTAAAGCCGAGAACACAGTGGAACTGAAAATGCTTTAACCAGAGATGCCAGTTTAAACTAAAAATTACACTAGAGGTCATTTAAAACTACACAGATCAGTCCCTAGCGGACAAAATATATTACACTTTAAAAACTTAAACTAAAAAATTATATATATATATAAAAACTTTATAGCAACTTCTGGTACTTTGGTAATCCACATAGACTCAAGGCAAAATTAAACTGAAACCATAATGAATATTTCTTGTATTTACCATATTGTCTATGACATTTACTTCCATGTGGGAAAAGCAATTTAATCAGAAAGATAATGATGGAACTAAATGGCTAAATTTAAAATATTGTTTTTAAATGAAAGAGGATTATTAAAAACAAAGTGAAATTGTAGTCTGCTTTTCTCTTGGGGCTATAAATGAGGGAGTTTTTTTGGGAACATATTTAATATTATGCTGCTATTTAACTAGTGGCCCTGAATTTCCCATAATTGTATACTCCTGTGTTCTGTGGTTACTCTCACATTTCATGCAAACAGGTCATGGAATACGTCGTCTTAATAATAGTTGCTCTTTGCTTTATCATCATCCTATAATGTAGGACCAATAAAAGAGCGCTGTCATATTTTAAACAACATCCAACGATGCACAGCAGTGGGTCACTAAGCTCATTCTTTAATCCCTTTTCATATCATTATTTCATCCTACCTCCTTGCTAGTCTTGCAGCAATAAGTCAAAAAGAGGAATGGATTATAGGGAACACCAGGACTCTACTCCGCCCCTCCATAAGAGTATATAGCTACCTCTGCCCAAACATAAAGGAGGATGAGCAGCAGATTGCTGAGTTAGACAGACTAACACTGCAAATGTCACACATTTTATGGGTTAGGGTATGTCTGGCATTTTCACTGTTCCTACTTAAAATGTTAAACATTTTTTGAGGAGGACAACTGCTTCCTTCGAGAGAAGCAATCCTGGCTATATTTTTTTTGTACTCTCCCCTTTCCCTTCCTTCTAAAATTTGAGTAAAGGCGATTGTGTTCAAAAAGAAAGCTAATGTGTGCACAATCAGTGTCTTTTGAATTCACAACATACTTCAAAGAATCGAAGAAACTCTGGAAATATCAATTACTGAAATACAAATCTGGATGGCAACTTCTCCTTAGCTGAGACAAAAAGAAGGAAACAGATGTAGGACCCATTAAAATACTCTGTCTGAGAACCAATTTCAGCAATTCAAAAGAGCCCACAAATAGGACGGGTCGTATAGCAGAGAAATAGAAAAAATGGTGTGCATCTTAAGCAGGAAACCACAATACACATTATTTTCAATATTTTCCAGACCTTTTCAATCCCAATTTCTAATGAACTGGTTGCCAGTATTTTTTGCCTGAGACACCCACCAAATTCTACACAAGATTCTCGTCAGTAAACCAAACTGAAGTGTAAAAAAAAAACAAACCCAGGTTATCTTATCTGGCCTTTTAGATAATGAGCAACAGTAAACCAATCTATAAATCATTCCTGCTTGTCTCCTTGAGGGAATATAGAAGTGTATACGTTTACACTGTCAATAAATCATTAGCTTGTTATGTATAAAGACACTTGCATCTTAATGAAGGACAGAGAAATAGGATCTGTTAAAGTGCGGAAGAACAGCTGCAGAAACACATGCGGATTGTTAAAAGGAAACCAGCCCAGTGACACCAAGAGAAAAATCCTTTCCTTTGATTCCATTTTTCATCCCATCCCTTCTGTTCTTGCATTATCTCAGCAATACTGCAGCCAAGGCTCCTGAAGCAGAAAAGCCAGTAGGATTGGGACTCGGAGGTGGTTTAAGGAATGTTGCACTCATCAAAAGTACATCAGAGTGAGATGTACCTACGATCTCCGCAAGAGATCAGTTTTATTATAACGTTTTGACTGACTCCTGAACAACTTTCACTGGAAAAAAAAGCCATTTCCCTCCTTAAAATCGTGTTTTCCAAAACCACTTATGCAGCACAGGGTCACTGTGAGCCTGGAGCGTATCTCAGGAAAGCTCAGGGCAGAAGGCAGGGAATATCCTGAATGGAGTGACAAACCATTGCAGGACACACACTATGGGAAATTGAGAGACCCCAGCTCAGTTAAAGCACTTCTGACTGGGGGAGGAAACTGGAGCACCCAGAAGAGACAAACACAAACAGAGACAGGATATGCTAATTCAGGAACAGACATTAAACCCACAACCCCAGAGATGTGAGGTCACCATGCCACCATTTAAGATTTCAGAGCTATGAATTATTTGTTCATTTTGTACTTTGATATATTCCTCAGTGGTATCGGGCCTAGGAAGGCACCAGAGTATGTTACTTTATAGGTACTTTGCATATATATTAGCACATCGCAAAAAGACAATTCAATTCAGCAAAGGTGCAACAAAAATACTTTAGATTAGGGCAAATGTTACAGTATAATTGCCATCAAATTTCTTCAAAGAGCCTCTAAGTCACCGACTTCTGCTAACAGCTACCTTTTGGGTATTTTGTCAACCTATATCATATGTATACCTTTTAGATTCTTTGTCTTGGGGTGTTTATATCAGGGCTAAACTGCCTGCTGGTCACCTGTGTGCTTCCTTTGTACATCTATAGACAGAGGTTACAAAAATGTCCTAAGCCAGTCCCAACTGGGCTCACAGCTACATGACGGTTCGACCCATCTAGCACCATGGATCACACACTTATGCTGTATTGGTCAATCAGTTACTTGATGGTTGAGATTTCTCATGATTTTATTAAACTTTGCGATCAGACTTTACAGGTTGGCCACAGCAGACATGAATTACACCACCCTAGATGTTATGCATGGTATCAACGACAGGTTTAAAATTCCATTTTAGAGCTCAAATTCTTTTTAGGGAAACATTTTGCCTGGATAGTCTGAACAATTATTTCTTTCTAATAGAGGCCAGATGCAGTTTTTTCCTTTCAGCATTCAGATTGTCAGTACACAAAGGCACACTAAGACAGATCAGACAGACAGCTCCTTTAAGCATGCACAACAAGCAGCTGCATGCCATATCTGATAGCTTAGCAACTGGACCTTGTCAAAATATCCAGAAAAAGTCACGTTATTCTTAACTTTGCATCTTAAATACTTGTCCCAGTGTACATGGTCCTACTTTTTAAATGAGCGAGGTAGCAAAAATTTACATGTCATTTTAAATATTACATCAAAACTTAACAGATCAAACATAAGCTACTTGTCAACCAAATTAACCTCTGATAAAAAATTAAAGGAACAGAATCCCCACACCCATCTGTGACTAACTAATGAACTAAATGACTGATTCTTCCCCTAATGACACAAAAAGTGAAATGTTTCCTTTTATTGAGAAAAAAACTGATTAAAGGCAGTCTCAGTCAAAGAAGACTGAATACACACAGTACATTCTTTTAAACTTCTTTTTACAAGAGAAAAGCTCTACAAAGTATCATAGGACAAATTGTACAAAAAATTTAAAGTCTAACATAAGTGCAACTGATTCAGAATGTATGTCAACACAAAACTCAGGAAAGACGATGCAACTTGAAGACAAATGCGTATATTTACATATAAATAGCTTGAATGGACAATTCAGCTTTTAAAAATATTCAAAAATAAATAAGCAATGCTACACGAGGTCATCCCAACCCGTTTTACAAAAGATGTGGCAACCACCAATCAAAAAATGTTATTAATTATATTTTAAAATAATATATTAGCCACAATTCTTTATGGCTAAACTGACTCTCTGTGTTCTTGGTCATAAGTACAAACTCAAGAGCTTTATAAAAGCTGGCCATTCTCTATTCTACATTAAACTAGCAGCCTAAAGACGACAAAGGTGATGGTTCAATTATGATCCTTTATGAAAGACATTATATTTGACTGTTAAATATTTCAGGGAATACATGAGCTTATATATGGATTACAGTATCTAAACAAGAATCCTTCAATTTAAAAAGACAAAATGTAACTATATTTACAAGGTAACTTCAGTACCAGTCAAAGAAGGTTAGTAGTAGTGCTAATTATGAAACAACTTGTTTAAAGACCTGTGGGATTTCATTATATCAGGTGAGTTGTAGATCGACTGAATGTGTGGTACTTCCTCTCAAACAGGGAAGGAAGGTTGACCATGGATGGCGAATGGACAGCCTACAAAGGGAAATGGAAACAGGGTCAGTTCAGCAGTTGAAAGAGCTTTAACAAAATACTAATAATACACAAAATTCCTACACTAATAGTAAAGTTAAATGTATACCAGACTGCATTTAACTTCATATGATCGATTTACCAAATGTCACCAAGTACATAAAACTACCATTAAGAAATGGGAAATTCAACTAAAATCTGATCACTTTGTATTTTAATACACACTGGGTGATGTCTACATAACGATCATTAACAGAATGCATCATTTAAGATGCTGTGTTTGTACAATAAGAAAATCACAGTGACTAACATTACGTCAGTATCATTTAAGATGCTGTGTTTGTACAATAAGAAAATCACACAGTGACTAACATTACGTCAGTATCATTTTGGGTCAAGGTGCCATGTGATGTGGCACCATCCCTTCAGCCCTGT
This sequence comes from Gnathonemus echidnorhynchus, assembly GCA_026776725.1. Lineage (NCBI taxonomy): Eukaryota > Metazoa > Chordata > Actinopteri > Osteoglossiformes > Mormyridae > Gnathonemus > Gnathonemus echidnorhynchus. Next base: position 8,631,413 of record JAODJU010000033.1, read on the forward strand.
GCTCTGCTGTAGTCAGAAGTCTTGAAATAAAGCCTTGATTACATGCATATGTAGGAATGACTTGAGATACACATAAAAGGCAATGAATAATGCATGGTGATTATGCAGCGTGCACAAGGTCACTCTGGTTTAAAATGTTTGCAGTTTTTGAACTTCATTATGTCTGTTTAGCTCAGTTACAAGCTTTAAAGGACGATGAATAAATGTCATCAATTTGGCTTTTTCTCTCCACATGCATCCTTACAGAATGCGAAGGTGAGAATGCCCTCAAAAGGTCATTTACTTTGCTCCTAAGGTCTAAACTCCCAGGGACCTAGCAAAAGCATTCTTGTGAAGTGAATTCTGCTTTTACAGGATTGTGTGATATAACTATTCTTAGCGTCTTGAAATACTTCAGATAAAAACAAGTACAAATGACCGCAGAAAATAGCTCTTAAAGGCAAAGGGCGATCTAGGGGCCAGCCTCCACGACCTGAAACCAGACATACATCCACAAGGAGTACTGTGGTATCAGTACTTTTCACTCATCTGTTTGAAGTCAGCATGATTTAGCCAAGCATCAGACAGCAATATACAGTGATCCCCCACCTATCGCGGAAGTTACATTCCAGACCCATCAGCGATAGGTGAAAATCCGCGACACAGAAAGATAAACATTTTTTTTTTAATAGTTTAAAATACCCCTCCCACATGCTTTAACCACATGTAAACTTATTAAAACACTTTGTAAACACATATGATATGTGGATGTCGGGCTAAGGATATGAGTAACACAATTCACAAAAAGTTTGCCCACAACAATCGCACCACAAGCAAGGTACGCGATACACAGAGAACTGTGATGTGTCGGGGGAAAATCCGCGATATAGCGGGTGCGCGATAGCTGAACCGCGATATAGCGGGGGATCACTGTACATCAGTGCACCCACCCTAAAGATGTGAAAATACTCTCCGTGCAGAACCCAAGGCACCAGTGCACACCATTCTACACGAGTGTGTTCCACAACCAATCCCAGACTAGGAGCAAGCGGCCAAAACAGTGAGGCTCACGTCAGCTGTGGTGGCTATAGCATCGTTTCTCTGTGGAGGACAGTGCCAAGGTTTTGGGAGTAAGGCTGCAGCAGGTCCTCGGGAGCTCCAGTAGGAGGCGCTGCTGCTACTACTGCTAAGTCTGGGCTGGTGTGAGCACAGTGGGCCTGGCCCCACTGCGCATGAGTGGACGTGCTGTCCGGGCTGCTAGGAGTGCGGCGGATACAGATGGGGACTCGCGGGCGGGGGTTATACTCCAGGGAGTTAGAGCGTTGCACGATGCTGCTCCGGGACGAACTAGTGAGACTAAACGTGGAGGTGGAGCGAGACATCTACAGCAGGGATGAGGGAGAGAGAGAGTTACCTGGCAGGAGGGAGAGACCCTCTGTCCCATGACAGCATAAGAGCCTTTTAGTGCAGGAACACCATAAAAATTTACAATAGTGTTTTTTTTTTTTTTGACAGGAGGAAAAGACTGGCTGTCCAATGACAGCAGCATAAAAGACCTCAGAGGAATACAAAAAAAACAACTTACAATAGTTCTTTTGTAGCAATCTGTAAATGTTTAACCTCAGAAGTGGGTTTAGCATGGAACATGCATACATCTAAAGGTCTTCAAACCGTGACTGAGAAAATCCCTAACTGTGATATAAAGTGACACGAAAGTACAACATAGGTACTTAATTGATCCCTGCGGCCCAACAGGGTAGTGTTTACATCCCCCACCTTTTTCCCCATAAGAACATTTATGCACTGGTGAGACCTTGTGGTTCCTCAGACCGCCTGCATAGGTTGGGGTTCAGGCCCTCACTCAAGGGCCTAACGCTGATATGACTATTATGGCAACCATGAGATCTGAACCCACAACCTTCCAGAAATGAGCACAGTTCCTCAACCCGCTGTGGTTCTGCCCATTCGCTAAAGCTAGTCCACCCAGACGGCGAGAGGGGACATTCGGGCGGAGAGATAAGCAAACAGCAGTTGCAGGTCCCAAGGTCCAAACCCTGTCAGTGACCCCAATCGAGACACTCCGACAGGTGCCAGACCGATGGCAGTTTGCAGTCTCATTCATATCACACTTTTTACCACAGTCAATATATCATTATAACACAGACAACCAACTATATAAACACCGTGAATTAGCAAACACCCAGGCCTTTCATCAGACGGCGAACATTCAGTGGCACACGCACGCGTGAGCACACACAGGTCTTACAGACAGCGTAGAGGAGCCCCCCAGGCGGCCCCTGGACTCTGGGGCCACAGCGGGACTCCTGTCATCTGGGGTACTGCTGGCCAAAAAAGCCCTCTGTATCACTCGCCGGGGGGTCTTACTTAAGGATAACGCCCTTGTTACCTGAAAGAGACAAACCAGCATCTTAAAGCCCACATCACTGCAGCAGTGATGCCACCTTCAAACTTACCCCATTAAAAGTAATGGTAACACTTCACTCGACGGGGCGCAAATAATATAGTATCACACTATTTACTTGTGTATTAATTAACCACAAACTCAGTCTTAGCTACATACAGATCAAGTTCAAGTTCCTTTATTGGTACCCAAAGGTAAATTTTGTTTGCAGTACAGAGTTCACACACAAAACCAAATAGGAGAAACACAAAACACACATCACTCATTATACCACAATACGGGGTTCATCCCTAACAAACAGTAAAAACAGTACTATCAATAATAAATAGATAAATAAAATTATAAAATCCTAACAATATAAATAGCTATAACTTATTCCTTAGTGTAACTGTTGCTGAAATAAAACTCTCATATTAACGTGAGATGTTAATTCATCATTAATGAATCGTGACGAATGTTTTATCACATCCGTTACTATATTTGTTACGAAATGTTATTTCTGTGAACCTTTTTGACCTACTGAGGGAACAAGTCATAACACGTGACATACTGATCTCCTATTTGTTCATCATTAATGAATCGTGAAGCATCATTTACCCCAAGCAGTTACTAAATTTTGCTATCTGTTAATTCTCTAAATCTTTCTGAACTACTGAAAGAACAAGTAACGAACAACTAGTGAAATACTGACCGCATGTTTGCTTATTGCCGATGAACCTTTTATCTCAAGTAGCTGCTCTGTTCTTGATTTGTACTTCAGTAGTAACTCAGTTACTACTAAGCATTTGTGCTCCCTCAAGTAAAGTGTTACCCAAATGATTTATATTATTCGGTAACAGCTTTAATATACATTAATAACAAACATTACATGATTATACAATTATAATGTTTGTTATTAATGTATATTACAGCTGTTAAGGGATGTTAAGGTACACATACATGATGTGTATGAATTTTTTATGAATACTTAATGAAGGTGCACTGAATGTTCTGTGAATGCAATATAAAAGCATTATGAAGGTGCAGTTAATGTAAAGCTTTACCTATTACTCTATATATCGATATTAGGATTTGGATTCCACAAAGGGTCAGGCACTTTGGCAGCTGCCGTACAAGCACACTTTACCTTCTTCGATGTTTTTTTGATGACCCTAGAAGCTCGACTCAACGTGCTGTCCATATCCTTCGTGTTTACTTGAACGGAGTCTGGGTGCGTGCACTGAATTAGATCTTCCTGTTTAGAATAGAGATAGAAATAAATAAATACAGCAAGCTTTTGCTGAGCTGCTGAAATGCAAAGGAGTGAAGCTCTGCTGTCTGGTTTTACAAGCACCGGGGCTTGTTGGTATTCCGAGAGACAAGCCCATCGAACAGACTGGGGGTTACAGGAGTCATACATTGCCACCGTGTGGATTCATGCAACTGATGCATATACTGTTCTATCCTCTTATTACAATCCTTCCAAATTATCAAGAAAAATATGTAAGGCTGAGATAAGGATTTCCTCATTTAAAACTCGGACCCCCCAAGAAAGAAATCCACAGCAGTGGGTAGAACAGATAAGCTTGTGAGTATCTAAAACATTAGGCTAATATATAATTCAGGCTTGTTTACATTCCGCTTCAGCACAACCAGCTAAATAAGATTTAAATGTACCAAAATTATGTGCATCTCACTATACTATTTATTTACAGGCATGTTTCAGAGTAACAAAAGCACATGAACAGCATGTGAAGGAACAGCTATATACTGTAAAATAAGCCTTCCAAGACATTGCTCCTGATATCCTGAGCCTGGTGTAAAGGATATGACCTCGCGCTTCCGCGGAGCCACAACAGAAGGATAATCACCGCGTCGGCTTTGCATATGGTGTTGGCCACGTGTCGACACAGAGTCTTCAACCAGGTTGACTTGACGGTGTCCTCGGCCACTAGCTGGAAGCTGAAGAGCAGGTTGTCCTGCTCGGTGGGGGGATGCACCACCAGAGCGAAGGCGTTGTGGCAGTCTGTGCCAGGACAGAGAGTGCAGCGTGGTCCGCATTGGGAAGAGGGGCACAGTACTGCACCATCACAAGAGCTAACCAGCACGTTCTGAGGAGAGCCATAAACACTCAGGGGCACACTGCAAGGGGCGGCGGGGGCACATCTGCACAGCACGTTAACTGAACGCCATTACATAAAATATCTATATTTCCGCCATGACAAATTGCTTTTCTTTGGAGGTAGCTATATCGGCCTGCTCAATATTCAACCAAGACGCTACAGTCGCAGGTCTGTCAAGAAAATCTGAAAGTCATTCATCTCACCGTGTAATTAAATAATCCAGCTCAAGGCTGCATATCCCTTTTTGTGGTTCCATCATTATTATTTATAAACAAACCTCAGCATCTTTTCTTTATCAGTAAAAAAAACAGCTTACAGAAGTCAGGGAGCAAAGCAAAATGTTTCTAAATTGGAGATTTCTATATGAGAACACTGTATTACAGCAGTTAAGTTACTAGATATGGCAAGAATAAAAACAGGGAACTGAAATTTTTATTTTAAACCTCAGAGGTTTTGTACAGAAAAATTATTATAGACAGGTCTTAGTTCTTTGTTACGGAAACATCTTTTAGTCTGTCTGTATTTCATCATTCTGAATAAAATGGTCTAAGTGTATGTAACAGTATAGCAGAGTGCGGTAGGGGAAAGGTCTTCACCATCAGTCTCCTGCAGGTCCAGAACCCTCCTGATCTGGGACAGAGGCATGAGAGTGATGTGTTTGAGCTGGGCAGGAGGGCGAGTTTGCCCGACGGGGCTCCTGAACGTGCTGATCACCTTGTGTCGCTTCCTGGCGATCTGTAGGCGAGAGGCAGCAGTGCGATGGGGCTCATCCGAATGCATGGCGTACCCCACTCGGGGAAATCCTGCAGGCTCTGCCAATCAATAGGGCCCTAATAAATGTAAACTGTCCCGATCATTAGCTGATCTCTGTCTGGTTCTGGCCCGGACCCGACGTATGACAGAATAGCAGGCGCGAGACGTGAAAGGCGAATACTGCGGAGTTAATGAGTTTCAGGAGTGTGACGTCCACCTTTGTGGTTCTCATTACCATGTGGGAGCCACACTCCTGAATCAGGAGCCTGAGAATTCGCATTCGACTCAACTCCATTCTAATGAAGCACTCCACTAATTAGGAAAAAGATAAGCCATGTCAGCAACTATAGATTGCACATAAATAATTCACACTTAACAGTGCTGCTCCCTGAATTCGCACTTTTAAGCTCAAAGTCCAAGGTTTTTTTTCTTTTCTTTTAGAGGAACAACACAGGTGAGATTAAATCATTCCATCCTTGTCAGCATTTGAAGCAATATTAATACATTACACTAAAATAGAGAGCAGCATCTGAAGAACAGTTTCTATGGAGAAGGCGTGCTTACCTCAAGGCAATCATTGAAGAGAAACAAGGTAACATGCTCCCCTCGATCGCAGGGTTTGTCTCCCAAAGCAATGGTCTCTACTCTGTGGACGAGGCTGCGATGCGAGGACAACAGATTGGCCTGCAAAAAGCAGCATTTTTTTGTTTCATTCAAATATTGGATGCATCTTGCATTCAGTGAATTCAACAACGCTGCTTCTACATTGCATGGTAGGGCTGCACAATATCACATCACAACATGTGACATTTATAAAACAAAAGAGATTAAATTCACCCAAAATAAGATCTATTTGGCTATAGTTTACCTATCAAGAGAATCTGCCAAGCAAGCTGGTAGTGTTGCAACGAGTTGTGTCAAGACACAAAGCAGTGCTGACAAATTATTAACGAACAAGCACATGGTGATATCAATGTTGAAACGATATACTGTGCAGTCCTATTGCACGGAAATCATATTTATGCTTGATTCATTCATGAAAGCTGTTGCAATACATGCCCATATAATGACCTAATCCACAAAACAGGTTACCATAGTAGAAAACATACTTACAGGACAGCCGTCAACTTCATAAACGACATCAAAAATCTGTTTTTGGCCTTCAGTCTTTCTCTTGTCTTCATTTATGTGACTAAACAAAATTAATGTTAAAATGCATTAATCTCACAGAAATGGTCAGCCTAATTATCTTTTACTGCGGGGCGGGGGGGGGGGGGGGCATTTTGGGGCTAGTTTAATGTCTCCAACCTTGGCTACTACAACTTACGTCATAACTTCCTTGAGTGATTCAATTGCCTTTTCCAAAGTGACTTTGTCTGGATTATCATCTGCTGTGTGCTTCTTAATATCTGAAAGAAATGCACAACAAACGCATCAGAGAACATAATCCATCATCAACAGAATGCAGGTTCTCACTTCACGGACAGACATTAGCCAGGCTAAACCTTGAGTGCCCACCTGGCCTTTCCTACACCCAACGTGCGCTTACCGTTTAACAGGAGGGCCACGCTCGGCAGCCTCTGGACAGGACGGATGAGGAGTTCCACCAGAGTCTGACGGCCACATTCAGGCTTTGTCTGGTTAATCTGATAAACGGCCATTCGGTAAGATCACAAGCAACCTGGTTGATATCGGTCTCTCTCTCTCTAGATGCTACTGACCTTCAGGAAAGCATGAAATCTTGGCTTCTGCTTCTCACATCTCACTATGGTCTCTTTGCTCATCTCAAAGAAGTTGACAAAAGGAGGGTATGCTTTCACCAAGTCTTTGGACTATTTTTGCAGGGGAAAAAAGAGCAGGTATTACTTGCTGAAGAAACAGTGTGTACATTTACATACAATAGCTACACAGAGAAGAATCCTTTATACTTACATATTTCAAAATAATGTCTCCAACACTTCTATTCTCAGACCAGTCCATCACAAGGTCTTCTAGGTCAGCCTATAAAAAACAATGGACCTCAAAAGATTCACTGGCAATGCCGATTTGATTGTTCCTCATTTGTCTTTGACATTAGGGTAGAAAGTAGGGATGGGCCGATCCACATTTCAGTTCTGATCCGATTCCGATACACAACGGCTCATAACGATACAATAGCCATTTTACTTTAATATTTTAATACAATAAATATATATGTTTATACTTTATATATTAATACTAGTAAATAGATTAAAAATCTTCAATTAGGCTACTAGAAACATACATAATGTACTGTTCCACCTCATTTGTACACCATGTTTTAAGCATTTTTGAGGCATTTGCAGTTCAATATAAATCCAAGAGATTATACGCAAGCGGCGAATGTTTTAAATGCCTCAAGTAGGTCTGGATTGGCGCCGATCCCGAACCGAATACCGGATCGGTGCATCTCTAGTAGAAAGTACCAACCTTTATTCTGGTATGCACTTCATATATATCAGGGATACTGCCAAAGATGGTCTTTATCTCTTCCTGGGCCAAAATTGGACCTCCAACTTGACCCTCTTTTTCAAGGGGATGTTTAAACAGCTGGGGAAAAGGTTTCAAGCACATGAAATAACATTAATATTTAAAAGCCACTCCTCATTCCATTTGCCAGGTTATGCATCTTGGGAAATGTATTCCAATAGGGCACGTTCTTTAACTGGAGTATTTCAGCCCAACAAGCCAAAACACAGCAGATCATAAACATTTTCACAAAAACTGCAATATGGATGCCTCAACCACCAATGATGAAAACCACAAAGTGGAAGCCACATGGATGTATTCTGGAAGCTGCAGCCATCCCCCAACCCACTGGCCAAAGCTCCCAGCGTGACAGCTAGTCGAGGGAAAAGTCTGACAGCTACTGTTCCAGGACCCCCACCGTATATTTATTTTTACGTCTTCCCCACCAGCTCCGTGAGCCCCACACTGGCACACCGACCTGTAAGACTGTAGCCAGGATATCCACATAGTTGCTCTCCGTTTGGTACAGCTCCTTGGAGACCTGCCATCTTGCAGACTGCTTCAGGGAGGTAGAGGCGGAGCCTTTTGAAGGCTTGGAGTTTTCTGCCAACCGATCATCAAATCAAGCAATGTGAACAAATAGCGTAACATTACCCCCCCCCCGAGAGCCGATACTTAGAAGAGCACAGCAGTCTCCTCTTAGCAGAACCGCATGTCATTCCAGTTGCCAGGGCACACGGCTTACACAGGTGCGCATTTGTATTAAATGTACAACCTACGTGGAGGTTTGTATCCTCAGCTAGTCCACCTGTCACACTGCAGGGAAAGCCTGACTATTGAGTAATCTGACAGTCTCATGCTCCCGTCTCTTAGGGACAATTTAGACAGTGCGGCACTGCTCTGTTGAAGCAGGGGCATGTCTGAGTGGGTACATATTTGCTTAGAGCGACACAAGGGAGCTGTTGAATACCTCCAATACTGTTTCCGATAAAAGTATCTGGCATTAAAAAAAAAAATAAAGTGTCAAATCAATGATAACTATACTTAAGTAGTTCTTCCTGGCAAATATTTCTCTCCCCCCTTTAGATGGTCCACTGATGTTAAGACTTTGAGTGACATGCTTTTAGTTTATTTAATCTGAGAATATATGATGGGAAGCAGCAAATGACCTGGACAGGCACACCATACTCGCGTTACGCCCTAATAGGTAGCCCTTATGGCAAAAATAAAAACCCTGCCTGGGGAATCCGTGGTTTTTTCTGACAGACAGCTGTCAGACTTTGACGCGCCAGCACGACAATATGTCCGCTCTTTCTTTCTCAGGTGTTCCTCCTCGCTTTGTGCAGGATCACCTGCCCTGTCCTGCACCTGCCATCTACGCTCTGCTATAACGCCGCCATCGGGCGGAATTCCAGCTCTCAATTTTTAGCTGTGACTATCGACAGTGACAGGCTACATGTGAAGCAGACTGGTGAGTATTACCCATCGGAGATTTCGTGCTACCAAATTTGACAAGGATCAAGTCAAAATTCTGTGGGCATATGGGGTACCTAGGTCATATGTTGGTCCTGTTGTACCCTCACCTGACATGGCCCTGCATGTCTCTGGGGTGTTGGAGATGTCCAGCAGAGAGCCCATGGACAAGGAGTGCTCTGCAGACGGTCTCTTGCGGGGCGGTAAGGGCGAGATCTCGGACTCCTTAGCCAGCTGGGCGAGGGCGTCTTTCAGGCGACGTCTCTTGCGGTTGCTGTTGGGCGTGTTGAGGGACAGCAAGGACACCGTTTTCTTCATGACGGGACTCTCAGGCTGATAGAAACCAACAAGAGATCAATTCATTTCCTGCCCTCAGGGGAAACATTTAGTCCAAGTACTGTTGTCCTAGTTTTTATATATTGTGTAATAGCTTATCGAGCATCTCACACAGTATCAACGCTGGCTCCACAAGTGCCTACACACAATGTAACCAAGATGGAATCGCTGAATCAGAGCCAAGGAGGGCACAATATTCATATCCTAACAAGTGCATTAAAAAATAACATACCTTCTCATAGAAATACATGGACTCCTCTGCCCTGGCATCCATCTGTATGCTTCCCCAAAACCACTTCAAAAAGGAGACTTACATCAGTGAAGAAGTCAGCTCATTAAAAACCACCAAGTTTATATTGGCTTAGGTTAAATATAAGTTACTGATAATGTAAACACCAAAACAGATAAGCATTCATCCGAGAAAGGCAATTCTTGGACAGGCAAACTTATTTCTATATAAATCCTGGCAGGTATTTCAGAGAAACTAAGTATCACTAAGAACAAGCACAATATGTGTCAAAGCAATTCAGAGCATTTACCTCCTGTTTCACAACACATAATTTTTTTGATGGCAGAACTGGCAGATCCTTGATTGAGTTCTCCTCCACGACCATGTGAGTACAATTTTCATCCCCAACCTCCAAGTAACGGCCACCTTTAAGGACAGATGGGGAGTCGGTTCGAAAACGGATACAAAACTCGCGATGTTAAACTAAAAGGTCACGTTCTATCAGGCCTTCGTGAAAATTAGGTACTTGGCATGTTGTGACAGATGCAGATTCAACAGACATTAATCAAAACAGAATAAAATGCACGTGTTAATACCATATTTTAGTGTCATCTCCTCCATACTCTTCTTCTCCTCCTCAGAAAAGCCCAAGAAGCTCAGCACACAGTCTTGAAAAGGTGGGACCTTGAACTCAGTGCGGAAATGCTCATCTCCTGCATTGAAATGCCTATAAAAAAAAATACAAAAAAAATAAACAAAACAAAAACAACATGTAAAAATACAATAATAAAAAAAAAAGGCTGCAGGTTTTATAATCCTTGAAGTGGAAGGTGGTCAGTCCCAAGTAACAAAGCTGAGCTGCTCCCACGCGGTACTTACACCTCATGTCTCCGTTCCCAGGCCTGGTAGATCCAACCTGGGGTGAGGATCGGTGTCCCCATGCAGACAGCCAGCTGCCATTGACAGGAACAGTACAGCACACCAGTCAGAGGATGCTCCTTTCGCTTGTTCTCGACTACTCGGAATAACACTAAATTGCCAAGTCCCCAGTATATATTGTAACCTGCACGTAATGACCTCCCATAAATACAAACCCTGTACTTCTCTCCATGGGTTGAGTTTGCGATGAGGTGAGTGACTTTGGAACTGAAATCCTTGCGGATGGTGCCTCCCATATAGTGAACGAGGTTGACCAGATGTACCTGCAAAAACATAATACAGATTCTTGTGTACTGCACACCATTAACAACTTAAGGCTGATTTATACGTTTGCGCAGAATCTACGCTTCACGTAGCCGCATAGCTGCGTAACTTGCGCCACTGTCTGACGCGTGCCTCCGCAGAAATGTAACTACAGACATCAGCATAAGCTATGTGGTTACGTTCGGAGTAGAGTCTACACAGACATATTAATCAGCATTAAGAGCGACAGGGAACTGGAGTAAGTCACACTGTCGTTACTTACGACTTCTTCTTTCCTGCGGAAGCCAGTGAAGCACAATGTCAGATTCATCATGGTGGTAGAAAATAATGGGCGTGAGGAGAACATCAAGGGCTGGGGAACGAAAGGCAACTAATGACATTTTTGAACATCATCTCCTTGTATCCTGTTTCTCATCATCACATTCAGAATCATCATATAATCCATGGTAAAATACTCAACTTATAGGAACCATTCATGAATGGAGATCTAAAACTACACAAAATGAAACATAACAGAGAAATAGCACCCAAGTATAACACACCTCCTTCCTCTGAGCACAGTGCAGCACCACTGGAGGACCAACAATTCTGTTGTCATTTTTATACAGGTAACTGTAATCTGGAGACTTAAAATCAGCCAGCACGAAAACGGTCTCAAACTCGGCATTTTCACCGTCTCCAAACTCCCTCACGTCATCCGTCTTTACACAAGGCATGTTGATATCCTGTATGAGAATGAGAGAAATCCTTCTGTTAAACAAGAGCAGGTGATACTCATGAATTTCAATAGATGGAAAGAATTCATTAAAAAAAAAAAAAAATCACACATGCAATGATGGAGGAGAAAGAGCATTAGGCCAGTAGCAAAGACTATTTACTCATGAAACCAAAAATACATGATTTCACCATTTGGAAAAGGAAACAAAACTCACAGGAAGAAAACAGCGACAAGTGATAACAGACAGATTACCAGAAAGGACAAATTTAACACATTTGAAGAAATAAGCCCCAGTTTTGTGACGCAAGCACCAGACCAGTAGTGTGTTAAATGACATCATTTGACAAATTCATCTCCAGGTGTTAAGGGAAACTTGCCTTCAAAGGTGATGTCCCACAGATTTCCACAACCACCATTTTTTTTTCTTTTTTGAATCTTCCATGCAAAGTGTTAAGTGATGAAATGGGATTTAAGCATGCAATGCTCCAATTCAGACATACCATATTGACTATAGATTTTATCAACTTCTCGCCAGACTCATTGCCCGGTTCACCTTCTTTAATCTTTACCACTGGGACTTCCATTATTTTGATGGCCTGTGAAAATGAAGGGCTGACATAACCTACAGCACTAGGCTGGCATTTACGCGACGCAGTGCCTTCAGTGCAATACAGAAACTAAAAATGGCCAGAAACCATCATGCTGAGTTTTGTTAATTAATACGGGTGACAGCAAAAACAAAAAAAACAAAAAACATTTTGTGTAGAATTTTGCTCTGAGCTGGTCAGTGGTACTGTTGCAGAATCGGGGGGAGAGATCGTCTTTATGAGAAGCTTAAGGCTCTCAAATATGTTTTAATTTATGGGTTAAGAACAGCTTTGTTCCTCTTTCCCACCCATCAGACCCTCCAGTGCATCATTACTGTATCACTGTCTCTAGGTTTACAAGGGTCAATAATTCACGCAAAAAACATAAATCTTTCAATATCTAGCTGATGAGTCTCTCTGGCTATTATACATAATCTTCTGAAATAAAAGAGCTAAAGAGAGTTAAATTCACACTGGTCCATTTCAGTTCTCTTATCTCCAAAACAAAAAATGAAAATTAAATCAAATCTATCCAGTACAATATTATATTCAGTGTTGGAGGGCAAAAGTAAAATTGTATATTGGTGCTGAACTGCCAGGTAATACTCAGATAATACAGCGACATCAATTGCCTGTCTCTTTTACTTCTGTCAATCTGTCTTCAATAACCCAGTACTTAATTTGCTGACATACACAATTTTCAAACAAGTCCCCACAGTTTTCTGACATCATCATTTGCAGTAGGTCTAATACAATGTCAAAATCCTTTCATGACCCCATTCTACAAAGGAAGAGCTATTTTAGCACCTCTTCACCAATCTGCACAACACTCAAAAATGGTGTGACAGCAGTAAAGACCTGCTTGTCAAACACAGGTGACTACAATTATTACCTTCACTGCTTGCAGAAGTTCATCACTGTTGCCTGCATCTCCCACAAGTACGACTCTGGTTTCAATATGAGGCAGCACATCTGTAAGACAAATGAAATGAAGATTTTGTCATTTCTGATATGACAGCAAGCGACTGGGCTGACGTCACACACCACACATCCTCTGGTGCAGCCCACCAAATAGCTGAATCGTTACTCCGACAAACCATGCGAGATACAGGCAGTAATTACCTTTGGCGTCCTCTGCAGACAGGCCAAGAAATACATGATCCCTCGAGAGCTCAGCCATCCTGGAGTCATACACACTGGAATCCACCAGCAAACTGCGGGTTGTCCCCAGTGTCTCTGTACTACTGTCAGCCATGGCCTTGGGACAAGTCCAGTAACCTGCTCTTATAGGGTGGGGTGCACTAGTTACTGGAAACAGGCCCAGGAAACAAATGTCTATGCTCCAAAGACTGATACTAGAAAAAATTCAATGTTTAAAATGTTTTGATCCATTCAAAACTAATAGATTACAAATTATAAACATGTATTTAAAAGTTATACTTTCTATAAAACTAAATCAAATCAGAAACTTACACCGAGCTTTCAATTGATTAATAAAATTTTCTACTGATTACATTTTGATACATGAAAACTGCACTTAATCTGTATTCATATAGAATGGCTTTTTGTATAGTGCATGCTCAGTGCTATCAAAGGACATAAATCGGAAAGACAATCCATAACGAAAAAGCTAATCTTGCCCTCATACCCATCGACATCCCGTAATACCGAATACGTCTGATTATCAGTGCAGCTACTTAAAAGGTTACAGTGCCAACAAAATACACCGATTAGTGGAATGGCTGCCAAGTAACTAACAATTGAAACAGGTAGTCAGTAGGTTATCAGAACAGAACTGATGAACAAGTGTCCGGTTTAGTCGACAATACACGCCAATCAGGATAGGCTGTTGGGTTAATCAGAAGTTGAAATGCTAGCCATCTTTTCGTTTTGCAATACCAATTATAAAGCAACTCATACGCTTAAAAAGAATAAATGAATATGTAAGAAGGTTAAACTCACCAGCGGCAATTGTGTAGATGCACTCTTCCCCAGGACAGCAAAACCACTGCTAGACTTTAGCAACTAACGTTACCTACAGTAGGCACTTGTTAGCCAAGTAAACACCAGAGACACTTTCTTTTTTAGCGAAAATGATAAAAAAATATTACAAGAAAGATGTCAAGAAACGTTTCAATTAAGACTCTATTTAAAAAGCAACCGCGGCATATATGCATTTGGGGGTTTTTGTAACTAGCTAAAAGTACACCATATTATTGTCCGATTGCCTTAGAACTACCACCTTCCCTAACATAAATTCAAAATTCAAGACGCTCACGATAGGCGGACGCTGATTGGTCGAGACGGTCAGCATGGCGGAAGCTTGCTAAACCGCGACGCTGATTGGCTCGTCTCTTCAAACTGAAACGATGATGTATATGTCTGGCTGTTTGAAATTAACTTGCGGCGCTGTGTGGGGTGAGATCACATTGAATGCTTGTTGTTAGGGGGTTTTCCTTATTTTGTATCGATTATGAGCCGTTTTTAGTTTCATTCTTTACCAACTTTAGATCTGTAAAGTCAGCATGTCTTTTAGATAACAACCATGAATATGATCTCAGCTGTATCTTTACCGGTTTAGAAAAATATCGGACGCTGTAATAGATATATCTGGACAAGGCATCAATAATAGAGTTTAACATTATTGTAAGAACACCGATAAAGAACTAAGATATGGTTTCGTAAGTTAAATACTCCCGTTTTTAACAATACCGGTTGGTAGCCTTGGGTTAACATGATTAAAACCTCAGCGGTTACTGACAAAAGGAGACGCAAACACTGGTATTAATAAAACATGTATTTCCTTGCATGTTTCAAAATGTACAGAAAAAAATAATTTACATGTTTTTTTCCACTGAGTTTTCGTTTAAAATCAGTCTAAACAGTCTGAGACAAAGTTCACGGAGGGCTGAATATACAGTGGGTCTACTTTGACCTGTGCTTTTAAATTTTTAATTCAGTAATATATGCAATTTGACTCCCAGAATAGTTGTATGAAATCTGAATGGGTTGTAGATTTATTTTCTGACTTCTAAGGAATTGTAGGTATACATGAATGCCAGTTATTAAGTTAAATATGGAGCAATTGATTAAATTGGGGTAGCATATTTCCAGCCCACTGGGAAATTTTTGGCACAAGTGGTCTGATATTAGGTACATTGCAATTTTACTTACACTTATAATGATAGACATGGTAAAAGATTTAATGAAACAGTAGACTGCACTCTTCCTCAGTACGAATTTGAAATCAAGTTCACAAAAAATCATTAATGTAACTGTTTTCATGTGTGCATTATAATCTATCAGTCATTTGTTATGATAAGGAAAACTTACATTCCACCAAAATGTCAAAAGTAAATCACAGAAACATTGTTTGCAGAACAAGAGCAAGATTGAGCAACAAATTCTGTAATTGTTTTGTCCGTGTCCTGGCATTGTGTGTATACCTGCAGCGATTTTTAATATGTATAGTAATTTCTTACTGTGGTGTTCATCTTTATCATGCCTTAAGGAAAATGTCTTTTCTTTTTTAAGAGAACATTCATTATAAAATACAGCATACAAAAAGACAAGGTACATTTAAAGTAAATGCCCACTCTTAAAAAAAGTAACCAGTGATTTTTTTGTTGTTGAACACGGGATGAACAGTATTTCTTTGAACATTGAACTTGAAAACATGTATTCCTTAACCGTTAGACAATATATGCATATCAATGTAATACAGTATCTTGATTATTGAATAATATTTTTTATGTGCCATAATCATTGTTTAAAGACACGTTCAATCCTCTGTATGTTCAAAGACTTAGAAACCTTGAAACACACTACTAGGAAAGAGTGTGACAGCAGTTTCAGAACAATGTTGAGCCTCTCCATGCATCAGTTCTGCTGGAACAGACATCTGCTCTCTTCACTTTTAACAATGCCTTCATCCTTTCTAATTACAGTATATTCCGTTTGACGTTGATGAGTGCAGTTCAACCGGGGGCTTGCGTGGCAAAGGCACGGCGACATTGCTTGTGAAAGCATAAAGCACCAGTTCAGTTCATTGGTTGTTTTCTGGGGGATGCAGCAGCTTAGTATGCTCTGCTCATGCCAGGAGTTCAGAGTTTGGAGGAATCACTCACACTGCAGCAGCTCGGATCAGAGCATAGCAGAACCTCAGGAGAGGTCACGTGACAATGACCTTCCACACCACAGGTCAGAATGGAAGGCATCTCATATAATCTCCAAGTGCATGCCACAATACAGTCATAAGCAGATGTATAAATGTCTCCGTAATGTGTTTTTTTTCCAGTCCCTGGATGCGTTCTATTATGTCACCGTTGATGTTAATACATCATTGAGGGTATCTGAAAGGCAGGGGGATGGAAGGTCTGTTAATCAAACATTGTCATGACTCCCAGCTAGTACCAACTTTTAATTACTGACAGCACAGGCAAAATATTTTGGTCATTGTAGTGAAAGAATTCATTACCAGAGGGCAGAATACAACACAAGCAGTGGGACAGCTGCAGGACTCAAATGATGCTTTTGAATCTGCATCTGTTTCATTCTGTGTTATAAAGGTACAACAGCTCTAAGGTAAAATGATGTTCACAAACAACAATTAGTAATGTTATTGGGAAACTGTGTTAAATTTGTTCCTTTTCAGCTCTCAAAAAGTATGATTCTAATACAATATGACCACCCTCTGGCAGTTTTTGTTGTCTACAATGGAAAAATTAGCAGTTAGCAGAAGTGACTGTGAATATGAACTTCTGCTGTCTGTGATCCAGACAACCAGCCATTAATTCTTTATTAGGAAGACATGAAAATATGAATGTGTATGTTCATGACAGCGCTACATGGCTATAGATCAGAATGCAGACCTTCTGGGAAGACATTACAAAACCGCAAGACCAAAAGACTCTCTCTCTTAAATTCATGATCCTCATTTCTAAGATCAGCGATCTTGTCAAATCCTGAATACAGTTGCTCTCACCTACATATGTGTATGCGTGTCATGGAGAGTAAGATGGGGTAGGCGAGGAGAGAATTTCCCCACGGGGATCAATAAAGTATCATTATAATTGTTCTGCCTTAATTTTTATCCTATACCTCACCTTAAAAGTATTATTTGGATTCAGAATACTAATGTTGTGAATTGAAACTGGTCAAGGCATGCAATTTAATAACTTAAAATCAATGATAAATGAAAAAACACCTAAATAAAACCAACCGCATGCATTTCCAAAAAAGTTGGCATGCTGTGCAAAGTGTAAATAAAAACAATGCAGTGATCTGGAATTCATATAAACCCATATTTAATTGAAAATAAAACAAAGACAACGTCAAATGTTGAAAAAGAGAAATTTTACTGTTTTGTGACAAATATATATTCAACTTGAATTTGATGTCAGTAACATGTTTCAAAAAAAGTTGGGACAGGGGCAACAAAAGACTGGAAAAGTTGTGCAATACTAAAACAAAATATCTGATTGAATATCTCATAACTAATTAAGTAAATCGGCAACAGGTCAGTAAGATGATTGGGTATAAATACACCCCCCCTAAAGAGGCAGAGTCTGTGTAGTGAAGATGGCGAGACGTTTATTACTCTGTGAAAGACTGTGTGGGCAAATAATGCAAGAATTTAATAATAATGTTCATCAACCTAATATTACAAAGAATTTGTGAATTTCATCATCTATGGTACATAATATCATTAAAAGATTCATAGAATCTGGAGAAATCTCTGTCCACAAGAGACAAGGCCAAAAACCAATATCGGATAGCCATGATCTTCAGGTCCTCAGGCAGCACTGCATTAAAAAGAGACACAGCTGTATAGTGGAAATCACTGCATGGATTCAGGAACACTTCCTGAAAACCAATGTATGTGAATACAGCTTGTTGCTGCATCCACACATGCAGGATGAAACTCTACAATGCGGCGAAGAAACCAGATCTAAGCATGATCCAGAAACGCCGCTGACTTCTCTGGGCCTGAGCTCATTTATGATGGACTGAGGCAAAATGGGAAACTGTCCTGTGGTCTGATGAATCAAAATTTCAAATTCATTTTGGAAATCACGGATGCTGTATCCTCTGGGCTAAAGAGGAGAGGGACCATTCAGCTTGTTATCAGTGAATCATTCAAAAGCCAGCATCCGTGATGGTATGGGGGTGCATCAGTGCCCATGGCTTGGGTGCCTTGCACATCTGGGAAGGCACCATTAATGCTGAATGATATATACAGGTTTTGGAGCAACATAACAGCCATCCAGACAACATCTTTTTCAGAGAAGCCCTTGAATATTTCAATAAGACAATGCCAAACTACATTCTGCGCATATTACAACAGCATGGCTCCATAGTAGAAGAGTTTGGGTGCTACACTGGCCTGCCTGCAGTCCAGACCTGTCACGCATTGGAAACATTTGGAGCATCATGAACAAAAACTATGTCAAAGGAGACCCTGAACTGTTGAGCAGTTGAAATCCTCTATCGGGCAAGAATGGGACAACATTTCACTTTCAAGACTCCAGCACCTGATCTCTTCAGTTCCCAAACATTTACAAAGTGTTGTTAAAAGAAGAGGTACGGTAATACAACACACTAGTCAACATGTCCCTGACTTTTTTGAAATGTGTTGCTGGCATCAAATTCAAATTGACCATATATTTGTTCTAAAACAATACTTTCTCAGTTTCAACAATTAATTTATTGTCTTTGTTCTATTTTCAACTAAATATGGGTTTATATGATTTGTAAATCAATGCATTCTGTTTTTCTTTGCATTTTACACAGTGTCCCAACTTTTTTGGAAACAGTGTTGTAAACATGCAATAAAAACAACTCTCTAGAAACCCTTTTCTGCATGTCCTCAGTAAATAACTAACATACAGAATATATTCCAAATGAGCTTGATCATATGACATATGCATTTTCCTCATTTTGCACTTCAGTAGCCAAACCAAATGATAATTTGCACGATATTATACCATCAGAAAAAATGGTACAGCCTTGCTACAGTTTTGCTCCCCAAGGTATGAAGAACATTATCGTACCACCAATGGTACAAAAACATTCCTCAGAGTCCATTTCTGTACCTTAATTAAACTAAAAGGTATATTTACCTACAGCTAGGGTACAGCCCCAGTGACAAGTAATTGCATCCTCAAAGGTACAAATTGGTACCTTTTTTCTGACGGTGAATGGACTTGGAAGTCCCATTTTCTTGCAAGGAATATCAATGTAGTTATTGTCATTTGTTTTTTTGACTGTTCACTTATTGCTGGTTGGGCTTGTTTATTAGGCACTCTGTTACTTGAAAATAATCAAATAAACAGACCTGAACAAAAGCTTCCCTGTATCTTGGGAAAGGGCTCAGCATAGAACTGTCTTTGCCCACTACTTTACAGCTGGACACTTGTTTTCACAGTATAAATCATTTTATTACATACAGTAACAATCCAGCCCTTTGTGGAAAGTTTATTTGAAATCGCTGTCAACATAAACTGGTTTTGCCAAAGACAAATTTTTATAATATATAAAGTGCATTACAGGCACAATGTGTATCATGCTCACCATAAATATAAATTTTTAAAAGAAAATCAATAATTCTATTTTTTACTTACTAGCATTCTAATTTGATAGTCAGACAAACTGTAAAGTATGGGAACAGTACAGTATATATCTTGTATTTTCATCAAAAGAATGTGGCTCAATGATTTGGGGGAAAAAAGTATGTTGTAAAAAAGTTTGCTTTCTTTATGTATCATCAGCTTGAAAATGTGTCATAAAGCTGTGTAGACAGCCAATGTGCTCAGTGCGACGAATAAAAGCTGAATGCGCCATCCTTCTTCGCGGGCGAATCCCTGGGGCCTGTGTTTTTATACAGCTTAGTGAATAGGATGTGTGGTCTGTACAAAGCTGGAATGAATGAGTCCGTCTTGCCATTACTCACCAATGCCCATTTTCAGCTTCTTCTAGAAAATGCTCTAAATCTCCCGACTCCATAGATAGATCTGGCGCTCTTTTCTCATCATACGTCAGTTGAACTGGAAACTGATCATGATCCCCCTAACAGGTAGGAAAAAGGGAAGAGAATACAGTATGGAGTGATTTAAAGACAGAGGCTCTAGTCTGTTTTCCCTCCCTTGAGATCTAAAATCATCCATCTCCACCACTAATGTTGTGGATTCCTAGGGTTGCACTTCCATTAAAACTGATTCTAGGCTCTCTCATATATCAAAGTGATTATAATTAAAGACAAAATCCTGTCCAGTGAATTGCTCAGTATACCCATGCCAGCTTAAGTCTTTTAAATGTCAAGTAGTCACTCTGTATTAACTGGGACCAGCAGTGGTGTGAAATAATTAACAGGAAAGTCTTTTCAAGGGGATTCGGGCGGCTAAATGAGATGACGGCAGAAAAATGGTGAATATACCTGTCAAGTTTTATTTAAGAGAACTCACATTTTTATTATGAGATTCCTCCTCTGGCTCTGAGGAGTTTGAAAGTTCCTCAGCACTAGAAAGAATGGTTTCAAAGTCTTCAGTGTCCATTGAGGGTAAACACCTATGATTCCACCCTAAAACAATCACAGCAACACCTGTAACGTTTGCCTTAGTAAAAAAGATAAATTAAAGATCCTTGCCTGCACCAGGTAGACATTCTTAATTGTTTTGTTTGTTTACAAGACCGTAAAGCTAATTCTGGGAGCATATAATACAGAAGCATATGTAATATGTAGAACTTGCTTCGACAATGACGAGAATCACATGATGCAGGAATAAATAAAAAGTGGACATGGGTTTCACAAAGAATGGGGGGGAAGGACAAAAACAGAATACAGCTGTTTCAGTTTCCCATCTAGGGTATGAAAGGGTATCAGGCTGCAGGGTCTGGGAGTGTTTTCTGGGGCCAAGAGAAGATGCAACTCAGAGGTGGAAAGTTCAGGTCCAGGAACTAAAAATCCAGACCAAGATTTTGTTTCAACCACTCAGTTGAGTTATCTTTGACTGTGACTCTGTATATTCAATTTGTTGGTTGAAACAAAACCTGGGTCTGGATTTAAACTTTCTGGACCTGAACTTTCCACCTCTGTTCAGTCATATAGGACTGGTAATAAGGCACAGGTAAAGTGCATCGGCCAACCCCGGGATGTATGGCATACTACAAGAAACAAGGACTCGATGATGAGAACCCTCACCCCCAAGGGAAAAAAAGGAACACATTTGCTGTTTCTGTCTCAGATTACCTGTTTGAGATGTGGATCTCGGTACCCTTGAATTCGAATCTACAGCACTATTACGCTTGCTTTCTGCTGAGATTGTCCCCTTTAAAGTGTCTAAGAGGAAAAGTAAATGACTCACTTTGCTGACAACTGTTATGTTAAATTTAAAATTCTGGCAAAAACACACAGATGCACAGAAAATAGAAGCATGCCCACTTCTGCCACATTGTGCAAGTTTAATTAGAAGATATAAAACCACTTTCAACTCGCGCATATCCAATATACACTCACGTCATGCATGACATAGCAAAATATAAAAAGACACCATTGCCCAGATTCCACCATTAATCACAAAGACGTGATCATGCAAACATGGCCGTGAAGTGCAGTATATATACCTTCATATCCCAGTGGGGTGGGATCACTCTTAATTTCATGTCTCTTGGATTTAAGGTTACCAGACAGTGAACCTGCATGAAGTAATGCATTCATGTAAAAAAGTGGGGAAAATTGAAGAATGGATTATGTTAGGTTAGTGAACATTTTAATTGAAAATACTTAAGAACACACAAGTAATTTGCCATTATTTCTTACAAGTTACTGAAATGTTTGACAGGATGAGAGAGTTCAAGGAAAACAATAAAGCATTTGAATAAAGTGATTCTCATTAAAATTCCAGCAACTGCACATGCAATTTGGCTGTGAATGTCATCGTGCATTCCAAATGTCAGCTCATCAAAATTCACAGCTCCTTCTTCAACTAAGGTATTTACTGTTAAATTCCATGGTCGTTTTTTTTTCTGATTGTAGAAAGATTTTTTTTTTTCCATTTCCATTTAATGAATTTTTAAAAGGTGTTAAATGTGGTTTGCTTTGACGGAGAACAGATTTTTAAAATTACACAAAACCTTTTTTTTTCCCCTTCTAACAAACCATTTATGTCTTAGAAACTAAAAAAAGAAGGTATCTAAAAGAAGAAAGGGGTCGGGTTGCGGGCAATCAGGTACCTTTTGTGCGCCTAGTAGCAGAGGCACTGATAGAGGAAGCTAAAGAGAATCGCCGTGTCACATCGACCTCCTTAGCTTGAGGTTCTAGAGTAAAAGCAGGGTTAGGGTTAGTAATTAGTCAATGTTATACGTACATGAGAGGAGTTACAGTAGCACAAACAGCCCCAGTCCAAGACATACATTTGTTTTTGCTAACATATCTTTTGAAGAATACCAGAGGAAGAGCTCTCTTGTAATCTCTTGCAGGAAACCGACAATGAGGGAGATGCTAACTTAACCAGTGGCACTCCTGATGGAGATGATGGAGATGCTAACTGAACCAGTGGCACTCCTGATGGAGATGATGGAGATG
>JAODJU010000033.1:8654383-8669482 GCA_026776725.1 Gnathonemus echidnorhynchus
AACCAGTGGCACTCCTGATGGAGATGATGGAGATGCTAACTGAACCAGTGGCACTCCTGATGGAGATGATGGAGATGCTAACTGAAGCAGTGGCACTCCTGATGGAGATGATGGAGATGCTAACTGAACCAGTGGCACTCCTGATGGAGATGATGGAGATGCTAACTGAACCAGTGGCACTCCTGATGGAGATGCTAACTTAACCAGTGGCACTCCTGATGGAGATGATGGAGATGCCAACTTAACCAGTGGCACTCCTAGAAATTTTTCGTATGGGTGGCCAGATGGGGCTGCTGAAAATCTTGGGGTGGCACACCAAAACCGAAAGCCATAACTGAAATTCAGAAATTCTATTATGCTATCGTAGTATATAAACTAGTTGATAATTATGTCAATGCGAGAGGTAAGGAATCACATACTAATATACTTTGGTTTCTTATTTTACAGTTAATTTATTTTACATGTAGTCATTTTGTAGTCACTTCAGGGGGGCACTGGGGGACCATCAATTGTATCAGAATGGCCGTGTCCGCTCCTAATCCCCCCCCCGATGGTGCTATTGAACTTAACCTCTCAGCCCACCAGCCACTGTGTAAAATACCAGGTATGCTGCAGAACTTCAAAACTCTGAGAAATGGGCCTTTAATGCCAGCCCAAATTTAATGCACACCTATAATGTAATTTTTTGAACATCCAGACAACCAATTTTGATATTGATGAGATTTTTTGATAAATACAGCCAGGATTTTTATTTGACTTTGTGTATGCATTTCAGTCCTCCATCACCTAGAAGTCAATAGACCCTCTATTACAAAGCATTTATTTACTAATCGTTCAATTGCAGCAGCCTTCTCAATGAATTGTTCAGTTACTGGTAATAGTTGATCCATTGAACTCATGAGATGATTGCCAGAAGTATGTATTTCCCTTAACATTCATCACTCAATATGTTACAAAATTCAGCAAAAATATTAAATGTCCAATAGACATACACAATAGCTATGATTATATCTTGCTTTGTCTGGGATAAATCCAAATTAGAGTCCACCAATACACTGGAACATTTCACTGTTTTCTGTGACTGAACTTGTTAAGCTCTTAAATCAACTGTCAATATCCCACATGAGTATGTTGCTCTACTTAGAATGAATGCAGGGACACCATGTCAGAAATTACAGTTTGAGAACTTTCATAAAACACATAGTCAAGAAAACATCTGGACTGATGACATGGTACTGGAATGCTGCATGGAGGTGGTTTAGAAACTAAGATATCAGATGAGCTATCAATGAGCAAAATTCAACCGTGATAAAAGTGATGATTAACCACCAAGGTTCAAAGATGAGTGTCACTTCAGTAGATCACTGACAGCAATAGCGTTGCTCCCATTGTTTATATAATAGCCTTGACATATTCTTACATCGAAGCATGCTGAATCACAGTACATTTTTACTTTGGTCTGGTATTGTGCGTTCAAAGTCAGAGTTTGACGAGAGGTGGAAAATGCCTGGTGCGAACACTCATTTTGAGATGGCTGGATGTCAGACGCAGCCAGGGAAGAAACGGGATGAGATGCAGCCATGACAATGAAGATAACGATGTCATCACCAGTCACAAAGAGAGGGCCAGCTAGGTTTTACCTTGGGGCAGAGACCTGCGGTTGGACAGACCCTGCAATGTGAACCGTTTTTTAGCCAGCGCTGCCCGCTCTGCGTTATGGCTGCTAGTAGCATCAGCTAAGGAGGGAAAGGGAGAGGAAGAGGAAGAGGAAGCAGGGAGAGGGTTAAGCCAGCAAGCCAGAGGTTCTCCAAGGGCCACTTCCAAATCCAAGCCTGGAAGTACTCACATGTTTTTTTTCTTTTATATATATATATATATAAATATATAATAAACTGGAAAGTTATTAGTTTATTAATTATCAATAGTTCATTATTAGATACTTAAAGGTAATTGGTGTTTTGGTTATCAGACATCGCAGAACCACCCTGCGCCTTCTTAGGTGTAGACAGCATCTTAAATGCAGATGGGAGGCATGAAGTCACGCGTGTCCTTTCAGGCTTGGTTTTAGGAAAAGCATGCATCAGTTCCGCCTCCTGTGTGCCGTGAGCGAGGCGCCCTCATCAGGACAGCAAGAGCAGTGCAGGTGATTTCTTATAAAGGAGGCAGAAGGGACAGTAAGGTGAGCCACAGCAGCCAGTCAGGTGCAAGTGATGATACCTGAGAAACACTCGAGACGTCATTCATCCTCCCACAAACAGTAAGAATTCAAGGAACACCATCACGCTCCCATACCTCCCCCTGCTGGCAGCTTTGTATATTACTTCCTACAGGACTTGGATTCTATTTTAAAATATTCGTTTAGATCTTTTTCTAACTGAACGTTGAACGTTCTTTATCTCTATACTTCACAAATATAAATATTGTCTGTAACTCTTTAAACATGATGTTTGCTATAGTTCATACTATGCAGTAACTCAATATTCCTCATCCCATTTCCCACATGCAATTAATGTCAGAAGTAATAAGCATAATTATAACTAAATCTCACATCATTAACAGAAATTCAAGCTACGTTCCATTTATATAATATTGTAAAGATATGTTGTGCCTGGGGCATTTCTGAACGACACCTACTGTATCCCAGCTAAACATCTCAAGGTATGTTAGACACTGTTCTCACTGTGCCGTGTAACGTCTGCATGTTCATCCTGTTTGCACAGAGATACCTGTGACCCAAAGACATGGTGCCAGGTAAATGTCTTCATCTGTAAGGCCCTTCGTCAGTGACTGTGTGACTGCAACATGCCGATGTCCTGCTTTCAGCCTAACGGTTCCCACATGACTGTGATCAAGTGGATAAGAACTTATTGATTATACCTGGAATGCATCTGACATATTTTGTTTCCTGACAGATAAGCCTGTTGATGAATTTCGACCAAGATGACGCAACACGCGTCAGAAGTTCTATTTCCTTTCCTGACCTCGCAGACAGATAGCTTCTTCGGGTGTTCTTTAATAAATAGATATGTCGTTTTGGTCATCTGGGCCGGGAGTGTGTGTTGGTGGCAAAGGTTCAGACAGACTCTCTGAACATAGCTTATAACAGTTGCCGAAAATATGTAGAACAGGTGGCTGGGGGGAGACCCGGTGGGCTAGGAGGGGAACCATCTTTTGAGGTCAGCGTTATGGGTCTTGACCTCATTATAAAAACCTCGAACACAGTGCGCTCTAGTTGGGCTTTTGGTTCTTTACCATGTTTGTACTAGTTACCATAAAGAAGCATATTTAAAATGGGCAGCATCTCTGGGGCTTATGTGTGCAGCACGTGGAACAAAAGCTCTGGACAATCAGAGAAGAGTTTACCTCATTGACAGGAGAAACTGTTTGCGCAAGGTAAACATATTTGCCTTAATATGTAAATAGGTTGCCAATGGGACTTTAGCACTTTAGTACTTTACACAGCCATATAATGTCTCTAAGGACATTTTCTGAAGATTTTTTATTTCAGTTTGTACACAGAACAGCATACAGGGGCAAAGGGGCATAGTACCGTGACAGATTCAGGGGGGCCAGCACTTCATAGGGGCCCTTGAAGCTGTAAAATTCTGCATAAAATTTGGGCAGGGGGGGGCCAATGGCGGCATATTGTCAGTGGGCCGAGAATTTCCAGCTACTCCCCTGACATCACGTGAAGTTATTACCTACATGAAAGCTTCAATTAAGCATATCAGAGGCGCATGAAAATATGTTTGTGTCAGATCTCAAGTACTAACCTTTCCCCCTTTCCTGTTAAAGTGTTCCAATCACTGTATTATTCTCTATGAAAATGGAAATAAAAGAATGAATATATTTAATACTGTCACAGAAAATAAAATTATATCTTAGCTAAATGCCTCCGAGCAGTCACTCTCCTGTATTGCAAATGGGGCAACTGTCAAAAAAACTTAAATTATTGCCACTGGTAACTTTAAGATTACGTGACAGATTTTCTTCACAACAAAAAGTGACTTTTGTTTTTTTTAAAAAAAACCAGTAGTGCAACAAATAACTTCTATTTCACAAAGTAACTCCAAGGAGGTTACGGATCTGTTTTTATTTCAGAGTAATCTGATTTAATTGTTTTAATTGTCAGTGATAAAAGATATGCTGTTACTAGCAAAACAATTTAGAACATTCCATTAACCCTATTTGATAAGAGGCTCTTATTAGTAATGCTGAAAGGCTACAGCATTCGTTTTGCTTTCATGAGGGTCAAAATGTAACTAACTTCACTAAATGTAAGTCTGTAAGGACCTGGTAAAACAGTCAGTACCCCCTGCAAAGTATACTGCATACAGACCATCTGTCACAACCTTCATAATTCAGCATCTTTATAATTCAGCAAGTTACATGTGCAGTCTGAAATTTAAACTGCTCTGATTTACTCAAGGAAATAAAAAAAAACTCATGGGAGTATTAAAAGCCAACACACAAAAAAAAATACTAATAGACCCATATATTCTCGTCCTCAAAAATATCCCCTCTTAATAAACTTAGATATGACCAACTAAACTCCAGACGACACAAGTGGCTAGTTATCCTTCACCAGTGTGCAGGTATAATGCTTATGATTAGTTTGGAATAAACAAGTATGATACAATCTCAACAGCAGGCAATGAGAAACTTTCATAAGATCCCTGTCATACTGATGTGGAAGGGCACAGATCACTTGATGAGTACATGTTCATTTCAACCGCTCACAATATTTTTATAACACTTGGACCATCATTAAAAAGGAACAGGCATCTGGAATCAACATGACCTTGTCAAGATCAGGTCCTCCCACTAAACAAGGTGTGAAACCACATGTAAAGTAGTCAGAGAGACCACCAATGAAGCTACAGGCATATTTTTTTTCAAACACGTACATTTCAGCATGAAATAAAATCACAGGTGTTATTTGGGAGGAACTAGGTCTAGCCAATGAGCGATATTAATATCAAAATCACTAAGTTAAATACATGCAATATACAGCTGGGTTGAGATTACGCTTGGGCAGTATTTAATTTTTCATATGTTTAAACCA
Organism: Gnathonemus echidnorhynchus; assembly: GCA_026776725.1. Classification (NCBI taxonomy): domain Eukaryota; kingdom Metazoa; phylum Chordata; class Actinopteri; order Osteoglossiformes; family Mormyridae; genus Gnathonemus; species Gnathonemus echidnorhynchus. The sequence continues at coordinate 8,659,449 of JAODJU010000033.1, forward strand.
TCCACACATTATACCATGACACATGGCAAGTTATTTAGCGATACAGTTCTGGTATTATGTCCAGCCAAGAAGAGGGATAAAGATTCAACAGATGGAGATAATCAGTAAGTTTTGATAAAAGAATCAGAACTTAGCCAGCTATGCAATTTTTATGATTGTTCCTTTTCAAGATTATCTAGTACCTGTATGTGTTAAAAAAATCAGTGTAAAGTCTACCTCCACTGCTTCTGCATGAGCTCTGCAGGCATCATAATCATTTTCATCCTTGCTGTCAGACTCACTCATAGATAGTGTGGCACGTTTGTGAGAAATTTAACAACATAAGTGAGGTGGATAGTGAAGAAGAACTGGTCACTAAAAGACATTAGCCTTCTGCTATATGAAAATGTTTTGGATTTCAAGAGCGAGGCTTGTGTAAGCTATGCAAAAAAATGATAAAATGTGTACTCTTGATCAATATGAAAAAAGAGATCTTGTGATTTGTTGAAATAAGGATTTCTTGGCCTCACCGCAAAATATTATGCAATCATAACTCAAACACGGGCATTTCTAAAAGAACACCAGCTCGATTGTAGGCAGGGTGGGCATTATTTAATGAGAGCATTCCTTTCGTGGGGGCACTGGAGCACTTGAAGAAAGCGCTAGAAGGGAACCTAGGTGACAGCTTCTTAAACCTTTCTGACCTCTGCCAGAGAACTGAAATTGGAGAAGGTGTTTACCTTTCAGCACAATAATGACTCAAAGCAGAAAAACAACAGTGAAGAGGATGAAGGACAAAAAAGGTAAACTGAGTGCAGTGGCCCAGACAGAGGCCTGCCTTCAATCTGAAACCAGTGAAGTCACTGGAAAAGGGTGGCAAAACAGTATATCCTCTGAAATTTGACTGAGCTGCAGCCTTTTTACATTTTACAAATGTTGGTGCTTTACCAGTTCAGAACGACTAAGTGAAACAGAATATGCTTCTACCAAATAATTGTACACTATCAGCATTCTCTGGCATCCTGTCTAGGGTGCACCTTGCTTCATGCCCTATGCCAATATTTCCCAACCCCGTTCCTCAGGGATTCTTAGACAGTCCATGTTTTTGCTGCCTTGCAGTTCCCAGTGGGACTCTCTGGCAAGGAGCTGGGAGGGAGCAAAAATGAAGAACGTCTGAAGGTCCCCAAGGACCGGGCTGGGAAACACTGCCCTATGCTACCTGGAATAGGCTCAGGGCTCCCTTGTGACACTGCCCAGGATAAACATTTAGAAGACAGATGGACATTAGCACTGTACATGTCATGTATGGCCTAGTTACAATTTATTCATTTTGGAAAATTACAGTTTGCTCATACTGGAAGTTTCAGAGTGGAAAAATGAAAGGCTTCTGCCAAGGACATCCATCTATTTGGCAGGAAAATGCTTGGTAACACTTAACTTGAGGGGGCACAAGGAACTTACTCAGTTACTACTCAAATGCAAATCATGAACTAACATAGTAACTGCATGAAATACATGAAACATTATGATTGATTAATGATCAACGAACATGTGATTGGTACATGACAAACATGTAGTTTCTGGTTAATTAATACATTAAGTAAGAGTGTACTACTACAGTATTTGTGCCCCCTCAAGTAAAGTGTTACCAAAAGCTCTAGTTATAACTTTATAATCTGTAACATCAATGTGCTACCAACAAATGAACAAAATGATAACTATCTACTGTAAACCACTTCACTTCCAATGAACAATTTCATCTTTCTGCTGTATTAATATTGGGGGGGGGGGGGGTCGTGAGATTGCTGTTTCATGTACATTTGATTTCAGACAGAACCAGGCGACACCCCCAGATTTTGCAGGAGAGCCCAGTATTGCACACAGTTTTCAACCAATCTGTCTAACCAATCCTCGGGAATGCGCACAACAATTACAAGCGACGGGAAATCAGCCATTGCTTTTGTATTTGTATTCAGGGAAAGTAACTCAATGACCGAAAAGTCAGAATGTGATCATAATTGAAGTGCATTGCCGTAGCGACGTAGTTATGTAGTCTGAATGTCTCACCGCTGAACAAAAGATCTCTGGCAAAGCTTGCATGAGCAACTCACTGTCAGCTGTGTGTCTGCGAGCCATACGTGATAACTGATTATGAAGGTCTTGCCACGTTGGCCAAGGTGCAGCCTGATCTAAGTCAGGCTTCCACAGGCACTGCTATCCTGTTCATTAATTAACACCTGTCACATCTTCTGTAAAACCATGGTCATTATCAAGCCCTCTGGAAGGTGAGTGGCTCAGAGGGCACAGTACCCCGAATGCAACAGGTCAGTAATGTCCTAGGGAAATATAAACCAGCAAAACAGAATATTTAACCCTGTGTTTGAGTCATGAGCCTGGAAACCACATGGTAGACACTGATATCAACTGAGCGATAACAGCACGTCCATCCTGTGATAAACAGTAAGCAACATTTTGGGCAGATTTGAGGATATCGTACCTCGCTTCTGTCTCATTGTAGGAGTGGGATTGCTACTTCTGAATCCTGTCTCCGGGCTGGAGGAATCGGACTGCTTGAGGGCAGCTTTTCTCATGTTTCTGAGGAATGGACAGCCAGCAAAATGCCGTTATCGCCGCCGACATCTCTGCACATTCGCCGTTCAATTACTGCATATAATGAAAACGTCTGGCAGAGCCGGGGAAAACGGCATACCTCGTGCCGGGCGTCATCGCGGAGGCCGGGTGCACATTCTCTGTGATCCTCTGATGCAGCTGACTGGCCTCTGACAAGAGAAGAGAAAATGTTATTGGAGCAAGGAAATAAGTTTGAGGATGATGACTTTCACTTCAGACCTAGTCTCAGTATGGGAATTCTGCCTAAAACAAGTGGTGGTTTTGTTATGGAAATAGCTGTGAGGCAATGAAGCATAAAGAAACAGGGAAGCAATTTGTTGGCTTGTTGAAAACTATTTGGATAGAAATTTAAATATATATATACCAGTCAAAATGTTTTGCACACACTAAGATTTTCTACATTTGCATGTTACTCACAACATTTACTAAAACTACACTTTTTTTTTACATATAAATAACACTCTTGGTCAGTGAGAGAGGCCGTATATTGTATTGCTGAATGCCTAAATAAAAATGATGATTGAGGTTGCAAGAAAAAAACCCAGGGAAGCGGAGACATCATGCTCAAGACCCGTCTGATGGGTGAAACTCTACTGTTGAGATTAAAATGTTTCTTAATCTAATCTATGATGCAGTTTGTTGTAACATCAAGGTGGGAATTTAACCACAGTTGAAACCATCGGCACCACAACCACGGAGAATTGATGGATGGAATATTGTGTAAACTCCGAGTTGGCTTGCTCAGACAACACTACTGCTGACGTCAGATTTTTAAAATGAAATGTGGCTCTTTAATAATGATGAGGAGTAGATAACAAAATGAATTAAGGATGAAGTACCTCGACATGCCTCAAGCTGCCCTGTCAGAACCTTCCTGATCTCGGACACCCACGTGTTTTTCACGTCTACGGAGGATGCCTGGGAAGAGACACACAGCTGTGACTTCTTCTCCATTATATAAGAGGCACAGCTGCTCTGTGCTGCTGCTTCCCATGGGCTAACAGCGCCCCACGATGGCCAGATGTATTAGTACCGGATGCTATTAAAGTGGCAAACAGTCACAGAAATGGTGAATCGTAGCAATGCAATCCCAATACAATTAGACAGCAAAAAACATGAACAAAAAACAACAAAAATAAATAATAATAATAATAATTTCAGCTTATTATTCTTCAGGCTAGGGATGGGCAACTGGGGGCCTGTGGGCTGCATCCAGCCCCCTCCGCTTTTTCCCAGACTGCTCACTCTATACAAATATTAAATATATGTTTTATAAAGGAACAAAATAAAAACATTTTGAAATGAATACAATACTAGCACGTCATGCTGCTTGACCACTAGGAGGAGCTGGAAACAGTGACCGGGAGAAACGTGAAACACTAGGTGTGAGTCGACTATCCAGCTGAAACGACAATTCAGCGTGAATGTGTTCTTTCTTAAATCGACTGCCGTCCGAAACTTACTCACAAATATCTCTATCTGTCCCCACAGCTTCTATTTTCTGTTGTGCATTGCATTATGTGCTCTTTAAACTCCCTTGGTTAGACGTAAGCTTGGGCGGTATTATGGTAGTATAATTAGATCCCTCCCAAGGCTACCTAGTTGTGTACTTCCCATAGTTTACATTGCACTTACTCTTCCACGTTTGTATACATTTTACATTATACTGCGGTACACAGTACTTTGGCGGTATTTTCAAACAATATGTCGATTTCTTTTTAAGATACAGACCTATGTGTGCCTACATATTTGACTGATTTCATGCTGATTTAAGATGTTCTGCAGCCTAGCTACAGAAAGCTCTAAGATTCAGTGTTAGATATATTACATCACAAAATAAATACAATTAAAAATGGTTGCAGTACAATTTTTTATTGTACTAGGTCCCCGCTCAACCAATCTGACTGGCCCCATGATAGCTGTTAATAAATTTTATTGCGTGAAGACTATAGTTGCCCATCCCTGCTTTAAGCCCTTGAGTCTCGTGCGGTACGATCAGCTATGATTACATCTGAAATTCTCTTCCATCTGGCAGCAGATGTCATACCTGGATTATGTAGACTTCCTCCCTGCCATTATACCACACCTCAAACTTTTTGATGTCACCTTTGACATTTTCAGTGATTCCAACGGCACTCATCTGGAACGAAATGCAGAATTCGAAGCCACACCAATGCAGAGATGCCACAGTGAATTATGTTGTCATCCAATAATGTTTCATATGTGTTAATTAATTGAATACCGAGAATATCCTCTGAGTATACTTTTCTACTTTTGTTTTGAAAACTAGATACATGCAGTGCAGTGTTAAGTTTAGGCACCGTAAAAGATGGGGGGTGGGGGTAGGCAGGACAATCCCAAGGGCCCCTGAGTGATAGGGGCCCTAAAAAATTTGAAGCATAGTTCAGTTGGTCTGGGTTGGCAGTCCATTATGGTTTACTTAACTCACCAGGCTTTATGGTATGCCAAAATCTCTACTGGCACCCCCATTTAAAGAGATGTAAAGGCACAGTCTTTTTTTTTTATATAAAAAATCATAGGTACTCTTCTCCAGATATGCAGCAGTAAAACGTGGTTATAAGCTGGCTTTACCTTGAGCGAGTGCTTAAAGCCATATGAGGGAGATTTCTCATGGCTTTCTGAGGTCTCCTCCCGCTTCTTGCAGAAAAGCAGCATCTTGTTGTAGAGGAACAGGTGCCGCTGCATGGGTTTGAAGCGGGCCAGGTCCTTCACCTTGCTGTGACCCTTTTTGTGATCAGTCCACACGTTGAAAGAGCCCTGCATCAGCAGCTTGCCCAGATCATAGAGGTTCCCCTGGGATCAAAGGCCACATCTTACTTAAATATTTAAACATTCAGCTGAACTAACACCCAAAAGGAAAACAGGAAAATGTCAACACAGAAAACCCCATGACAAACGTCAAAATGAATGCTTTCTTGACACGACTCCAGTGTCCACCTCCAGTGTGTGACCTTGTCACCAGTGCGCACCTCAAAACCCGTGATGGCGATCTGGTGCATGGAATCGTTGACCGACTTGACGATGTCGAGCATCGTTGCCAGAGCCTCTTCCAGCTCCACTGTGCCTGCTGAGTTTTTACTGCACTTGAGCATTTCCTGATTGAAGCAGCAGAGAACAGATGAACTCAAGCTTTACTCACATTATGTGCACACAGCAAAATCCCCTTTTCCAGCTTCTGTGATTTGTGCATGATCTTTCATGTAGAACACATGCCATATATACAGTAAATTACCAGGAAAACTGCTGACCTTACACACACACACACACACACACACACATGCACAGTCTTAGGCAGCTAAAGAAATGTATGTTAAAATGATTTCAAGCTGGTGTAAAACCATGCTATTATGGCTGTCAAAATGTGTTAGCTTAGCCATTTCAAAACTTCTGCTAAAATCACCCCAGTGTTTGCAGCAGCCATCCAATACACCCATGTAGTTTTTGACTCGACCACTAGCACACCTCGTATAGCTAGTCAATTTCCCATTGATTTTTTTAACTAATAAAATGTATTAATTACGTGAGCTAGTGGTGAAATATGTTTGTGTGTGTGTGTGTGTGTGTGTGTAACTTTTTACATTTTTATTACATTTCAATATGTTCTTTGACTAATTGCACGTTATTTTTTTACTGAAGGGAATTTCAGTATATATTTCTGCACTATAAAACACTGTGACAGTTATGACAGTTTATGTTATACACTAGCTTTTGAGCTGTAAAAGCAAATTTAGAAACAAGTTAACCAAATAATCCATGACTCAGCTTCCTATAGTCAAATTACTGCAGTCACATTATTATAGTCAAATTCAGATTGTAGGATTTGGCTACATTGAAAATATGTGTATTGGTAATTTTTTTTTATAATGAACACATTCAATACACTCAAACCTGATTGCAAACCACCTAAAACCTCTTAAAGCATGCTCTTTTTAAAGTAAGCTTTTAAAAGAAAGCAATTTTTTTTTTATTAACTGCTCAGCTGTTTTAGTTCCTGTTTATTATATATTCTCTGCAAACTGCAAATGTATTCATAACCATAACCACAAAACTGTATAGATCCACGTGCCTTCAGCATGAGCTGGTACTTGGTGATTCTCTGCACAGGCTTCAGCAGGTACGCGTCCAGTGAAAGCTTATGGTCCAGCTTCTTCTGACATTCCTGCAATGACAGCTACACGTAACTTCTGTTCATCTGATTGTCCTCCATTATAATCATGTTAGTAGATGAGCGGTAATTGAAATTCACGAGCAATGAATCTTCTGTACATCATTGTTAGGAGTGGAGAATCACACATGCAACCTGAATTACATTTATTCCTGGAATAAAGGAAATCAGCAAAGTTTCACACTCTTTATCACCAGTATCATCACCATCATCATCCTCACTTCATCACCATCGTCTTCACCTCATCACCATCATCTTTCAACACATTGTCACCACCATCACGTCCCCATTATCATCTCCACCACATTACTCACATCACCACAGTATTAACATCCCCACGTCACTGCCTGCATCATCATCACCATCATTGTCACCATCATCATTGCTATTGTTATGAAACAACAAACGAGAGCAAACGGTCACCTGGAAGAAAGTGCTATCCCCACACTGCCTCCACAGAGCTTCAGAGCGTGGCTTGTTCTGACAGTACTTTTCATAGATCTGCAGGTCTTCTTTCTAGAGAAAGAGGCAAATGGAGGAAAACGGAGCTTCACCCTTCATCCTACTCATCCTCTATTTGTCGGCAAGCAGTTTTTCTCCTGTCTGACCCACTCACCTGTTTCAAAAAACATGTTCCCACCATTTCTGGATTTTCCATGCAGTTTTCAAGCTCTTTCAGAAATGTCCTATTAAAATAATAATAATAATAATAATAATAATAATAATAATAATAATAAACGAAAAGCAGGGAAGACATTTACTGGAACTGTAAAAATTTGTATGCTGGGGTAACACTAGGCTACATGGCAAGTCATTATCATATAATAAAAGTATATACTGTATAATTAACGCCTTTAAGTGTCCTGTCTCACATTTGCAGTCTCTGTATATTGGTAAATATCACTAAAATAATTCAGGACAAAAAATTATAAATAAATATTTAAGCTATACATTGAAGAGCAAAATGACAATCTGTTTCAGGACTAAAGGACTAAATAGTATTCAAATGAAACACAAAATGAGCCCTATACAGGTTTCCATGCAGTATGGTGCTTTGAGGATATAGCACGTTTTGGCGTAAAGGTCAAAATTCAAGATAAACCGAAGTCACATGGTCAGATGTTTGGAGCATTTGCATGTTGTTTAGCGTTAGCCTAGATAATTATTCCATAGCAGAAACGCAATAAACATGCCTGAAGCATAAAGGGTTGTACTTTGATGGAGGTGATGATCGAGTTTGAATAAGATATGCATGTGAAAGTGACAAGGATATGTCAGGTGCCGCAGATATCAAATACGGCACCCTTTAGTGTCACGTATGAGGCCTTTTTGTGACTGTGCCGCTGACTGTAACCCAATATAACCTGTGATCAAATGACCATGGGAAATATAATATCCATGTGCAGGTCATGAAATAGACTGATCTGTCTCCAAGGACCCTTTAGAACATGGCCGGCCTTGTCTGAGGTGAGTCCTCCACCATGTAATTTACTTTGATTAGGCATTACCAACTGGCAGCAGATCAATTGGAAGGACACATACGTGACCATTTTCCAGACGTGAAAAATACACATAGTCATCAGGTGTCTCAAATAAATCGTGGCTTTAAAATGTATAGTTTATATTTTTAAACAGACCAACCCTGCTGAACACCCCCAGCATTCCACGGTCCAGTGAAATACTCGCTGTGATCCGTCACCGGGGGGGTTAGAAACCCTTTGCTTAGATGATAATTGTTTTTCTACTTTTAGGCTATTACAATCATGCAGATGAACTTTGTGTTAATTACAAGTCAAACTGCAACCTGCACAAATAATTTAAACGAGTGACCTTCCTTACCTCTTGTGAAACTCATAGATTTCTGGAAGGTTACCAAACAGGACTTCTTTTTTGTTCTCAAGAGCTGCTGGCACTAGATGGGATAGCTCAGAGTTATCCAGTTCAGCAGCATAGCCCTACAAAGAAGAGCATTACATCCTTAGCCCCTAAGCCTGGGAATGCCTACTGTACATGTGGATAGCTTCATCACTCAAATGACAACTAAATAAAATATGTTTAATTAAGTAAGGCATCGGAAACCAACACTGCTGTACCACATAAAATCCTTCTCAGATGCAGTCTTGCAGGTCTGGTCTTCTAACTGAACAAAGTTCATATTAATCATGTTTCATTGAAAATGACCAGGATTTCACTTTTATTCTTTTCTTTATTTCTTTGAGGTGTGCTTTGTATGGACAAGAAAGCTATTGAATTACACATTTTTTGTCTGAATACAGGTAAAAGTAGTTTCTTCCCAATTAAATGTAAAAATACACCGATCCTTCCACATACCTTTTCACAGTTCATAAAATTACATTTTTTAAAAATTCCCCACTTTATCTCACAGGAATTGGGTAACAAACCAATATTTTGCATACAACAGTACAGCTACATGTGTATTGCATTATAAAAAATTGACTTGACTAATTACTCCAAGCCCTTCACTGTTTTTTTAAAATAACCAAAAGTAGTAAAAAAATGCAGCTCACGAGATTAACCTCAACCTAGAAAAAAAGCAACTTAGATTTGCACGACAATTAAATTTGACCATGAAAAAGTATTCAGCTTGAGCTTTCAAATGAGCTATAACCAAGTAATGTAGCTGTAATAACAAAAAAACTAATTTAAAAAACTCTAAATTATCATAATCTAAATTCTATTACTTTCTTGGCACCCATGGAGTGGAAAGGTGTTATATATCTCAAAGGGGGAAAAACATTTCTGAGCTCTGGAAGGTATGTGCAATTCACATGACAAATTTCATCAAAATCAAAAATTGAGTAATTTTATTTATTTGTTTGTTTATTTGACAGACACTCTGGGATGCAAATAACCAAATTTGCTGAAGTAAAATAGTATATAAAGTTTCACCGTAATCTGAAAAATGCCAGAGAAGGGTTTAAATGATTGCCATGAAAATGTCAAAATTAAATATTCATTTCACATGCATTAATCACACATACCTCTATGATGCTTTGCAACTCTTCAACATACAGTCTTTCTGTTTCAATCAGCTCATTCATGATGTGTCTACAGTAGGAAGAAAAATATTTAGTTCATTAGCTACAAACTCTTTACTAAGGTGATAACTGCAAGTGGAGGAACATCTCCAATGAAAAGGAAGTGGTTGGTGTTTTTGATATGAATCAAGCTATGTATAGTGTGTGTGTGTGTGTGTGTGTGTGTGTGTGTGTGTGTG
>JAODJU010000033.1:8674300-8699372 GCA_026776725.1 Gnathonemus echidnorhynchus
CAGATAAATTGGACGATATAGTGTGTGCGACCGATTTAATGAGCCACAAATGAGAAGTAGTGCTTAAACAGGATAAAGCTACAACTTTCCCTTCTGTTGATAAAGGGCGCAGCCATCTTCGATTCTGAACTCGGGATCCTCTGCATTATCCGAGATATTTCTCGGATCTCCGAGAAACGGGAGCGCGCATGTCATCACTTCCGGCTTCGAAACTCGGAATCCAACTCGGAATCCGAGTTCCCAGGGCAAATGGAACGCACCATTATAACTACCCAGACAGCAACTGACTCCGATCCGGATCCGCCTCTAGTCCGGCAGATCCGCGTTAAAGTCACATCCGTTTTACAGCTGCGATACGGACATGGCCCGGACCCAGGCTTCAGTGACGGGAACGCAATAATGTCAGCAGAATCAAAGCAGCTACGGGCCGGTGTTCTGTCGAAATGATCTACTTTGTCGAATTATCCTACCGTAGTGCTAATCGATAGCCCTAACCCTAACCCTAAACCCCCTAAAATCCTTACCCTAACCCTAACCCAAACCCCTAAAACCTAACCCTAATCCCAAAACGGTAGAACTGCACATGCGCTAAAAGGCTCGGTAGTACGTTTCGATGGGTAGTTCATCTCGTCAGAACACCGGCTCTTTAAAGGGAGCCGATCCAAAAGAGCCGAAGCTTTGAAAAGAGCCGGAGTTCCCATCACTAGCTTACAGATGGTTAGTGTTTTGTCTGTCACCCTTTCGCCGTTTATATTTTCCGCCGGGTACCCAAAATGCTGACACGCAAAAGATTTAAAAGTGTCTGGGGCATCTGCTATGGTAATTTCGTCAGATGCCGACATGCTTACAGCAGCTGATTTGCAGCGCCTTCGCGAGACCGCTTTTCACTCCGATGAGAAATCTCATGTTGTAATATCGCATGATCTCGTGACACGAAATCTCGTTACACCCCTACTGACCTGTCCCCCTACTTGGCATTCTGGTTTAGGCTGGTGTGCACAAGTACCAAGGTGAGGCTGCATACCTTAGCAGCTGATATTTGATTTGATTCAAAACGTACTCGGCTTGCCACAGCTAGTCCTGTCACAATTATTACATTATCGCCTGATTGCGATTATTTGAACTGGCCGCGATTATCTTTTGCATAATCGTTAGAATCGTCTCCATCTGTATAAAATAGATGGATGAGACAGAACCGTCATATTTCTATCATTATTTCTACATCATTTTGTACCATGTAATGTTGGCGCTCGTTTAATAACATTATCTCGTTCCGATTCTGAAGTTCTGAACCAATCCATACCATCTGTAGTTTTCGTACCTTGCACGTCCGTGCATGCACAACATTACACTTTACGGCAAACTTTACGACGATGCCCGATTTGTACCACGTCCTTTCACAACACTTCTATGACTCCCTCGATCCCTCTAGTATTTCTTTTCACTGCTTCAGGTTAATTTAACCAAATGCTTATGAGTAATCTTCACCAGCCCAGGACATCAGCCAGATATTCTGATTTTGGATTTTTGTGTTCTCTGTTTAATGAAAGTTCTGCATGGCACAGGCACTTGTATCTGAGTGCATGTTTATGCGTCTTGTTACGGTGTGATTACTGCATATGTCCCTGACGGCTGTCACTATTATGCTGCAGCAAAGCCAGTATATTATGCCAATAGGACAAAGAGCTAGAGAAGTGTATATTATTTTGTCACTTTATTTCTGATCCAACTGCTTTGGAGTGATATAACCAATGCACAAAATGGCCTTCCCGAACCCGCTGTACATCTGTAATGTGGTTTAGGAGATGCGGATCAGCCTGTGACTCGCTCCTCTCTGCAAGAAGCAGGTCCAGTAATACAATTTGGTAGGGAACAAGGGTTTTTATTCTGCTTCTTCTTAGTCCAACAGCTGACTAAAACCAAAAACTGGAAAACACCACCATACTTGAACAGCACACCTCTTCTCTTTTTTGTTTTTCACGCGCCCGCACCCTGGTGGCCCCACTCCCAGAATGCCATGTTATTTTAAAGCAATAGTGGTGTAGATTTCAGTAGTAACGAGAAAGTAACGAAAACCAGGCTGTAATGAATCGTTATGAGTATTCAGCCATTCAAGGATTGCTGACAGTAACGAAATGACTGCTCAAACCACCCAATCAGCACTCGCCATGCAGACTGTTGTTTGCGACAGTTCTGGCTGGCATGCACTTAAGCTTGCAGCTGGTTTCCATTATCTGACGCCTGCGCTCATTGCCTGCATGTTGTATGGCCCACATACGAGTCTGATGGGGCTGGGTCACTACACTGACTGGCCGGGGTAATTAGTTGCCCATCGCCGTTCTAACGACAGAAGACATACATACGTCTTAAGTTCATAGTAGTAACGAGTATTGGGTAATGAGTATTAAGTAACGAATACTGGACTGCCGAGTACTCGGTAGTAACGATCACTCAAAAGTAATGGATAACCACATCACTATAAAGCAACTGGCTCGTCCCATAACACGGGTATGCAAGTACGCTTTCGCCAGTGATACACACAGCAATTTCTTGTTGTAGCAGCGCAAATGCATACACATTTTACGTGCTTTTGCACCGGTATGACGGTATATTACCGTGTATTTTAACCTTTATGTGGCTAATTTGTACTTCTTTCGTGGTATAATGGCTAAAATGCACACTGATTTCTTGTCGTAAGAACACGAATGTACATAAAATAAACATGCATTTACAGTAGATGTACGGCAAATGAGTACTTGTATACCAGTTGTCTGTGCCACTGGATATAAATGTGGCTGAAAAACACAAAATACACCAGACTTCATATTTCAGTTCAGAAAGAACCAAAGCTATAAGTATACCAAAATACCATGTCGTTGGATAGTAGCAATTTCAACTGATGAAAATATAAACAAACATTTCACATATGGGATATTATATTTAGGTAATAGTGTTGACCCAAAATCTGGAAATAGATGACTGGAGTGAACACTTAAAATGACAAGCAAAGAAAATGGAAATGGTCAACGGAATTATTAATAACTTGTCAGATTTAAGGTACCCTAGTTGGATTTTTATCTTCATTCACTTATATTTACCTCAGACTACCCTAATTCCAATAAATTGTCCGGCATAGTCTGCCGTAAAGGTAGACAATATGACTTGCAGTAAAATGGCAGGATGAACAAATTGGGTGGTGCAGACGTGCGAGGTAAGATCAGGTAGGTGATACGGATTGGGCAGTGACAACATTAACTGTTTATCTCAAGGCGTTTAATTTCTTATTTATGTCATATCTGCCCTATACAATTTTTGTTTACAAAGCTTAAAAAGCAAATGCAATTTTTATGTTCCAATATTTGATATTTATTTCTTCATAGTGTGTATATATAATATTAAACTATGATTAGGCTAACTCTAGGCAGGTAGTGTTATCAAAGGAACTGTAAAAGACAATAAAATCATTAATTGCAATTATTTGTATGACAATCATCAACTAAAATTTAATGATCGTGACAGCCCTACTGACATCCTGTATTTCAGTTCATGAAGTCTTCTGCAGACAATAGTCATTGACAAATCCACCCTTGTCTCCTGAAGAGTATTTCTGATTTCTCAGACAGGTGTTTGGGGATTTTTTTTCATTATGGTGAGAATTCTTCTCTCATCAGCTGGTTTCTTAGGTTCTTAGGTTTTCTGATTACAAAGCTCGCCTGTGCTCTTTTTTCTTGTTTCACGCTGATGATTTTGGTAAGACAAAAGTCTGTCCAGGTTCTCACACTTTTTTATTCTTGTTTCTCAGCCTCATAGTCGTTTCCTTCAGTTTCATTGGCATAACTTTGGTCCTCAAGTTGACAAGTGGCAATACCACACTCCAAAGGTTATCGAAAGCCTAGAATACAAACTAGATGCTGAAAGATGCTGTACCACTTAAAACACCTGCCATGTGTCCCAAACATTATGGTGGCCTGAAATCGGCGGCTGTGTATAAAAACCAATGTAATTTCTACCATTTTATTAAATCTGATAACCAGATTTTTGAGTTGAGTGAGTTGATTACAGATCTAAACGTGTGGAGCCCAGAGGCAAAAATAAAAAAAAAGAAAAAAAAAAGGTCCCAAACGTTACAACGTTTACTCATTTATCTGATTCTTTTATCCAAAGCAACTTACAGAAGAGGGTAGGGTGTGCTCCCTGTGAAAGCTTTGTGTTGCTAATGTAGTGCTCTACTTGTTGAGCTATAAAAGCTATACACTGTACACTGGATAAGTGGTTAGAAGTCGGATGGTTGAAGGATGGATGGGCAGTGTGATGGTTTTCTGACTTCTCATACACTCTGTACTCTTTTTCAGAAATCAAGACAGCATGACATACCTCAGAAAATCATAAAGTCATCCACAGCCAATTCAACCACTTCAAGAGCCAAATCTGATCACTGGAATAGTTGTTTGAAGATGGTATTTTTGATAAACCCTCGGTATTCAGAAAATATGTGTATGCCTCACATAGAATAAATAAGATGAAAGTTTTTTTCTGTTGGACTTGACAAGGAAACAGGAGGAGGATTTCAGAATGTTTTTAAATTTAAGAAAATTCAGGAAATGTAAAATATTCCAACTGACAGTCACATTGTTTGTCTTGTCTATGACAATAGTCTGTTGGGAGGACCTGGATGAACGTGTAGTCAGCCACCTAAAGTCGTACTTATACCGTTACTTGATCAACAATTACAGTTTCATAAACAGCAGTTTCTTCACTAGTCAAGAGAAGGCCCAGAGCCTCAACACCTACCCCTACTTGATCAACAATGAGCACAAATGTGAAAAACAGGACGTGCTCCTTCTCCTGTTCGTGAAATCATCTCCTAATAATGTGGATAGGAGGCAATCTATTCGCTTGACCTGGGGCAATGAGATGTACGTCTTGCAGACTCTGGGTGTCAGAATGAGAGTGGTGTTTGTATTGGGCGTGCACGAGCAGCACCAGCAAAGGGACTACATCCAGCGAGAGCTCATCAGAGAGGCTCGCAGGTATAAAGACCTTGTCCAGCAGGACTTTGCCGACACGTTTCACAATCTTACTGTGAAGCTGGTCCTCCAGTTCCAATGGGCTTACACCTACTGCAGACAAGCCAGGTTCGTCATGTCGACTGACGACGATATGTTTATACACATGCCCAACTTAATGCGCTATCTGCAGGGCCTGAGCAGAAGGGATGTGCAAGATCTCTGGGTGGGCCATGTGCACAAGGGATCCCCCCCTGTCCGTCACAGAAAGAGCAAGTACTATGTGCCTCATGAGATGTATCCATGGATTTCCTACCCAGACTACACAGCGGGAGCAGCTTATGTGGTGTCCAGGGACATGATGCACAAAATCTACCAAGCGACCATGACTCTGCACACTACACTTCCCATTGATGATGTTTTCATGGGCATCTTTGCCAGTACAATAGGGGTTTCACCTCAAGATCATGCTTATTTCTCAGGTGAAGGAAAAGCCCCATATCACCCTTGTATCTATGACAAGATGATAACCTCTCATGGACATGTTTCAGACATCCACTACCTCTGGAAGATATCAACTAGTCCCCAAAATGTGAACGTGTCCACTGGACTCATGGGGAAGCTGTACTGTACAGTCATGAAAGCAGTGCTTCTCTGTAAACCGTACAGCACCTACTCCTGTATAGCAGCCTTTTCATAGGATTCACTGCCCTTTCATTCCGTGACAAAAAGGACTCTTGTAAAGTTTTAGGTTTACATCTTACTAGTAACTAACCTACCTTTATGTCAGCAACCATAAATAACTTGTTCTCAGGCAGTAGCAAAGGTTCAAGTCTGCAGCATTTCCGTTAAAATATCTACCTGCTCTCAAGATACCAAGGACAGAGATATCAGGGGTAACCATTAGGTTAGAGAGGTGTGCTCACACATACCTTGAGTTTTAAATTCTATGATTCAACGCATATAAACTCAAGATCAGATAGAAGCAGCCCAGTACATACAGCTATATATTTTATTACAGATCTAAAGCATAAAATGGGATAATGACTTAAAAAATGTATCATTTAATAGAAAAAGAATCAGCCAGGCTGTAGAGCAGCGGGGGTTAAGGGCCTTACTGAGTACCCAGCAGTTAAATCACTCTGCCAACCACAGGATTTGAACCAGCAACCTTCCGCTCACAGGCAGAATGTCTGAACCTGCTGAGCTACACAGGGACCCTCGTCCCTAGTTGGCAAAATATACCGTTGCTCCTCGGTAGCTCCCCAGATTATTTTCTTTGTAAAAGTAGCTTTCACTGTAAAAAAGCTGGAGACACTGCTTTGGGAGTTTCACATCCCATCCACACTGCAATATACCGCAAGCTAAATACCAGTTGAAGGAGATAGACAGTAATAATGGACCAGATGCTTTCGCAAATATTATTGACCAAGGCTTTGTGAATTCAGGCTAATTGTTTTAATGAAAACATTCTATAAAATGCAAATTAACCTTTTTAAAATTGGTGCAATCTTTTCCTAATTATTTGCGTGTAATTAGAACTGATTCAGTGCTCAGCTACAATTAAGGCCATTTCAATATATTTTGAAGTGCATTCTGATGAACCGTTTTAAGATTCTTGTATGATTGCACATTTTCCATTAAATGGATGCGTGAATATTTAATAATTCATCTGGTTCATCTGCAACATGCAAGTTAAATATGTTAACTAGCTAGTTAACAAGGGTGCTGCTTCTTATGGAGAGTTCAGCCATAATTGACTAATAATTGATTATTGATTGATTGTTGAAAGCATTCATAAAAATATATAATATACAAATGCAATATCCTTGTGAATTTTTTTTCTAGAAATGGAAATGTAAAGACTTTGATGTATAACTTCAAGTCAATTATGTGAGTACATGATAGACAGTATACAAGACACTATAGAAATGTAAAGGTACATTCAGAGAACACACAGAATGAATGTCAGTGCCACAAATGAGACTGACACTGTGCCTGTAAAGAGTTAGTTTTTACCTTCTTCTGCTTGACAAAGTTTCTTCTGTCTCGTTCGATACTACTGCGTGACTCGAGCCTCCCTGGCTGGCTTCGTGCATGACTTCAATCTGCAAACAAATGGCAGAAAACTGGCCAATTTAAATGATCAAGGACTTTACTGTCTATCAGTCAGACTAAGAGGCAGAATATGACAGGGGGACAGATTAATAATGTATTGCTGGCTTTTGTTTACCATATTTATCTGTAAAGTTGATCTGATAGAGTACAGAAAAACCTATGGTATGACATTAATGCCACACCTTAGCTGTCATGTTGACATCAGTAATGAACTAACTTTAAAACACCAGCTACACTCTTACATCAGGAGAGTGACATTTCAAAGTAAGGTCTTCAAAAGATGCATCTGCTATCTTGTTTATACAGAAGGCCTGAAGTGCAAAACAAATGAATAAATCAGAAAGCACAATGGCATGTCACAAAGAAGTCGTCAGAAATTGCTACTACATTTAGAAATCACAACGGTAACTCAGAAAATACACCGATATTAACTACAGTAAAACCAGAAAAGGTACTTACTGAATCTCTTGGTCTTGCACTGATTGGACACTATATCTATCATAACAAGAACTCTGAAATTGTTTTCTGAATTGTCATTGGGTTTTCTGAATTGTCGTTCAGTTTTCTGATTTGTTCATTTGTTTTGCATTTGAGGGCTTCCATATGTTTATCCTTAAAGTTATATAATGAACTTGCACTATTGCTCCTTGGAAAAGTCCGATCAAGAACGGCTGCAGTGAAACCAAATCTGACTCGTCTTATAAAAAGGAGAGCAGTAGTATGAATGAATCATATCCAATCCAACAGAGCCACTTTTCTAATGACTGCCACTCTAAGCTGGGTACCATACTTTACCTTAATGCCTTTGGATTTGCGGATGTTTTTCTTTTTTGCCAAATCAGTATCGGCAGGTTGCTTTGGGGGGCTGGCCTTCTCTGTAACCCTGTGGTTTGGAGCTGAAACAAAACAGATCATAATGGTGAGCATATATGTAAAGAAGGCAACATGAATCCATTGGCCCATTCTACCCCACAGTCTAGATAATTAATAATTGTGTTATGCCTGTGCAGCTATGGTTTGATTAACCTGAGGTCTGTCTTACCTGCAATCACCTGCTGATTGCTACTACCTGTCGGTTACCTATAAATGACCTGGCCATACCCCCCATTCTGCAGCCTGTACTGCCACACTACACGTCTCCTTTCTCCCCTTTCCCCTAACTTTATTTTAATTAATAAACATATTTGTTTGCTAATCCTGTGGTGGTCTGACTCCTTTATGTTGCTCCTTGAGAGCCGAGGTTGTCACAACTGTTAAACGGTCTGATTTAAGCAGCTGTATGGTGAAGATCATAATATTAATAGGCATCTTTTCCTCATGTGTTATTCAGTTGCATGTGCATGCGAAGGTCTAATCAGGCTAAATAACATTAGCGATATGTCTGTAGGCTGTGGTCTCCCTGGATTCCAGAAGATCATTAAGAGGAAGGTGTGATCATCAGCGATATGCACGGAAGGAGGACCCCATGGTTTCTCCAGGACTGGCCACTCCAACTCCCACCAGAAGCCCTGGATCAATGCCACCATTTACCTCGTACTGAGGGAGTGGACTGCCAGGCTTGGGCTATGAAGGACTATTACGGCTGGAAAAATAACAGCACCAACTTCTAGAAGCTGGAGAGTAACTTTGGCAGCTCTGATCTGCGACGCTTGTGGAAAGAACTGCATGCGATAATGGATTACAGAAGCTCGACAGCTGCGTCTACAGACACCTCCGCCTCACTCCCAGATGAGCTGAACAGCTTGAGTATCAGTGTATGCCAACATGTTCAACTTGTCCCAGTCTTTGTACACTATACCACTCTGCCTAAAAGATGTCCAGAATTGTGTATGTGGCGAAGAAAGCTACTCTTATCTGCTTGAACAACTACTGTCCCATCGCTTTAACCTCCATAGTTATGAAGTGCCTGGATGGTGCAACCTCAACATCCCCTCAACCCTGGTTCCACTCCACTCCGACGTAACAGATCCATGGATAATGCTGCCTCCCTTGCCCTGCACACTGTTCTGGGGCATTTAGATTAAAGAAAACCCTACATCAGAATGCTATTCATTGACAACTCGGTTTTCAACAGCATTATACTTCCCAAACTGGTGTTAAAGCTGAGAGCTCTTTCTGAGACTGGGTGTTTTCACACCAGCACTTTATAGCCCTGACTCTGGTTCAATTTCCCCCTTGGTTTGAGCAGGTGTGAATGCAGTAATCTCACTCGGGTACGACCCAAAACAACCGCACTGAGACCCTTGAGAGGAGGTGGTCTCGGTCTGGCCCCAGGGAGAAGGAGAAAGGAACCGAGGTCTTGGTCTAGCAGAGAGGTACGTTGCCTTCTTGAAATCTGGGCAGAGGACTACATCTGTCAGCTCCTGAAGACAACTCGTAAAATCTGTGACGTTTTCAAAATGTTCAGTCAACAGCTGAAGTAGAGAAGATTTGACCAGTCCACCGCACAGTGCCGTGTGAAAGTGTAAAATAAAAACTGACGCAACAACATATAAAAATGACAGATATTCAGCTGCATAGCCCAGGACCTTCTTCCAGTATTTACTTTCTTGCTCCTGCCACTGACACATCTGGCCAATTAGCAGAATGAACATTCGCACATGGTTTGTAGTGGTGCATTGTTGCTTCGCATGGATTTTCCTCTGATTGAAAGAAAACCAAACTGAGGGAAAAACACCCCAAGGTTACAAATTCATCAACTGATTCGGACCAGAGAAACTGAACTATGGGTGTGAAAATGCCTAAACGGACTTCTGCATAACTAATCTTCTACATTGACTCCACATCAACACTTGTGTCTCACAAGGCCGCTGCCTCATCCCACTGCTATAGTCTATTCACTTATGACTATGTAGCAAAGCATGGCGGAAAGAGCATAATCTAATTTGCAGACAACATCACTGTGACTAAGCTCATCAGTGATGGTGACAAGGCTGCCTACAAGGAGGAGGCAACAGACCTGACCACCAACACTGACAAGACAAAGGAGATCATAGTCAACTTCAGAAGAACCAGAGGTGTTGATTCCTCACTAATCGCCAATGGATCTCCCATTGAGACAGTCAGTAGCTTCCGGTTCCTGGACGTCCTGATTGTTGACCCTGGTGAACTTCTACCACTACACCACTGAGAGCATCCTGACTGGGTGCATCATGATATGGATGGGTAATGCAACTGCTCAGGACCTCAAACTGCCACAAAGAACTGTCTATACAGCCTCAAAGATCATCGGAATAGATCTTCATTTTCTGGAAAAGGACTTTACTTATACAGTAGCGTAAAGCTTATTTAGTCATCAAAAAAAAGGATCAAGATTACAGGTTTTATCTTGGGGGTAACTTACGATGGCTGGTTGTCCGAGGAGCCTTGGGTGAGGACCGTTTTGGGGAAGACTCTGGCCGAGGGGCAACCGGCTGCACGGGCCTGGTCTGCTTGGCAGACAACTTCTTCAGACTGACATGTCTTTTCTCAAACATCTCCTGTACATCCTCGAGCCTCTGCAGGGACTTCCGCACATTGCTCTGGAAGAATACCATCCAAGGAAAAAAAAAAAATAATAAAAAAAATAATCAAAGAGACTGAACATGAAGGCAAGTTATCCATCTAATTGTACTTACATCACCTACTTATAGTCTTCTCTCTGCTCTTCAACCTACATGCATTGGATTTTTATCGTCAAATCAAAGTAATGGTTCTGACTGCTGCCATTGATGCTCCCAATTCACATGAAGTTTCCAGCAGACATACCTTGACCTCAGCTGTGAGTACGATCTCATACTGGTTGTAGAGGTCCTTCAGGTATGCCAGCTGGTGTTCCTTTGCGGTTTCCAGGAATCTCTCGATGTCCTGAAGGGCAGCCTCAGCACCTTCCTGAGACTGACACTTGTCCACAGCCTGGGACGCCAGCAGGTACACGCCGGACTCACACCAGTGGTTCACCTGCAGCAGACGACAGGTTGTTTACCACAATACACCACACAATTTCTTAAAATGCGCAGGCACCATAAACCTCATTAAACCTTACAGCCAAAATACATTATCACAGACATCAGCCATGTACCTTCAATCATACATTCATGATAAATATAAAAATTCATGTTTATCCATCTTTACCACTAACCTTGAGGAACAAGGCCACAATGCTGTGCACTTAGCTACTTTGTTATCCCTATTTCAGCCAAGAGAATCAGAATTATAAAATGCCATCTTGTTCAAGAGAATAGTGAACAATAGGCACTGGTTTGCAAGTCATATACTACTACGAGCTATAATTAATTGGCTAGAAGTTTTGGTGCTCTTTTAAAGTCATTCTCTTTAGCTAGCTGTTCTCTGGCATAACATTTTTTGAAGGCGTCATTACTCTGTATTATAAAAGATTAACAAAACAGAGGTGACACCCGATTTGTTTTTTTGTTGTTACCTTATCCATCAGTTTATGGATTTCGTGGGATTTCGCCAGAATGTCGTATTTCCGTTTGGCCTCATTGGTAAAGTCATCGTAGATTCGCCTCAGCTCCACGCACTTGGGCCGGATGGAGTCAACGGCGTAGTGATTGCTCTGTATCAGCTGGTCACCATGCAGAGCATGTCTCTGTGCCCTCTCTAAGGATTCCTGCAACACAGGCGGGACAGCATCACTATCACCAGCTACAGACAAAGGGGGAATGGAAGCATGTATTATGTTACACACACAGCACTGCAGCACTACACATTTGTTTGTTGTTGGGGGGCTATTGTGCTAGGACTTAATTTAATTATGTAATGCTGCTTGACAACATCAATAAAAATGTGATCAATAAAGTATTATTTTATCTTGAATAGGTGCTTTGACCATGTACTTTGTATAAAAAAAGTGTGAGAAAAATTGCCTAGAGGGATATTTTTGTAAACGCTTTGGAATGCACTTATACTAATGCAAGAGTACCTGTGTGTTAAACAGTTGACACCCAAGAATGTAAGCTAAAGATAATTAAGAGTTAACCTTAGTGTGACTGTTCGCTGGAACCTTAAGCTAGGTAGAATTCGCAGATATGGAGGCTGGAGAGTACAGGTGTCAGTCTGGAGCGCGTTTATCAGACAGCAACAGGAAGACACCCACGAGATAAGGGAGGGGGGGGGACGAGAGTCATGCAAAGTGTCACATGAAGATACATGCTGCATTAAGTAAATACATGCTTGCAAGATGCAAACTGCAAAAGGGATATATGTTACAGTGCACGTGCTTCACCCCAGCTGGGATAATCTGGTTCGAGGAGGGGGCACGAACTGTGTCCCACTGTAAAAGGTGTGTTATCCAAAAAGCTCTTAGAGCATAACCATGGAACTGACAGTGAAGTGGCTGCTCCCCGAAATCAGACAGTAAAACGGCGCCATACTCTGCCACACCGACTGTCATAAATTTCTACCACAAAGGCTTCTGGCAGGTGAAGATGGATGCTTGATAAAACCAGTGCAGTAGATTAATAATTAACAAGGGTCTTGATTATTACATTGCAGTTACACTGTTATCCATATAGAAATGCATATTTTATTATTTTTACTAGACTGAATCAGGTAACCAGTTCAGAAACTAGGTCAAAAATGATTTATATACAGGTGACCAAAGAGTCACGCAGTTAGGTAGATTACATTGTAGTATTCACTGTTCATTATACACCGCTTTTACAAAGCAAAAAAATAATGTGGCTTGGGTTGGAACAATATGATGCAATAAACAATGGCAAAATCTGCAGGTTCTTTAAAAGGATCAAACACCTACAGTAATATAATATTATACTGACTTTCAAATAAGGACCATGTGACAAAGAAAGGGTAGTACAGAGTATACAACGCATCAATTTCAGAAAGCTTCATTCATGTGTTGAAAGTTTAATAAAGCCAACCTGAGCCTTCTCTTCCAAGGACTTGAGGTCTTTCAGCAGCTGTTCCACACGCGTGACACAGTCCCCGATGTCACTAAGGGCGGCCTGCGTTGCCATGAGACTGTCCAGTGACACTTTGACCTGCCGAGGAACAGAGTGAGGTGATGCGGACAGACGAGATCATTGCCTCCTATCGCTGAGCATAGCTGAGATCCTCAAGGAAGTCCCTTTGGTTCTTATTGATAACATACATCTCGAAAGTCCTGTTCGAAGTGGCGTAACTGTAAGCACTGTTCAAGCTTCAGGTGATGTTTGGACCAGAACTCCTCAAAGGCATTTTCTGTCTCGTCCAGCTGTGCCAGCAACCTGAAACATTAATGAACACATTAATGGGTGCAGCTGATGGAAAAATAGTGAATTAAGGTTATTTCAGTAATTGTGATTAATTCAATAACAGGTAAGAAATGCTTACAATTAGAACACTAATTATAATTACAGTAACAGACACATTTCGTAATGAGCTTTAGGGTTTAACCAACCTCTCCACAGTTATTACATTCTCAGTCTCATCAGGGTTGAGTTTATGGTTTGGGTTTTTCTTTGCTTGTTCTCGAATACAGGACAGCAGGGTCATTCCTTCCTTTACAGCGTGTTCAAGCTGTTCCTGTTACAAGGAAAGAGGAAAACTAATGTCGTTTAAAACAACAAATGAGTCATTTGGGTGCAGAGACTGCAGTGTTAAGCAGTGGTCACTGTTTTAACACAGTTCAATTGTGTGAAAGACTTAAAATGAAATTATATGACTTTAGATTTAGAGAGAAAAACACGTCTTTATTTTTTACATATTAACAGCCTTTCTGATAGATTTAGAATGATTTATACTGTACCATGTAATACCAGTTGCTTTTAGCAGCAGCAATGAATATAGTGACTTATAAGTCACCTTTAGGTTGGTTGTACAGTCAAGGGGGTCTGTTCTTCCATTGCTTAAGTGAAGCAGCTACACACCTTTTTGACTTAAGCGCACATTGACCCCAAGGTGTATAATCTAAATGTCTCAAATATTATCCAGCTCTATACATTAGCTAAGGGTTTTATCCAAAAGGATTTCATCAGGGAGCTATAGTCGAGTTCCTCCTGGGATGTGACCTTGGTTATGAGTCTTATTTACCACTACATATTTTACATTTAAAAATGTAATACTGCTTGAAAGTACAGGAGACTGGCTGAAGCTCTTACCTAAACAGCTTATTAATATCATATGTAGTAAATGTCTCTAATATGCATAAACAACCAAAACAGAGTTATTCATTAATGGACCAAAGCAGACGGAGACCAAAGACCCAGATTCTAAAATTAGCTCCCCTGGAAGGTTCTGCTTACCTTGAGCTTGTCGTGTTTCTCAGTGTGGGCGGCCAGAAGGTCTTTGGTGCACTGCACGTCATTGGGGAGCTCAGTCTCGGCTAAGTCCGTGCCAAATTTCTGTAGCTTCTGGGCTGTGGTCTTCACAGTCACTGCAAAGTTCTCTATGGCCTGTGTAGCCATAGACAGGGTGTGTGATATGGGTAAGGCAGCAGCCAAACTGCAATATGGGGCATGTAGTTCATCATTTTATCCCCCAAGTAAACAATACAAAAAGAACAATGGCAGCCTTTCTGTGCCTGTGTTAAAAACAGGTTAGCCATCCCAAATCTTAAATACAGCACAGTAATGCCACTCTATCTGCGGGTGATACGTTCCAAGATCTACCACGGATGGCCGAAACCACACATAACAGTGAACCAACCATAGCAAACCCCATACATAGTGTGATTCTTGTGTATATACATACCATGTTGTAAAGTTTGTTTGGCCAGCAGGTGTGAATGGCCAGCCCGCCTTTTCACTCCCTCTCTAACCCTTGTGTGCTCCCCTGCTCCTTGGACAGCCACATGGCTCAGGCTCATGGCTATAACCCTACAGTTATGGGTTAAAGGCCAGCTTCACCTGTTGGTTATTTATTGCTTTATCCTTAGTTTGATATTGTTTAATCTGTCTTGTTTATGGTTCTCTGCCCCTATCTTGGTTATGTTCCGTTTTACTTGTTTCTTGATTTTCATCTAGTGTAGCATTTCCCTGTATTACCTTTTGTAAGTTCCTTAGTTCTGTGTTCATTAGTGTTAGTTATTTCACCTGTGTCTTGTTGCCCTGTGCCCTTTTTGATTGGTTGTTTTTGATGATTCACACCTGCCTTTTGTTAGGCCTTATTTATATATTTAAGTACCTGCCTTGGTTAATTTGTCCAGTTGGTCGTTGTGTGAGATGCTACTCTGTGTGTTACCCTTCCTTTATTTATGTGCTTAGTTCTGCAGTTGTGTTTAATCTATAGTTTTTTTTTTAGTTGATTCCTTATTTGTTCCCCTGTTTGTTTTTGACCCCTCATGGTCCTTTATTTTGTGCCTTCCCTGTTTGGTTCAGTTTTGTTAATAATCCCCTTTTGTCACGGAGCTGCCGATGGATCATCACCCCACCTGCGCCATGCCGTGCCGTAACACCCAGTTACATAAGTTAACCTGAATATGTATGATGGCTTGAACCCCCACATAAAAGAAGTGTTATTAGTAATATACAATATAGTGACCACAGTGTGTCTTAATGCTTTCAAACTATTCTCATGCATACATACAGTACAGTAATAATGTGCTGCATTATTGGTCAGGTAGTAGGCTTTTGATGAAATTCAATTCAATTTTATTTGTAAAGACTAGTTTTCTCAAAGCGCTTTACATTATCCCCGCCCAAAGCCTCTAGTGAACAGGCCAGAGGTGACAGTGGCAATAAAAAACTCCTCAGTAGGAAGAATCATTAGGAGGAAACAGACTCAAAGGGGAAACACATCCTACAGTGGCTGGCAGAGGAAGTCAAATAAAATCCTAATTCAGTACCTAATGTGTAAGTGTGCCATTTCGGATGCACCCCGAGTTCAGACACAGTTCACATCCCTGGATTATTAGCTCCCTTGCAGCTCATGAACTTGATTAACCAGTTGAGTTTATGAAGTGCTAGCTGTCAGTTAACTCTTCCTGAAGAGTGTTTATACCATACAGCATGCATGTTGCTTCTCCACACTTCTGAATGGCATTCATTTGATCAACTGGTTTTTGCCTTTCACAACCTTCTTGTGTTTTGAATTAGCTTTTTTTCGCGTTGCTACCGGCTGTGTTTGGACTGCATTTTCGACTGAGTGAGAATAAACCTCAAGGCTCCACATCTGGATCATATCACCATTGAATTACAGCTGTTTCTCAGACTAAATACAAAGAGGGGGAAATAAATGGCATTTGCTGCTAATGTAAAACATTTTTCAAAGCGCACTAAGGACCCTGTAAGAGAGGAGGGCGGCTATCTCTGTGTTCATTCACAGTAATCCAGCACACTTAAGAAATAAAAAGTTACATTAATTGGCCAGTTACTGAAGGGACCTTGTCTGGTCTAACACTTCAGTTTCAGTGAAATACGTAAAATTCTTGGGACCGCAGGGAACACAGCTGCAGTTTCCCACAATGTGAAGACAAAACACAAGCAAGTTTCCTCAAGTGTCCTTGTGTGATTATAAGCCAAACATAATTCATGGTGCAGCAGGATAGTCTGCCTTCTGTGTCTGTGGGTTCCACATCCGCGGAATCGAGCAACCCCAGGTTGAAAATATTTGAGAAAAAAAAAAACTCCAGTAAGTTCTAAAAAGCAAATCTTGCCACTCATCAAATGCTACATTGGATCCACAAGAATGAAAGGAGAGAATGAATTTATATTTTCTATATGTACTATAATGGTTGTGTCAGTACTGAATATGTACAGACTTCTTTTTCTTGTCATTATTCCCTAAACCAGTGTTTCTCAAACCAATTCTCGGGGATCCCCAGACGGTCCACATTTTTGCTCTCTGGGGGTAACCGAAGACTGGTGTGAGAAACACTACCCTAAACAATACAGTACACCCTGAAACAAGCTGTTACACAACATACATTCAGTGGCTTGGGACCGGCTGGTTATCACTGCCAACAGGTCAGAGAGTACGCCGAGTGGATGGACAGGGGAGGCACTGTGCCCACAGACTGGCAGGCCTGCTCAGGTGGGGTTAGAGCTGGGTAGATGGACAGAGGTGGCACTGTGCCCACAGACTGGCAGGCCTGTTCGGGTGGGATTAGAGCTGAGTGGATGGACAGAGGTGGCACTGTGCCCACAGACTGGCAGGCCTGCTCGGGTGGGGTGGAGGTGAATGGCTGGTAATGACTGTGCTTCAGCCATCCATGTATGTTTCAGGTGAATGCTCTGCAGTTCAGGAGCCTCCCCATGCTGTGGTGGGGTTTCCTCTGGATTCACCGGTTTCCCCCCCATGGTCCAAAATCATGCTAATTGGAGTTTACAAATTCCCCGAAGGCATGAATGGTGTGTGTGCCCTGCTATGGACTGGCACCTCATCCAGGGTTATTCGCATACAATTTTTATCAGTCCACCAGGTCCTAAATCCGAACCCAAGATGATAATTATGAACTAATGTGATTATGAAGTCCGTCTAACAATGATGAATCAGCCTATTTGAGGGAGGTGGAGAACCTGTCAGTATGGTGTAGATCCAACTGCCTCAGTCTGAATGTCAGGAAAACTAAAGAGCTGATAGTGGACTACAGCAAGAAGAAGCAGCGCTCCTTCTCACCCCTCCAGATCAGCAGTGTTCCAGTGGAGAGGGTGGATAACATCAGGTACCTTGGGGTTCTGCTCACTGAGGACCTCACTTGGCTCTCACATGTCAGCACTCTGGTCACCAGAGCGAGGAAGCGGCTGTACCACCTGAGGCAGCTGAGGAGATTTAGGGTCACCATGAACCATCACAGTATGGTTTGGGAACTGTTCTCAAAAGGACCGCAAAGACCTGCAGAGGGTGATCAGGGCAGCCGAGCGTTGTGTAAGATCTCCTCTGCCCTCCCTGCTGGTCACCTACAAAAAACGCTGCAGGTCCAGAGGCACCAAGATAATTAAGGACTCCTTACACCCCGCAAACTGAGGTTGAACTCAGGCAGACGGTTCCGTTGCCTGATGTCCAGGACTGAGAGACTCAGGAAGAGCTTTTTCCCCCAGGCCATAAGGCTTCGCAGCGCAGATTAACTCTGCTCCTTGTTGTTCACTATGTACGATTGCACTAAAAAATGCACTAAGACTGCAAATTTTGCACTATATTTCATATTTTTCAGATTTTGCACTCATACATAGTATTTATATATTGTAATTTCTCTTTCTTTTACTCCTACTTCTTACCTTTTTCTTTTTTTCTCTTCTATTTCTACACAGCCAAATAAGGGTGGCACTGAGATACATTTCACTGCATGTTGTATTGTATGTGACAAATACATCTCTTGAATCTTAACTGTGGTCAGTCTGTTTGCATACAGATCTAACCATTTGTTTCAATTAATTTGCACATGGGTATATATAACAACTATTTACATAGCATTTACATTGTCAAAACTGTAAGATGTGCATAGATAAAATGCAAATACTATGCCATTTTATATAAGGAACTTAAGCATCCACGGATTTTGGTATCTGCAGGGGGTCCTGGAACCAATTCACGCAGATACCAAGGCATGACTGTACAAGCAAGAGGTTCGAAGAAATGCTCACTGTCCGATGGCTGATCCACTGCTTGTGGCAGTACTCCAAGTTCCCACCCAGTTCACACGTTAGCTGAGCTTTATCGATGTAGCCATGCAAATCCGAGACGGAGTTCAGCATGATGATCTGGGAATCAAACAAGACCAGGAAAGGAATTTCTATCACGAACAAAGGCAGTGGGCAAACACCAACCGCTCTATATCACCTTAGTTAGAAAACTAAGGACAATGCGATCGTATGCTGAGCCCAAATGCTTATTTACTCAGTGTTTCTTGCTAAACATCAGGTGGTTTGTGAACACAGACCTAATCCTTCTGAATTTATTTGACCCCAGTTAGAATTTTTTAAAAACATTTCAGCTTCAAATGTAGCATAATGTTGAACTAAATTATTGGGCAAAATCAACACACCCTAAACTGTGGCATTGCCTTCTTGGCTGTGATAATACACCCTGGCTTTTAAACGGACACAAAAGCAGCTACCTACAGCTACTACGTATATTATATGTGTACTATATAATACATATTATAATAAAAAGATTAAGCAACAAATTACCCTAAAAGTGAATAACACAGAGCAACATAAAGACCATAATGAAGATGAAATGTGTTGTACACGACTTTGCGACACAACTGACAATGATAGATGAGCAATTGAAATCCAGTGCACTATGACATTTCATTTGAATGTAGATCTTATATGGGCACGTGACGTCCATCCATCTGTTCATTTCCCAGAGTGACTTTTAGGAACCATAAGAGATGTTTTGATGCAGCACGGTCACGTGTGACCATACTACAAAACATCTCTTATGGTTTCTAAAAGTCACTCTGGGAAATGAGGTACAATAAACTTAACTCGGGATTATAATAAATTTTAGGTACATTTTCTAGGAAGATAGGGGATGTTTCTCAGGAGACAGGATGTCTCGCAGATATTATGAGAGGAATGCCAAGCGCGTGGATGTGAATGACAGAAATGGGAAGGATGAGAACAGCCAAACGCATGCTTACCGGTACCTTCATTTTAAAGTCGTCACGATGCATCCTGATGCCGATGTCAGCTATCGCTCTCTGAATCAAGCGAGATGGGCGCAGCACCAAAACCAGCTGCAGGTTTCCTGGGAACGCCCCCTACAGGCAGCCACAGAACAGCACATCAAAACAGATCAAGTGAAATCCAGCAACTGTTCTTGAACAAATACAGCCATGGAAAATATTTCACAGATGCACACCCATAAATTGAGTGAAACAAAGAAACGTGTTGTGGTTTCTTAATTTTTTCCACAGCTCTATATTGAGAAGTTACATAGGAATTATTACACGAGTAAAAGTTATGCATTGTCAATTTTTTATTGCCTACCACTTAGTGAATTAAATGAGTAAAATGTGATGGAATAAGCATTAAAGACGTACCGCTATCCGGGCGAGCGAGGTTCTCACAGAGCTCCATTTGTCTCTGCGCCGGTCTATGATTATAATAAATCCAATGCTGGCTGCATCCAAACTGAGAGGAAAATAAACACGTTTGATGGGTCTTTTTTTTTTTCAAACTATGCTTATGCATTTTATGCTCCCGTTTATTCAGTGAAATGATGCCATTAGCTTGGAGCCTCACCCAGGACCACAACACAGAGCTAGAGGTGGAAAGTTCCGGTCCAAGAGCAAGATTTTGTTTCAACCGACCAGTCAAGTATAAAGAGTGACATTCACATATTACTCAACTGGTTCGCTGAAACAAAATATTCGTCTGGATTTGTACTTTCTGGACCTGAACTTTCCATCTCTGTGCACCGCATTCCCTTGAGGACCTGCCAGTCCATTGCAGAGAATATTCTCACAAAGACATTGTTAAGTGCTTAAATGTTTTCACCTGCTGGGGTCACATGCTCTTGCCTTACCGCAGCAACGTCGACATCCTGAGCCCATTGCCAGCATTAAGCTCCATGCACTGGATTTCTCGGTAGCACTTTATCTAAGTGACCAGAGCCCTGTTCTGTTCCCAGAAAAAATGCGATACTTCCAGCTAGTTGTCTGCTAAGAGAGGCTTTGGATTGTATAAGAATTACACAGTGACCGGGGCAGGAATAGGCTCAAGGAAAAGATCGATCTCTGTGAGTTAGAAGGCTGCACTTTGGCTGCTCTTATGCTCTGCCCTTCTCTTAGCTCCATGCCTGGTTTCCTGCCAGGACGTTCCCAGCAAACCCACCATCCAATGTGCAGCAGATGGGGGGAGTGCCACTGTCAGAGCTGCCCCCTCCCATGGAGAGCCAAGGTCTTCTTATATTTGATATATATGATATATATGATATATTGTTATATTTTGTATACTATATGCATCCATTCCTCACTAACGCTACCTGGGAATGCTTGTCAGATATGTGACAACATTGAGGAAGTCTTCATCTGGAAGATCGCTGAAACCAGAATATTCTGGGAATGTGATTATCGGAGCTCCATCTTTTCCTCTTCCCCCTGCACGGTATGAACGACAAAAAAAGGCAAAAGACTTAGAATCTGTACTCACACTTACATAAAGATTTAGTCATTTATAAGGAAGCATTTATCCTGAAGACGTTTGCACAGTTACGAATAGTCTCATGAACGTTTTGGAGGAAATAGAAAAAAAGCGACATCTTGAGTTCAGATAGAAATGTGCATCTTGCTGAAATACACGTTATAAATGTAGAAACGTTTTCATTATGCATGATATACCACTAGCATTCAGCAATTGGTTTATTGTTTTAAATTACTTTATATATATATCAGTATTATTGCGTATACTCTAAATCTTACGTGTAAGCACCAACACATGTGCACCCCCGTGTAACAGGTATAAAAAGGCCCGTGGGTACGTCACACACAGCATCATCATGCCATATTTAACTTAGAGAGCAAGTATTAAAGATCACAGTCATTATTTTTCCAGTAATGATTTGATCACATTTAGAATGCGGGAGATGCTGTAATTTATCACTATATTCATTGCGTAGGGCTGTTTGTATGTAGGAGTGACAAATACCAATTCTGCTTACCGGCAATTCGTACACATTTAATTAGGGCTTGTTCTAAACATACTTTGATAAATTAAACCCCTTGTTCCGGAAACCCTGCGTTGGGAAAGCGCCTATACACGTGGCTAATTTGCATTGCCAATTTAATTTCTGGGTGGGAATGGGGCGGTTTCCACGATACGTGAGATTTATAAAACTGTATAAAGATGCATACATCAGTTTATACAGCGTTTTATAAATCTGACCGTAAGTGTTCCTACGAACATTTATGTTTTCGTAAATATTTCCGGAAAGATGTGTGAACATTTTATAGGCTTAAATGAGCACCTATACCTTCCCTTCTCAAAATTCAACCTAATGTTTGTATTCGTATAACCACAAGATGGCGATATTGTTCAACACAAATCACAATTCACATTCTACATCTAAACCTAATACCGCAAAGCAAGACAACTAAATAGATGGCGAATATCCTGCACGCACTTTTGAAAGTGCACAATTAATGCTGGCATCTAAATACCTAGCAAGCAAACAGAAATACAGGCATGACGCTTTCATGCAAGACTTCCATAATCATGAGGTGCCCAGATTTGGTACCTGGGGGTTGTAAAACGCCTTGTACTCAGCACCACTATCTTGCCTGATATCTGAGATGTAACGGATGAACACACTGCGGTACGCTGTCTGGTATTCTAACCGGCTCCCACGCAAAAGGCCAAATGCATGGGTAATCCTTATCATGTTGTTTCAGTGAGGGCCATACTGTCTACAATGATTTAATAATTCCAAAACCTTTATTTAACTACCAAGCAATATTTAATCTTTCACCGAAGACTGAGTCTGGCTCCCGAGAATTAATTTTCGGTGAGAATAGTACTTCGACATTGCAGGTTTGTTTTTGTGATTTTTTTCCCCCCCAAAATAAGAGCGAGAATAATAAGAAAAATAAATACTTAAATTAATCAGATTAGCACTGCGTTCCAGTTAAGTCTAATCCCCATTTTACTTGTAATAGTTACCATATTTCCCATTCACAGCCTCTACTGTGCTGAAGATACCAGGAATCGCTGCAGATTGTGCATGATAACAGCATTTGCTGAAGTCCAGCATGACACCAGCCAACACCCACTCCCGAATACGACAGACAACCTCTCTATCCTGTCAAGACAGACCATTCCAACAACAAGACCCATGCAGACATTTAGGGTGCCGTTTAGGTACGGCACTTTTGGTACGTTCCCTTGACTTCCGGTCGAGTACCAGTACCAAAAGATCCAAAACCTTAATGAGGTGCTTATAGTACTACGTAGCTACTGTTCCCTCTCCAGTGAAACCCAAAGCAGTGGGGTGTCATTCCCAGTTTCAAGGACTCATTACAGCTCGTAGCTGGTTTCAGACATAACATCAGTAATGGTGGTCTGCACTGACTGTTGAATCCTGGGCCCTAATCGATAGGGATCTTTTCGGGGTTGCAACAGCAAAAAGCCCACTCATGACAAGACCAATTGTGCATTTTAACTGTACAAGTTACACTTCAGTTTCTAAACTAATCATGCTTTAATTCATCAAAAAAATAAAAAAGAAAAAAGCATTTATTCTGAATTTGCATTTCAACCTTACGCAAGAAAAAAAAAAAACTGAAAAAGACAGATAAGCAAAGAGCCAATTTTTCCAGGGTCATTCAAATCCTTTATTTCTCTTTGACTTCTCATTAGTATTCAGGCAGGACAAATGTCACAGTAATCAATAATCTGGCAATAATTTGGTAATGAGCAAACTGTAGCTCAAAAATGTAATTCCAGAATTTTATGGTTTAAAAACGTATCTAATGATTGAGTTTTGACTGCTAAGCTGGTAGGATTATGGTTTCATGTAACCACACGTAAGCAAATGTGCCTCATTGTTCCTACTTAGAATGATATACTAGCCACACAAAGCAGTCACAAAGATATGCATGCTGGCAGTGATTTGAAGCGTTGCTTACCTGACAACAAGGCAAACTCCCTTCTGAGCTGCTCAATGATGTCCTTTGCGAGCAGGGGTCTGATCTCCTGCTGCATTATTTCATCTGGGAGAGAGGAGACGAAAGGGGAAATGATTAAGTTACTGGGAGGTTGTAAAAGCACAACAGCACCAGCCTGACCACCACAGTCCAACACACGAGTGGGGAAAGGTGAACACTGGGGTTTGTGTGCATCTGGCCCTACAGAACTCTGTGAACCTGGATTCCTTTGGGTCTGCGCTCCTCACTAAGGGGCAAATTATCAACCCGGCCCCGACGAGACTGAGCACAGATCATCAGGCTGCTACACCCGGTGATAGCCTTCCTTTATATACATATATATAATATTAATGTAGCCTAATTGATACACATATTCAAGTTTGGTCACATTTGAATGGTGTCAGTGGCACTGGTACACTGGTCTTGGTCTTGTAACAGTTTATCATAATATTAAAAAGATATAGAAAGTTAGGGAAATCATGCCTTGTCGGAAGACTCTGCCCCCTTGGTGAACAAAGAAATTTAACGACTACCCCCATTAACATTCCAATTGATTGCCTGTTTGGGGACCAGGGTGACCAACAATCTTAATTAGTATAGATAATGATCACAACATTGTGCAGGGTCATTTCATTTTAATTCAACAAACAGCATTTACATTACAGAGGTCAGAATTTTTTTTCCATGAAATGAGGTAAAAATAGACTTTGCGAGATTGCCCTTGACCTTACAAAAAGTAGCTTAGCCTTACACAAAAGTTAAATTTGAACAGGCCCTTAGCCAGGAATAAATTCCGTGTGGTTCATAGGGCTGATAGGTGCGTTTCGGTAGAATTTGCCAACCATCACACTTATTACAGGGGGTCAAACCTGTTATTTTACTACATGGCTACATGCCTGAATTTGACCATACCATGGCTAGTTCATAGCCATCCTCCAGTACCTGAGCCGAGGCCCAATTTGACACACATTGTGTCTGTGGGTTTGCTCTATCCTCAGCCAGCCAAAAGCGATCTGTGACACTACAACCCATAAAAAACAAGCTTAGTTAACAGCAAGAAAAGCCTACAAGGACCTAAATTATTTGGTGATCATAACCAAAAGATTGTAAGATGTATTTGGAGTCAGATGTAATTAGGTTTTGTCTAAAAGGGTAAGTAACTTTTCAGGAGCACACAGGAGGGCCTACGTGTATTCAGGGCTTTCAGCTGTCCAATTAGATTCCTCGTTAGGCCAGTGGGAGGCTTCCTACCCCAGTGAAGAATATGATCTCGCAGTGATCTCATACTGATCTCATAGGTTATCTCACAGCATGAGTCTTCTGCGATAACACTGTGAGATCAGTTTGAAATCACACATTGACCCCACGTTGATCTCATAAGTTTATCTCGTACTGTGAGATCATTATGATACCCATGCGA
>JAODJU010000033.1:8699472-8722182 GCA_026776725.1 Gnathonemus echidnorhynchus
TTATGATTTGATCTCATATACGTTAGATATCTATGACATCGTGGTGATATCTAATATACATCATGTCCTGACTGGGACATCTCCATACCTCAATAGCAGATAGAAATATGCAATGCAAGATGATTTGTGCAACATGAAACCTGAGTTCCACTTTATAACTAACATTTCTCTTTGTGATTTCCAAATAATGCTGTAAATTTAACCGTGTTTTGTTTATTGTTATTTTCCAGTAACATACATGCTTTTACTGCATTTTCCCTAACCCTTTGTTAGGATACTTACTAAACCGTATCATTCTTCACTCAGATAGACTAGACTGTAGACAGTGTGGCCTTGGCCTAGACACAGGACACAGCTGCTCCTTTGTGCGGAAGATGGGCTTAACACATGACACACTATATCGAGAGCTGAAGACGTTCCCAAATGAGTCGAGCTAAATAAAGGCACTAAAGTGAGGCGGGAAATCATAAGGACTCCATATGTCAGTCTTTAAGGCTTTTTATTCGGAGTCGGGAAGAAGTCATTGAGTTTCAAGTAACAAGTAAGTCTCAAGTCTTATCACTCAAGTTTCAAGTCAGGTCCCAAGTCAAAGCTCAAGTCAAGAAAGTCTAATACCAAGTCAAGTCCCAAGTTAACAAACCAAAGTCTCAAGTCCTAAACAAGTCTGAATATAATTTATAATTATATTTTTTCTAATTTAATGCCACAACAAAGTTATATACTATATAGTATGAGTGTTACTTGAAAGTATGACTTCGTCCCACCTCTGGCTTTTGTGCATTGCACTGCTCTGGGTAAACCTACAGCACATACAGTATAAACAGCGACATTTCTATCTGCATATCATAAAGGTCTCCTTTGTAGATACAAATTGTGTTTTGCTGATGTACATTCACATCCTCCAGCTGTTTATCCTGGGAGGGGTCACAGAGAGGCCAGTAGCTTATCTAAGGAAGACCGGGGAACAAGACTGGGGTGCAATCTGGATGCCAGTCCATCACAGGGCAAATTCAGTCACCCGCGTACAAACACACACACAACGTTCAATTCAGAGATGCCAGTTAGCCTAACTGAATATCTTTGGCCTGCAGGAGGAAACCAGAGAACCCAGATGAAACCCACGCTACACCATGGGAATATGATCCACACACACATAGCGGAGGCGTGATTCAAAGGCTCAGCCCCGGAGGGGTGAGGCAACAGTGCTGCCCACTGAGCTGCCATGCTGCCCTCATCCCTATGTGCTGCTGGCACATCTAGTCTATCTAGCATATCTATTGTGATGAAGTATAGTTTGAATTTATCTATGTTATGCCAAGTATCCAGAAAGACACGTTTCTATGTCCCTCGTTACGTTTCATTTGCATGTGACCTTGTGCAAGTATGAGCTAAGCCTTGCAAAAACCTGAAGTGAAACAACAACATAAACAAGGTAGACGCAGGCAAAAAGTCCATATCTCTTACTATGGAGCGGATAATAATTTAGAGATTAATTGTCATCGTTGAACAGCTGACTAGGTATCTCCAGCATACTGTCTGTGGAGAGACCTTTTCTTGGATGTAATGGGCCTTTAGAGGCCAGTCTAAAAGATCTTCCAGCAGTACACATGTAAATTCTGAACTATCAAGGGTCAGCAAGGGTCTTGCTCCAATGCAAACATTTTTATTTGTTAGTCAAATGCTATACGTAAATACCAATTTTAAATGTGTTCTACTTAAAAAACTTTAATCAAATGTATTAATCTCTTCTTCAGAATAATTGAACAGGGAGCAAAAGAAAGAAGAAGCTATTTTTGGTAGATTTTCAAACAAAAAAATTGTCATTGCCATTTCTGCTTACTGACATATAATTAATATAAATATTATTTAATAGTATAGACATGTGATTAATGAAATTACCAGGGGGATATTCCATGAAAGTGGCTAAAGAAAGCAAGGCTTTCCCTTAATCTTGCTTCACGGAATACCGCCCAGGTACTTTATATAATATGCAAAAAAATGTTTACAAATAATCCCTGACTGCAGTTAAATCGCAACACATTATTTATTATTTTAACAGGCATACACATGTTTCAGCTGTGTTATTTTACCATAAAATCATGGGGAAAATGTTGAGCTAGATTACACTGCAGTAAAACACTTCCCCTGCTCTAAATATAATGGAGTTGGATGGATGGATGGATGGATCCATCTTTTAGATTTAGAGAATTTTAAAGATCTGATTTTTAGCCAAATGCCTTTCATAAAAGGACATATAACACAATATCAAATGAACAGCCATTATATGGTCACTGTATTGCTTTGGGAGCCAATTAGCTGTAAATAGGCTAGACCTCTCTGCACCTGCCACCTGCTCCCTGAGGGAAAAAGCCCAGCATATGTTGGGGAGGGAGTGGCACATGGCTCCCTGCTAAATGGAAGAAACACTGAAATCCCCCACTTTCATCAAAAGCAGACTGGGATTGGCTTTAAATATTAAAAAATGTTTTAACGTGCAAT
Organism: Gnathonemus echidnorhynchus; assembly: GCA_026776725.1. Lineage (NCBI taxonomy): Eukaryota > Metazoa > Chordata > Actinopteri > Osteoglossiformes > Mormyridae > Gnathonemus > Gnathonemus echidnorhynchus. Next base: position 8,701,972 of record JAODJU010000033.1, read on the forward strand.
CATGAAGTAGTGCATTACTGAGTCAATGATTTTAAAATGCATTCATCTATTTTGCATAAGCGCTCATCTGGAGTCTGGAGATGATCCCCGGAAGCAGAGAGCGTGAGGCAGCCGACACCCTGGAAGGGATGCCAGTCTGTCACGGTGCGGGGCAAACATGGTACACGGCAAACATGGTACACGGCAAACATGGTACACAGCAAACATGGTACACGGCAAACATGGTACACATAATTTACAGGTACAGATCCACATGTCTCTTGCCTGAGAGAGAGGAGATCAAACTCCACACACAGAACCAGGAATCGAACCCATGGAGTTATCAGGCCATAATGCCACCCAATAAACCATCAAACCAAAACTAAAACACCTCCAAGTATAATGAATGAAGTTTGGGTTAAAACTCGACTTACAAAAGGCCGGTACATAACAGATTTGTTCCAAAAAAAGTGACAGGCCTGCAAAATGTGAAACTGATTACAACAAACTCCCCAAGGAGTCTAGATGGCTTCTGAGACCCCTGGATGCTGCCTGAAACTAGAGCAGCCACACCACTGGAGAAATGCACTTCAGGGTACAGCCTGCTTGTTGGTGTGAATCAAGAGGAATATCTTGCCAGTCTAAACCCTGAGGTCCTCTGTTTTATTCTCTTTCGCCCAGAGTTCATTAGCCCTGAAGTAAATTATTCAGGGAGGCCGAAACAGCAGTGACATGTGTCTAATGAAAATCATTACAGAAAATTGAACTGCAGTCAATCACTCTTTTGGAAATGACTAAGAAATCAAATAGCTGGCACAGAAAACATGGAAGTTAAAGGCTCCCCTGCTGGAGTTTGTTTTCTCCAGTAGGGCAGGGCGATTAATCAAAAATTAATCAAAATCGACATTTAGAACCTCTAATTGACGTAATCTTGTCCATGTCGGTTACTTCGTTTTTTTTTCAATTCTGGTAATTCTTAAAAGAAATCTGTTAATATTTTCCCCAGTGTCTGTTCATGTACTGTCCCCTTAAAAACATACTACCGCATGCGCTGTCACGTGACTCCGCCCCGTCCAGTCTGCGGCTTTTAGTGAAAATGACACCGGAGAAAAAGAGGTCAAGTGTAAACACTGCGGGATAACAGGTTCAGCTACCATAGGTAATATCACTAATCAGTTTGAACACCGGCAATGTTTAAAATACAGTGCAAACTGCATATAGTGATCAACCACTTTTATGTATCAGAAAAAGCGTTGGAAAAAAAACATTCTGGTACAAATACTGTAAATAATTTGCTTATAGTAATCAAGTAGTCCCCTTACAGTGTTCATTTAGGGTCTTTTTAGCTACCTGAGGTTAATGCTGCATGCATAGAAAATATGATGGGAAAAATAGTCATTTTCTCTCAATTATGAATATAGACTTATCACAGTTTATGATAAACTGCCAAAAATGAGCCAACAAGATGCAGTAGTGAAACTACAATAAACTACAATACGGTACTGTGCTGTATTAGAGCGTATTTAAATTATACACAGGTAATTTAATTTGAGCAGTACTGTAATTTGAAAAGTTTTTGAAATAGCTGTACTGTATTCTGTTTGCAAAAAATGCAAACTTTTTATTTTCTACTTTTTTTAGGGGACTTACTTTTTACATTAAAACTAAAGTGTGACCTTTTTCATGACATTTTTTCAAGCGGTTTGTGCTTTGATTTCAGTTTGAAATATTCAATAATAAGAAATGGTTCATCTCTGTGTGTGTTTCCTTCAATTATTTAAAAAACCATAGAGAAATACAGTCTTTCATTAGAAAAGAAGTATCCCAGCTTTAATAGTTGAGCATATTTACAGTACAAACCTTGTCAGTGTAACATGAGGGCAAAAAAACAAACAAAAACAAAATAAGCATTCATTACTCGTAATCGAGGTAAAATTAATTGTGATATTGATTTGAGGTCATATCGCCTAGCCCTGTCCTCCACTGTCTCGGCAGTCCCACATTCTAGGATTTCAGGATAAAGATCGTTTAACCGCAACACAGTACAGCATCCAGAGAAACCGGAAAAATGTGTGTAAGACCATTAGGCTTGTGATAGCCTACATAGGTATGGGGGTAAACATTTCCTGCTTTTTAATTAAACCCATTCAAAAGGTTTACTTATTATAATTAAATTCAAAATTCTGGAAGTTGCTAGTTCTCACAGTACATGAAAAGAATAACTTGCAAATGAACAGAATCCCCTCACAATACTCATAAAACCTATTACAAGTTTTACTTATTTTTTGCTATCAATAAATTTATCTCAACGTCCTGAAGTACTGATGCATAAAAAAGCTTACACAGTATGTTGAACAGTAATTACAAGTAGGGGATGTGTGCACTAATTTAAACACAAATATTTATTCTTACATATTTTAAGAATTGCATATTTGAAAATATACCAAAAAATTATAAATATGAATATTAAAAACAGGGACGATAATAATGTACAGTACAAAATACACAGGCCTACACCTTACTAAATGTTGAAATCATCTCATGTCATAGTCTATTTATTTTCCATAAAAACTATTTTGGTTAATGCATTCATTTCTCGATACGTTACTTTGTGCGTTGCAGATATGTATGACTCAACTTCAGCATGTTCTCAACTCACTTGGGTGCACATAGTATAATGACATCATCAACATCTGCATTACCAAGTGCTGCAGCAATACCCACTGGAGCGGAAACGTTTGCCCTTGATGTCGGGAATGAGGTAATAGCTAAATCCATTTTACTAAATAAGCTGAAAATGTATATTAGGAAACTAGGGGACAGAGAGAGAGAGAAAGACAGAGAAGACAGGAGATGGGGAGCCTTGCTGCCTCACCCCTCAGAACCCAGATGCGTGTCATTTAAGAATCAATATTTACAGGGACACCCCCTGGCACAATGGCCCAGACCCGCCTTGAAATCTAGCGTGATATCATATTACTGCTAATGAAACAGTATTAAAACAGCTTAACTGTGACACTGATTAACATAAGACTATTTTAGTAAAGTGCTATTTCCCAAATGATATTTTGTTACTAGTTACATTAACATCACAGCTCCATCACAGATTTTTTCCAAGAAAGCATTGAAATTTAAATGCTACCGTTTTGCCAAACAGCTGATCCACCCCCTGAAATCACATTCAGCTGTCTGATACTACAACCTTCCAACAAAGAGGAACTCAATTAGTCAGAAAATCTGGGCAGCCATCGTTTCAAAAGCCAGCCTGAGTGGACGAAAAGCATGTGATCCACAAGGAACAACACCCATCGGCGCGAGAGCGGCAGCAAAGCAGGAGCACTATACATATGGAGGACGACATACTTCTCACAGCAGCAGATTCAGTCTTCTGACACACCCACAGGAAGAAGTAGTAACTCTCCATCTCCTCGGCGGAGATGCACACTGTGGAGAAGGAGTCTTCCCAAGTCCGATGCCCGCACACCAAGCATGCGGAGGGGAAGGTCTGACAGCAGGAAGAACGGGCATCCATTCTGTAGCCGGGTGCCAGGATATCCGTATGCCTATCTCTGTATGCGTCAGTCTGTGCGAGCGTGTGCGTGTGTGCTTGTGCCAAGGTCCTGCAAAGCTATGCTGCTGTCCCTGGCAGCCTCCAGGAACCGGTCAGCTTGTGCCCAGTAGAGCCAAGGTCAGTGTGGCGCAGAGAAAGGACGGGAACTCGGAGCGGCTTCCCGTAGCCATCTTCTTCCAGACCGCCTTGGTCATTTCTGCAGCAAGCTCAAACTGCCTGCTTCCCAGCTGCCTTCTCAGGGTGTGTCTTCCCACTGTAACCTCCACCTGAGCAGCACCGAGGCACCTCTGACCTCCACTGCTGACTCCAGCCATCCCAAATTCCCATTTCTCATCTCACTCCGCCCATCCCTCCTGTTTCCACCTTCCCCAGCCTGTCTCCTCTTTGAGATTCACTTTCCATGTCCCGGGGAGTACGGCATCCTCCCTCCACAAGCCAGTGCTGGCATCTTCACCGAGATCATTCCTCCCCTCACAGTATGGCTGCACAATAACTGAGGATAAGCAGTTTGTCTGTCTTAATCCCTTTAAACCTGGATTACATAACCAATAGGATTACACTACAGGGAAACATTGAAGGGTACTTGCATTGTCAGTAAACTATACTTATAACAGGTAATAGTATTATAACCTTGATTACTTTAGTATATTGCATGCTGCTTACTAAAGTTGATGTCCCTAATCACATTACCTGGGATCTAACCTGTTTCTTACTCCAAACCTTGCTCTGCCACTTAAACCACTCCCAGACAGAAATCCCTTTAATAGTGAGCTATGTATCCCCTTCAACAAAGACAAAATAACTCAGTGCTACCTACAGAAGATCCACATTCACGCCTGTTCTACAAGTACAGTATAGGTCAGTTGGACGCAGAAAATGGCACACTTACACATTTTGGATCCCATGTCCATATGTGGCCAGGTACAGTATCCCGGCAGCCTAAAGAGCAGTTGAACAGATGTGGCTGGGCTCTCAGTCCCTGCTTCTCTAACAGCCCTGCCTCTTTTCACATATCCTCAACGACTGCAGAAAGACCTTCCCTTTCCTCTCCCACCCAGCACATCACTTTGTTGTTCCACAAAACAAAGAAGACATCCTTTCATTTCACTTTGATGATAAGAATGCATAAAAAGACTTAGCAGATTTTGCATCATGTAAATATTATTTTATGCATTTTTGTAAGTACTTAGTGGTACTGTAACAGGTGGTGACTGAATGAGGTCTATCAATGTAGACTCTATAACAGGTCCAGGAAAAACGTGCCATTTGTCCAGCAAACTCAAAGGCAGATGGAGGGCTCCCAATCTATCATAATCGCTAACTGCTGTAGTGTTACTTATATGGCTGTATATTGCATAATTTAGATCTCTGATTATTTTGAGACTGCTGTAATACAGCTGTCCTACAGAGTATTTATATTATTATGCATGACTCAACAAAACTCACCAAATGCTTGCTGCAGTCTAAACTAAAAATAAAAGGAGTGACTGAGCACTCTGTAATAGTGTATAATAAAAAGAAATGTTTTTCACTCTGTTATATTACAATTAAAGCACATGAGTGCCGTGTATTTTCTGTGAACACAACCAGTATCAAATGTTCAATATTACCTGAAATGTGAACGGTTTCCAGAAACAATAAAAACGTTTATAAACCCAGTAACACTCATAACTTTATGGTCAACATGTCTCACCATGTAATGATGTGTACAGTGAGTTGAAGACAAACATACTGACAATTATACATAGCAAAGAGCCTGTAAATCCATCCAGAATGTGCCCTGTGTCTTACCTTGAGCTTTCTAGGACAGGCTAGAGATTCACTGTGATCTTGTACTCAATAAGTGGTTACGAATGAATGGAAGGATATAGCAAACAGGCTTTTTTTCATTACTGTCCCTAAACCAAAGATATTCACATACAAAATGCAACCAGCAAAGCTTAGCAGGACCTCAGCATACTTCAGAACATTTCTTGGATGCCTTCCCTACTTGGAGGCCCCAGAACTGGGAATCATACCTCTAGCTTTGCTGTTTCCTTTCTGACCACACCTCCTCCCTTCCTGCCCGTGGCCCACACCCCAACCTTGAAAGCTCTCCCTGTTCTGGTTAGCACCACGTCCCTCCTTAAGAAGAATCAAACATCTGCTTCAAAGGCTTTTTGAATATCACATACATTCATAAACCAGAGACTGAAACAAAACGTGTTTTATTATTTCCTCATATTGTAAATTTGTAAATGCATTTTCATTCCCAGTAGTTGTGACTGGAAACAGGATAAAATATTGTAGGAGTTACAGGCAACCCTGCTGTAACCTCCTTGTCTTTTGTGGTTTGTTTTTGCACCCTCAAGATGAGAGGGGAATACTACAGAAAGACTAAGGCAATTAATGAAAGTTATATGAAAAAAATAAAGAAACCAGAAAACATTCAAAGCTTCTAAGTCCCAAAAGTTTGTGCTGAACTATTTTTATGCAGCACTACACTGAACATTTGTGTTCAGGTCAAGATTAGATGTAGTCAATACTGCATTAGTTGAAACATCAGTCTGCAGTATTGACTACATTGGCCATATTTCAACAAATAATAAATGCTCCACTTAAATTTCTCTTTAATAATACAAGCTTATGGTAAATGACCAGAGTCAGTCAATGTAGTCTCTCTCTTCATAGCACAAGCATGGGAAAGAAAGTAGAGCCGAGATCATACACAGTCATTCCTATTTCAAAAACAAATTGATGCCACCTGGGATTACAGGATCTCCTTTAGCATTAAAGGACTAGACCTACCAATGATCAGAGAGATTAGCTAAGCATGGAAGACAAGCATATAACCCACTCTATTCTAGTCTTCAGCTCTGTTGACCTAGACACAACTGCTGAACTAATCTTACTGAGCAGTAGTCTGTTTGAACTGCATTTAGGTCAGCCCTGCGATTTACATCTATAATGGTTGCAAGCACTATTGTTCCATTGTTCAGACGGTTAAAGACAAAAGTTGGCCTCTGACCAAGATCAGTAAGGGAAGGACAAACATTTCCAAAGGATGCAGGGAGCAGCACACAAAGCAACAGATAATGTCATAACCAAGGCTGTGATTAATCAACTATTGATCTTCTAGGCTGTGATTAGTTTTGGGCAAAGAGTTGCAGAATGGATAATGTTAAGGACATAATGAACATCTCCTACCACAATGCATTTCCCCAACATGTTAGTGTCATATTTTCATTGACTCTCATCGTATTATTACTGTACTGAGGATACTGAGAACTCACAGTTGATTTATACATGATTTAATTCAGAGCTTATTTTTGTTTTTATTTTCTATGCATGTTCCCATGGATAACATCTTGTGAGCAAATAATGAATATCAATGAAAGTATAATGCCTGAGAGATGTATAATATAATATGGCCATTTCCCCAACATGTCTCAGCTTTGCATACAAATCCTCATCCACTCCTGTGGATTCTGCTATTTCTAATCAATGCCACAATAACAGAAGGAAAGAAGGAAGGAAGTACCAAAACTATGTGAGATAATGAAGAGAAGTGATGACATTAGATGATGGACAAAGGTAGAGTTTTTCCTCTTGCCCTTCCGGTTATCCCTATTTGAAATTATTTAGAAGCTCTTATCTATGTTTTATTTGATTTATCCATCATCCAACCATCTATGGAGGGGAGGGTTGGGGCGGGATTGGAGCCTATTCCGGGGTAACAAGCGGTTCACTCTGGGAGAAATGCCTGTCTATTGCAGAAAACACACATTCAAACACTCACAATCATACCCTACAAGCCACTTAATGCAGAATGCAGAAACAAATCGTGCTCCAGGTCCTCCTGCTGGACTTAGGCTAATGAGTATCTCTAAATAGCCCACAAAGAATAACTGTGTGTATATGCATCTTGCAATGGATTGGCTCTTGCTTTATGTAGACTCTCTGTAGCCATGTCGCCTTCAGTGCCCCTCCGTATACCATAATCCTCTATATTTTTGCCTTGGTCATGCCCGGCCACATAGTGACTGTGGATCACTACTCTCAACTCCCAGCAATCGACAACGTAACGAGTTCGGCATGTTTGGTTAAAATTCTAGGCAATTCTCGTGAGACTCATAAGGTCCATGGGAGATGTTTATGACATCATTTATTAATGTATTATTATCTCTTATTCAAAATATCATTTTGAATCATGATATGATATTTTACCGATATATCAGCCAACCCTACTGAAGCCTGACCTGAATGAGCGGTTCAAGAAGAAGGAAGGAGGGATGGATGGATGGATGGATGGACGGATGGATGGATGGACAGACGGATGACTGAATTAAATAAAATTAAATCAAAACATTTTCCCGTTATAAAACCGATGCGTCTAAATATACTAATTCGATCACAACTTCAAATTGGCCAACATAACATTGTGCTCAGTGGTACAGTTCTAACTTATTATTCAATGATGCAGTGTTATCGATTGCTCTTATAGTTATTCAAAGATTAAATATTTATGATAAGTAAAATATCAGATATAAGTCCTTAGATAAAAATACTTCCATCAATAAGAGGCTTTTATTCGTTCAAATTTAATCCTGAGGAGTGATAAAGAAAAAAAGGGCTTCATGCACTTGTTTTGGTTAATTTGATTAATTCAGCTGCTAAGAAGCAATTTAGCGTGGAAATGTTAAATTCGCGTGATACGCAGCTTTCCACTTTGTGGGACATCGCTAAAGGCAACTATACAGCAGGCTAAACAACAACATGTGGCTGCAGTATTTTGTCTTGTACAATGAAAAATCTATTTACTCTTCCTAGAAGATCAATAGTTGACTATTAAGTGAAATGTTATCTGCATATCCCCTCAGCCTACCTGACACATTAGTGTAATCCACACTCATCTACAGTCTGTTTGCATGCAATGATGTAATCTGCCGTCATTGCAGAGCATATACACCATAAACATGATTTCTATTATCCTTCACCTATGTGACTCACAGAGTTCAAACAGCAATATGTCTATGATAGTGATGCACTGAGTCAGAATGATTAAGATTAAATCAGTGTCTCCTGATATAGATGAACATTCTCTGTTTTAGTTATGATACAATTAAAAACAAGAGTAAAGTGTTACTACTATACACCTATACTGTCTTTCCAAAAGCTTATAAATACACTCCTACTTTAAATAGAAAGAAAAGATGATGAGAAGGAAAACATATCTATGAGCAAAAATATTAATGTAAACCATAAATTGGTTTACTCATTTCAAATATTCAGGTCAAATTCCATATACCTTAAAATGCCAGGCAACAACACTCTTTATAAAATATCATTGATTAACACTTTGAGGATAATATTACCTGACTGGACAAACTGAAACCTATGTCTATACTCTATACCAAGGGATGGGTGTAGGCAGGTAGCTAGGTACAGTAGGTACTGCATTGATCCTTAGGGGAAAATTTTCTGCAGCAGGTCAGGTTACACACAGCAGGTTTGACAACAACACAACACCAGCACGATAAGTAAGCACAACATACTTTCAAGCAGCATTAGAGCATACGTCTACTACAAGCCGCTGTTATAAATCAATGTGGCCCGATGCACATACTTTGTGCAGGCATTGGCTATCCCTGTTTCTATGGTAACCACAAGTACGTCCCATGGGGCTGGTTGCATCCATGGAGACGATGATAGATGGTATATCATAGACATACAATCAGTCTAGCATGTCACAATAACCTACTTCCCAAGCTTTCCTTTAAACCTGCTCAAAGAATATATATGGATTATGCAGTTTCTTATAATTATTTTCTGATATACATAGTTTTTTTTTATCAAGCTCAATGATTTCTTTAATTCCATCTGTGATAAAAATTATAATAATATTATTATGATATGGAACAATAATGTGTTCATAATAACAATTTCATATAATAATTTATATAAAACAAAGTTTTTATTTATGGGTTTTTCAATAAAGACGACAGTGCTTAATTTAGATATGTGGACAGAACATCATCTTGCCACATTTAAATGCACAGCATTACCTCGGAGAAAATAAATAGTTCTCTGATCGACACTGATCGTCCTATTTTATGTCATACAGGAGCTGCCCGTTATGTAGATGGGGATTAGGTTCTACACAGAGTAACAATGACAAGCACAATGATAATCAGATAAAATGACAGATGCAAAAACATTAACAGACTGACTAACAGAAGCCACAGACCACTCCTCATGCAAACCGACCATGAGGATAACACTGTATTGTCTCCGCGGCCGTGCCTCCCTGGGTCCCACCCAGGTGACACCGGTAGCAGAGCACGAGCCCGGCTACTATGCGGTGTTTCCCCTCGCCACACCTCGCGCTTCCCGTCGGACGGCCAGAGGCGACAGCACTCACCGACATGGGTGATGACACAGTCCACCCGCTGCTGGAGCTCCTGCAGAGACATCTCTTCCTCCCTCAGCCAGTAGAGCATCTCAGACCAGCCGCTGCATCCACTCTGAGTCCCGGCGCTAGAGGCTCCCAGCTCACATGAAGCAAATGCCACTCCCAGTCGTAATCACCCGGGGGGATGAAAAGGAGTAGCTGACTGATACTGCAACGGAGGATGTTCGTGTGTTTTAAAAGGAGTTTTGTGTATTTTTGCCAGTGTTTTCCTCTACGTCCGAAAGCATCCACACAATAAGAGTTACATTTAGAAGGATCGTGCCTTGTTTCAAACCAGAGGTTGTCTAATTACCATAAAAGCTGAGTCAAATGCCAGGAAGCAAATCAGAGAGCTGCTACCTGTCTCGGGGGAGACGCGCAGCTCTAATGGGATTTTATTGTGAATCCCAAGCTCTGCAGGATAAATGGAATAGAGCTGCTCTCTCTCAGACAGCAGATGATCTCATGTTACCCAACCATGCAACTGTTACGTAAAAAAGGGCTCACTTTCAGTAAATTAATATTCATACTGGAACTAGGTAAACTTAAAAGGGGGATACCTGTAACTAGAGAATAACATGAACGATATACTACCCAAACCTTAGAACGAACATACTTACAAGGAATGACTTCTACCATATTTTATTTCTGCATCTGGCTGGATTGCGTATATATTCTGATTTAATGTGTACTCAGATTTAGCACTCCATTCAACGATTACGCCAAAACGCTATAAATTGTAGCAAGCTTCCATTGTGTTTCTGCTTTGTGTCACACTTAGTAGGAAAAATATGTAAATACATTATCAGCGTAGTATTATTCCGAGGTGCCCCAGGGACCGTGACAAATTCAAGGGGTGGACGAAAGACAGACTGCGCTCGAGTGATCTTAAATGAACGCGCAGGGCATGTCAAACTGGAGCGAGTGGTGTAAGGGAAACCCCAGGATCACTTATCAGAAAAAAGAATTATAACCTTTATTCTTACACGTTAAAACTAAAATTATATATCAAAGGCAGACTTTAAATCGACCGCGGTAGCATTACTGCTCGCTGAGAATTTCTTGGCTGTAATCGAACATCGCAAATATATTAAAATTATAAATTAAATCGATTTTTATAGACTTAAGTAGGAAATTAAAGGCGATATCCAATCAATTCTATCTTGACGTTTTATTTCCATGCATTGTACTAAAAAACAGTACGGGAGATGTATGGGTGGAATAATTATTTTAATTTATAAATACACTCCTATAAATACACTCCTTATTTAGAGTAATTAAGGCGGGACGCTGAGGTAACACAACCCTCACCTTATTTTGTCCTTATAATTATACGGTGGGTAGGGCAGATAATCATTTGGAGTATGTGATTGCGTCGTTGTAGTATATGTATTATTAAAGATGCATTTTAAGTGAAACATTAAAGAATTTGAATTAATATTTCACCTCTTCATAAGTAGGAAAGCAGTAATAAAGAAACTTGGGATTACTGCATGCATGTAACATAATATGTACAAAGGGGAAAAAAAATAGCCGTTACATGGATTAACGGTGAGTACAGGTAGCATACATATTATATAATATTATTTATATTAAAGAAAAAAAGGTTTGGGTTTAAGTCGTTTAGACAAAGTGCGACATAATACTATGAAAGAACATGGTCAATATTGTAGTTTGCTATATCTAAAGTGAGTTAATGAATTAACTGAATAATTACGCTATAGTTAAATAATGAAATTCATCACTCAACAAGTAAATTTCCAGAAAAGCCTGGCGGTGTGTGTTACCTCTCCTAATCACATTTCACTATTAATGACTGTTTTCTTTTATCCGTAGGCAGCATTTCCAGTCTTTTAAATGCAAAATAACTTCTTCCCCTAACATGAAGCGTTTGCGTCTGTCAAAACAAGGCGGCACCACAGACCGCCGTTTAGACGACAGCATCCTAATAGCTCCTTCGCTGTTGGCGAAGGACCAGGCGCCGCTGGTACCGCCCTCAGTGCGCTCGCCCCGCCCACTGCCTTTCCGGAAATCCGGTGTCGTAGGCGGAAGTTAAGCGTCCCCGAAGTGCGTCTGGCGGGAACATGACAGATGTCCGGAGCTCTTGATGTAAATAACTCGCAGTTGTCAGAATCGTCTTAACACTATTTCGATCGACATCAGGGTAAGAATAATTAAAATGCAATAGTAAAATGAGACATGTACTAGATTGGAGAACCCTTTCCTGTAAGCTTGATAAACGCTTGGTAGATAAACTTTAGAATTAAGCAGACTTAACGTATGCGGCTACATTTCAAATTTTTTTTTTTTTAAATAATTAATCAATTATATAAAGTTAAGACGTAAATACAAGTACATTATCTATATGGTTCCAATGTGTAGAAATCTAAAGGTTGTCATTTTTTTCGTCCATCCATCCATTTTCTGTACCCACTTTCTAACGCGATTTTTTAACATTTGAGCGTGAGCGCTTTTGTTTGTTCCACTGCAGTTGTCTCGTCACTGATAGAGACCAGCCTTTTTAATTTGTGAATACACGCAAACTTTGACCTATTTACCTTGCGAGCCACGCACTTGATGCCGTTTCTCCTTTTAAGCTGAACCATGCAAGCATTTTTGAAAGGAGCATCTACCCAGAGCAGTAAAATTGCCAAAGACAAATCTGCCGGGTCCAGTGGAGAAAAGAAGCAGAAGCCGGTGCCTTGGGTAGAGAAATAGTAAGTTGTATTACCACCGCCATAACCCCGTTTTGGATCACATTAGAGTCAGTTAAATTCATCGTCGGCAATACAGATGAATAAAAATGATCAAAGTTAATCTGAAAAAATATTCTGTAGTAAACCTGTTTTTATTCAGTTAGTTATTATGTGATGGGGAAAAAAATAAGGAAAACATCCAAAAATTATGTCATACGCGCTAAATACTTGTTATTTTTTATATCATGCACAGCTTTAAATGGAGCAGTTCAACTCGTTTCCATTCCAGGCAGCTTCCACAAGTGTTGTACGGCATATTCCCGCTGTGATGCATGTTTATTTTGTTAACAGTAGGCCGAAGTGTGTTGATGAAGTCGCTTTCCAAGAGGAGGTGGTTGCAGTGCTGAAAAAGTCTCTAGAGGGCGCCGATGTGAGTCTCATTTTTTAAGTTTTGCATTATTTGAGAAAATGATCCAAAGCCTTGGAAGTATTTTAGGGTAATAAAAAAACTATTTTTAAAGCTTGAGTCCAATTGTCATTTAGTAGAAGCCGTTTTGTTTGTAATTTGAAACCGAAAATAATGGGGACCAGATGCATTTGCTGAGATTATTTTCCAAATGTTTTATTCTGTTCTTACCTTTTCATGTGTGACATTAGTCTAGTGGATATTGAAACTATTTTAATTTGCCTGTAGGATATTGTCCTAATTTGTAGTTCAAGTTTACAATACATTGTTATGGGTTAAAAAATAGGCTGTACAAAGAAGTTGAAGATATTCGAAGACTTTTGTTTAGGTTGAGCTAATCTTCAGAAAAATGCTTAATTATTCTTTCTTGGAGCAACACAGTGGAAAACTGTTTGCAGCAATTACGGCTACTTCAATGTTGTGGCCGTTTTAGAATCCAGATTAAGTGTCTATTGCACTATTAATAGGCAGCGACCTGGTGCTCAGCCATGCTTTGTGGAGAGGTCGTGAAATAGGAACCCCTGTGTCGAGAGTAAGGCTGACTGTACCTGATATTTGGTTACGCCAGCGCAACATTTTTATGTATCCAGCGCCTAGGTGCTGTGCACAGTACAAATTCATGACCAGCTTTGCTATATGAAATGTAAATGCATTGAATGCATTTTTAGCATTTCTCTTTAATGACTTATTTGGTCACCGGTTGAAAAAATAACTTTCACGAAGTCCCCTGGATTTAACATGTGCGAGGAAGGACGGTCCCTGCCATATTTAATTGAATTCTGCATTTTCATTTTACATTACCTGTAACGTGTTACTTATATACAACCATGTATACTGTTATTTTGCTGCAGTGCATTTCAACTTAATGACATTTTGTCACCATTATAGCTTCCTAATCTGCTATTCTATGGTCCACCTGGTACTGGGAAGACCTCAACCATCCTTGCTGCTGCACGGGAACTCTTTGGGTAAAGACCAGTCACTGCACAGTACCGCATTTTGCTGTCTGGACCAATATTCTCAGTATTATTTGAAAGTCTGCAAGGTCTTTTATGACAAGAAAGTGTCTGTGCTGCTTCTGCTGCAATTAAAATAAATGCCTTGGAAAACAAGTACTTTTTGCGTTAACATTGATCTGCTCTCTTAATGAATTTCACCCAGCCCTGAGCTGTATCGGAAGAGAGTTTTGGAGCTCAATGCCTCTGACGAGCGAGGTATCCAAGTGGTTCGGGAGAAGGTGAAGAATTTCGCCCAGCTGACTGTGGCAGGAACACGATCTGAGTGAGTGTTGGCTCGTGGTAGCTGGTAGCTGGTGTTACGCCTCATTTAGGCTGATTCTGGATGTATGTAATTGTAAACTCTTGTTTATGGTGTCAAAGGGCAACCACAGGAATCATGAACTGGTATTCTTGGTTTAGTTAAATTACTGTGTTGCAAATACATCTCTTTGCATTCTATTGCCATGTTTTCTGATGGCAGACTGGGGATTTTTATCTATTTTTTTTGCCCTAGTGGGAAACCCTGTCCCCCCTTTAAGATCATAATCTTGGATGAGGCCGACTCTATGACTAGTGCAGCACAAGCTGCCCTCAGAAGAACCATGGAGAAGGAGTCCAGGACCACACGCTTCTGCCTCATCTGTAACTACGTCAGTCGGTGAGCTGGCATCAAGTGAGCTCAGACACATCATGGCAGACCTGTGCTCTGAGGCTTACAAGGAACGCTTTCCTTTTTTCTGAAGTGTCCGCTGTCTTTCAGAATAATTGAGCCCCTGACATCTCGATGTTCAAAATTTCGCTTCAAACCTCTCGGTGACCAGATCCAAGAAGTTAGGCTGTTAGAAATATGTGAGAAGGAGAAGCTCAAGTATTCCAAAGAGGTATTTATGTTTTAAATTTTGGGTTTTAGCATCTATATGACATTATTTCAATTAATCTCACTCCATTGACCTGTTGAGTTCTGACACATCTTTTCAATTTATTTGTTTTACTCATTTAGTTGCATAGTATTCATTCCTCAATTTATTGCAGAGCAAAATGTATTTTTTCCCCCACAGAGATATACATTTTTCTAATTTTAAATTTTATTCTCATATGTAAAATATATATATATATATATATTTTTTGCTTGTTTTGGTTCTTTCTGTAGGCTATTGCAGCCCTGGTAAAGGTGTCAGAGGGTGACCTCAGAAAAGCAATCACTCTTCTTCAAAGTACAGCAAGGCTTAATGGCGAAAAAGAAATCACGGAAAGTGATGTCATAGAGATTGCTGGGGTGAGTACTGTTCGAGTTGCACAGTAATTACCTATAGAGCAGTTGTACCAACCGCTTACGGTGTACTCTTTTAAAATATGGTCACGAAAAGCATGAAATATAACGTAGGTGTAATTTGTTTTTAGGTTTGCCCCCCAAAGATGATCGAAAACCTACTACACATTTGTTACAACAGTACATTTGACAAGCTAGAAATTGCTGTGAAGGTAAATTCTCAAAATGTACTTTTCTATGTATATATTTACATTGATGGCATAGGCCAATTGCCAGTGACTCCCAAGATGTTAAAATGATGACATTGTGTTTGTAAACCTGGCTTAACAGTTGGCCTATTTAAGTTGATTAAATATGCTTCTAGGGTGATTTAAAAAAGGCTACATCTTTCCCTCTAGCCCAAGTTTTATTTGTAATTTAATCTAAGGTGCAATGCCATAGCTATAAAAATTACTCTTGTTCAAGAAAGATCGACTGGAGTATCATGATTCAAGTGATACTTTTGGAACCCACTCTGGAGGAGGCAGCCACGGGTTTAGTTGCCTTTTTGTACTCATTTGCATGATGTACACATGATGTTCTGTGAAGCGTTCCTCCTGTATGTCTTGTGACTTCATGTGCTTCCCGTTTAGCACCGAACCACCAAACATTCTGGTACGTCCGTATACTTTGGCAATTGAGTGAGTGCTGACGCTGTTCCGGTCACATGCTTAAGATGAAACGATTCAATGTATTCAAAAAACGCCTCGACACTGGATCACTGTTGCTTTTGCAGAACTTGATAGATGAAGGATATGCTGCCACACAGATTTTACATCAGCTTCATGATGTAATCATAGAGGAGAGCCTGAGTGACCAGAAGAAGTCCATCATTGCAGAAAAAATGGCGGTAGGTATCGCTGAACCGGTCCGTCTCCGTTACGCAGCTAACTTAACCCGGCTCCTCTAGCATGGTAAAGTGGTTCCAGCAGCATTTCTCAGTTGGGAAATATTCTGATTTGGCTTATCTGGTTTGGCAAAGATTGCACACTAGAAATTGCATGGATTAGTCATTGGCATCTGGGAGGAATCGGGGTTGGGGACACCATATGACCCAGTCCAATACAAGTGTTAATCTCTGCCAGCTCCAGGGTCAGGGGATTTGGGACTCACCGTCAATCTCCTTTGGTTGTGCTTTTTCTGCAGGAGGTGGACAAATGTTTGGCTGATGGAGCAGATGAATACTTACAGGTGCTGAGCCTGGGTTCGACAATAATGCAGCAAGCTGATGTGAACAACTGATCTCCTGCTCCTGACCCACCCACTGGATGTTTTTTTTTTCTTCTTATTTTCTTGATAGAGAAAATAAATGTCTGCAAAACCTCCACTCTGGTCAGTAATTATCTTGAGGACTAGGCACCTGTACAACTATTTGAGTCTCCATACGACAGCTGCTGAAACTTAAGCCATTTGGACCCAAGCCTGCCACTCCCATTAAGGTTCACACTGTTTTAATGGCTAAGGCTAATTAAGTATGCTACACAGGAAAGGAATTCACACTAACTCCTTTATTTATGAAGGATGGTTTATTGGAACAACATACAACACTGATAGTTACGTAGCAAATCAGTGCAGCTCTTAATGGAAGTGGCACAGACTTTAAGACGCAAGTACTGCAACTAGTTTAGACTTGTTCAGCTGGATAAAAGGCTTGCCAATGCTAACAGGCCCCTGAACAGAAGTAACCAGTTTACTATTGTGAAAGGTGTGTAGGAGAGAAAAGCTTGTCACGGGAGTAACAGTAATTGTGTGAAAGACTAGTTTACACTGCACAAACTGAACACGGAAATGCTGAATTTGGAAGGCATCTTAACCAAGATTTACTACAATTGGCAAAAGTTAGCTTGACAAAATTGGCAGACTTAATACAGCACTTATATCTCTTAGTCCACAAGTAAATTATTAAGCGATAGAGAACATCTAATACACAAAGCTTGAATGAACTAGGAAAAAAATACCTAAATATATTTAAAGACTCCATGTCTTTGTATACCACCCCAGCAGTCTAACTTAAGAGGATTGAGCCTACGACCCTCCTCACAAGAGCTCAACACCAAAGTTGCTTCACTTTGCAAATATCCAAATTTCTGATCCACATTCAGCATTGAGAAAAGATTCAGTATTTTTCCAATAAAATAATTACAATGCACGTGTTTATTCAACAGCGAGCACTGAATAAAATCTCATCCCAAAGTTTAAATCAGATCAGCCACGTTCATAGGCATCTCCTCAACAGTAGTATTGTAAAAAGTCTCGATATCCCGAAGAATCCTCTTGTCTTCTTCAGTAACAAAGTTAATAGCGACTCCTTTCCTGCCAAAACGACCACCACGACCAATCCTGTTGAGAGAAGGGCAATTAAAAGATTTTCACAGCAAGTAGAAAAATGTGCAACCAAAACAGGGGAAAAGTTACCTGTGGATGTAGTTTTCCCGATTTGTGGGTAGATCGTAATTAATGACTAAAGAAACTTGCTGTACATCAATGCCTCGAGCCTAAAGCAAAAATTAAAATTAATAATCCATGCATACAAGGAGTCCCATCACTGAAACTGTCAAAAAAAAAAAAACACTTCTAAAAGCCTGTTTGGTACCAAGAACAGAAAATAATCAGGTACTTAACCTTCTGGCACCCTACCTCAATCTGTGTAAGGGGTCTTTAAATCAGTGTGTTCTCAGTAACATGTTAGCACATTTAAAGTATCTTACCAGCAAATCTGTAGTGATCAAAACTCTGCTAGATCCCGATCGGAACTCGCGCATGATCACATCTCTTTCCTTCTGGTCCATGTCTCCATGCTGCGGAGCAGTGAGATTAAGGCTGATTAAATTCCTGATATCAGGCCTTTCTGCTTGTAAAAAGGAAACAAAGTCAAAAATGAGAAATGTTGTACCAAGGCAGAGACTGTAAAGTCCCTGGCATGCATTTTCTCAGTCAACCAGTCAACCTTTCTTCTCGTGTTCAAAAATATGACAGCCTGAGTGATTGTGAGTGTCTCGTACAGGTCACAAAGTGTGTCCAACTTCCATTCCTGTAAATGAAAGATGATTCAAATACAGAAAAAAGCTATTTAGCCCACACAGCTTTGTGACATTTAAAGCCAATTAATCTTAGTTCAGACACCAAGAAGATACTTCATGTGTTCTGAACTCACTCTGACAGCATAATATAAGCTGCAGCTTTGATTGAACATTGTACTAATTTCTAAGTAATATCTGCCAAAAAAAAATCTTTCAGCACTAACCTCACGCTCTACATTGATGTAGAACTGCTTAATACCCTCCAAGGTAAGTTCCTCCTTCTTCACCAAGATACGAACTGGGTCTCGCATGAATTTTTTGGTCACCTCCAACACATCAGCTGGCATTGTCGCCGAGAGCAGCACAACCTACAAAGGGAATACTCTTACTGTATAATGCACAAATATCCACAATGTCCCTATTAAAAATATTTTATTGAGGCTAACTGCCAGCAAGATCTGGAGACAAATGCCTGCCCTTTGCTGCATCCTCTGCCAGACTTAATTTCCATTAACAGATTTGTTTATTCATTTTCACATTAAAAACTTTATTGCTTACTGTAATGTTCAGACCAAGTGACAGCACCGAGCACATCATCACTATAAACATACTTACTTGTATGTTCGTGCTTAATTTTTGGAAGATTTCATATATTTGATCCTTGAATCCACGGCTCAACATCTCATCAGCTTCATCCAAGACAAACATCTTGATCCATTTGGGAGCTGTAGAGTAGAGACCCGTTGGTTTGGAATTCCACACAAATAACTGCAGTTCGATTCAGAAGGCATCTCCAGTTCAAGTTAGTCCCGGAAGATAGAAGATGCTTACGCTATGCGTGAACACACACTGAGTCACAGATGACACTTACAGAGATACCGCCTGTTGAGCATATCAAAGACTCGACCAGGGGTTCCGACTACTATGTGAGGAGCCTCTGCCTGCAGTTTCTGCATCTCATTTCGGACATTGGTGCCCCCGATGCAAGCATGGCAGGTGGCCCCCATGTAGTCACCCAAAGCCAGAATCACTTTCTGAATCTGGGGGAAGGTTAAAGTATATGAAGATGCCAGCCAGTTACCAGCCAGAAAATACAAAATGTCACTTCCAGCTGTTAAGAGCAGGAAACCAGAATTAAAGACAAGGCGCAGAGAGCTGTCAAACCAAGGCAGTCAATGAGGTGTACAAGGCCACCATGTTTCTGCTGTTTGAATGAATCCGACATGTGACTTTAATATTAACATCCTGGCCATAATACAAAACAAGCACCTTATAGGTAACCTTCTAAATATGTCGTCTTGAGGTGAGACTTTCATGCATTGATCGCAAGTGTAGGATACCTGCTGGGCCAACTCTCTGGTGGGAGCCAGAACCAGAGCCTGGGTCTCCTTCTGGTCTATCTCCAGTTGCTGAAGAATTGAAATGGCAAATGTGGCTGTCTTGCCAGTTCCCGACTGGGCTTGAGCAATGACATCATAGCCTAAAAACGAACACAAATGCAAGAGCAGATGCATAAACGTGTTTCTTACTCAAAACAGCAGGCATTTGGGCCAACACAATGTTACAGTATTACTCCTAAAGCAAATGAAATTTTTCTTTTATTACACCTACTCACCTTAATACATAGGACACTCAAATTGCAATAAAAGAATGTTCACAATGGTTCTATTAACCCTCTCAAGGCAGGCGTTGCTGATTTGCAACAGTTAAAAACTAACTACCTTATTACCCCACATACATAT
>JAODJU010000033.1:8722282-8746380 GCA_026776725.1 Gnathonemus echidnorhynchus
TTACTCATGATAATTTTCCCCAAATATCAGATTTTTCCTGTTACTAAAACTTAATTTGAGCCTGAAAGGGTTAACACGAATTGGATGCATGGTGACATATATGAAATTCTAAATGATTACTGATACATTCACAATACTCTCCATACCCCAAAATAAGGTGCTAGCATTTTTCCCTTCTCCCCATCAAAAAAAAAAAAAAAACAGGTGTCCAAGCTCATACCTTTAATACAAGGAATAATGGCTCGCTGCTGAATGGCTGATGGCTTCTCAAAACCATAAGCATAAATACCCCGAAGGAGGGTCTCCTTGAGGTTCATGTCATCAAAATTGTCCGTAATCTCATTCCAGTTGCTCTGTGGAGGAGAAAAGGATGTCAAGCCACCCAAGTTTACCAGCCCACAACAGTGGTGAATGGAGTCTTGGTAAAGCTCACCTCAATGACACCATCAGGTTCCATTCCCTCTGGGCCCCCATGGTCTCTGTCTCTGGAGCTGTCAAAACCAAGGTTTGATTACAGCCACTCAGAAGACAACGCCAAGACCAAAACACAAGGCCTAACCCCGTACACGTTTGCTTTAATAGCACCTACAAAGGGCACCAAGTAAAAAAACTTGTTCTTTGATGTGCCAGATATTCTATGACGTTGAAAAAAAATTAAGTCCGTGATGCACAGCTAAATAAAATAATTTAAAAAGCGTTTAAAAGGCGGACAGATTACAAAATTCGTACAGGCAATGAAGAATTTCACTCCGACAGGCGACCACTCCCAATTGTTTACGCAACGGCAACAAATGCAAACGGATACGATATGTAACGCCGACACAAGAAACGCAAGGAGATATCATATGTAACAGTACATGCATAATGCTGGGTTAGTCAAACCACTAATCTGGTCAACTGTCACCAATCCAACCAACTTAAACAGCGATGAAATTGGCTAACCGGACCCAAATAAAACTAGATGGTATTTGGTATGCGGGCATTACTTTAAGTGCGGTGATTTCTTAAAAACTCGTGAAATGGAATTCAACATTGGGAATGTAAATTCAGCTTTATTTTGTACCATAATGGGGTGGGCTGTCAAGGCCTATCATGGTTTGGTAACGTTATCGTAAGCTGGCGGCATCGAACACCCTGTTCAACTACAGTTAAATTTAGACTCGAATTAAAGCACACACCAAAACAGCAACTAACAAACAGGTGAACAAATTTCTCAACCAAAGCCCGAAGTGTCAACCGACAGATCAAGCAAGAAGCTGATTTAGGTAGCGAGTTAGTCTGCTAGCTAAGTAGCCCCAGCCCGCTCCAGGCCACGGTCTTGGCTCACGTACCAGTACCATCCAGTGTACACTTTACATGCAGCTAGCTTGTCAGATGGCTGGCATTTTGGCTATAACTCATGCAATATGGCACTCGTACGTTTAGCCCTGCCATGCATATTTTAAGTATTTTCCCTAAGAATTTTATTATACCTGTTATAATCCGCAGAACCGCTTGACATGTTCCGTCCGAAGCTATAGTACTCTATTGAAAGGAGGAGGAATAAAAGAGCAAATCATTTTATCTTACCGGGACTTCAGCTTCCGGCAAATAAAATTCCTAAAATTGTACCGCAGTAACACAGCGTTTATTAATTATTCATACGTGTACTTATTACGTTTCTAATACCCCAAATAAAACTTAATATGTTGGTGCATATTTATCATTTTCACCGCAATACATTTCGGAACTATATGTACTGGCGGAAGGATATTTGCAGTAAAAGCAAAAGGCGTTAAGATAGCTACGGGGTCTCTTACAACCCTTGCACAGGGGGACACCGGAAGCCCCTCTAATATGAGCTAAATACTGTACAGTACTGATTTACAGTATAGAAATACGTGGTCCGGCTACATAGTCCATTCATGTGACATCATCAGGCAAAATTTTCCGAACATTGTTTTATTAAGAAATACACGTTTTAAATTTATTGAAAATGAAATTTACACAATTAACAACATATATAACAACACGCTTGTAGAAAATTTGATGGAAATTTACTAAAGTGTCATAAAATTCACAATAACTCATTTGCGTTTTATGAACAATAATCCAACCTGTTAATAATAGTAAGGTAATTTATTCTTACTTTTCTCTTTTATTAAGTTGTAATCCAGACCTTAATTTATTATAATTATCTTTTTCCCCCACAAATAACATTTATGAGGAATTTATCAGAACTTCATGCATTTTGCAATGCAACAAAATGCATTCTTACAACAAGTCTATATCAGTGAGGTCTCCTTCTTCAGGAGAAGGTTCAGGACTGGTCTCCGGAGGAACATCAGCAGGAACATAACTCTTCCAAGGTTTTGATGGACAATTGAATGCACTTATGGACTCAGATGGTGGGACAGGTTTACATTTCGTCGGCGTGGCACGTTCCTGAGATTCTTCTGAAGACTCTTCTGTGGCATTTTTACTTGGACCTGGTGCTGGGGTGGTGCATGGTGGTGCCACAAGTTCCATGCTGGGAACTTTTCTTAAAGGAGACCAGCCTGGTGGTCTCCTCTTTAAAAAGATATTCTAGAATTCCAAATAAAAATGCTTGTTGTAGGTCACATAGTTTCTTAGTTTTACATAAGTTATTTAATACATACAATGTGAAAGAGCTGTGCAATTTCTTTTGAGGCTGGGTATAGATGAAGCTCTATTGTATTGTATAGCTGCCTAATTAATATATACAGTACTAATTAACTCACCGCATGAAGACCAGGTGCACAGTTAATATGAGTTTCTGGCTCCTCACGTCGCCAAGGGGCAACATACACAGTGGAATTGCAGTGAGCAAATTCCTGCACACAAAGCATAATGTTGCAGGTATTATATAACAATGGACTTTTCCATTGAATATGCTATAATGCTACAGAATGGTCATTTAAACAATAAAAAAGCATTATGCATCGTTCAAAATATAAAAATAGATTTTAGTAACTGCCTTACCTTGTCTTCTTTATGCCAGTGACACTCATCTGTCAACTCATTGAAGTCAGTTTTTGAGCAATTGCTTTTGGCCATGTCAAACTGAAGATCATACCTAAACCCAGCAACCACCTGTGATAAATTACAGCATGACGGTAAACAAGTAATTTACAAAGCAATTATTAATTATTATGAAGTCTTTATTGCATTACGAAAATTAGAAAACCTAAACACACAAGCAACACAATAACATAGGTAGGACCTCAGAATCAAGGTTCTGGATGATTATAACCAGAAAAATATATACAGTGACTGTGAGAAGGGGTATATTGTCTGTCCATTTCTAATGTGTGTGTGGAACCCCAACCCAGAGTCATTTTTATGAAAGATTAAAAAAAATCTATAACGCAAATGCTGTTCTTAACATTATTTCATCACCATGGCACTTCTTTAGTAAGGGCATTCTTTTTTGTTATTGTTGTTTTCTGGGTTCACAACTGCTTTCATGGCGACGTTTGTATTGTGTTTCAGCGGCAGGCTATTTGCATAACCAATCGATAGAAAGCGTTTCAAGTCCCACCCCATAGTACCGAAGTCCCAAAGGAGTATCCCGGCTGGTTTGGTACTTTCAGTACTGGAACTTTTGGTACTGGTACTCAACCGGAAATCAATGGAAAAGCAAAAGTACCAAAAGTACTGCACCAAAAAGCATGGTATTTGGTGCGGTGAAAAAGCGCCCATTCAGAACCAGGTGTTGGTACTGCCTTTGTCATTCAGTACCAGGTGCTGGTACTCCCCTTGTCATTCAGTACCAGCAGATATTGGGAGGTATCAGTACTCTGAAGAGAAAAACAGAGGTACTGGTACTGTGTAATGGTGAGTACCTGCCCACTTTAAGCACTGTGTACTATGTAAGGAAGTCACCGTGAAATCAGCAGTATGAAGAGACTGACGATACATTGCAGTCAAACTGAAAGGATTGCATTATTTTCAATTTTACATTATATTCCACTATTCATCCACGTACAGCCGCAGAAAAAATTAAGAGACCACTCCATAGAGACCACTCTATATTTTTAAACAAATCTGCATTCTTAATCCTGGTTTAATTGTGGTTCTGTTGAGCAGCAGGTCGCTTCCAGGTTCTAGTTTTTTAAGACAGCAGTAATCAAGAATAAGGTGAAGCCTTCAAAAGGAATGGGAAACATTAATGTAGGTGTGAAGTGCACTGCCAGGACAGTTCGTATTGGGCTCCTAGAAGCAGGACTGAAGTCCCATAAAGCAAGGAAGAAGGCCTTCATTAATGAGAAATAAGAAAGAGCCAGGCTACAGTTTGTAAAGAAATACATATTACTCACAGACACACACTCATAAATTGAGAAATGAGTACAACAAAAAATTGTGCCGTGGTCTCTTAATTTTTTCCACAGCTGTATAGTAAAGGGGTCTAATTTCTATAGTACTGTATATAAATATATACAGTATTACCTGCTGTGTATACACTAGTGGCCAAAATTGTGGAAACACTTGGTAATGGTATTTGTTAAATCATACATTGGACAATTAAATACTGGAGCAACAGTTGAATAGAGTTTGGCAATCTCAAAAATTTTGGTCACCAGTGTATTTAATGGTTCATATATGTTAATATGTGTTGTTTTAGAGAACAGACTTTTCCAACTGAAAGCGGAAAACTAACCTGCCGTGTTGCGGAGCCGACTTCGTTTAGCACAAAATGATGTGTGGAGTTGTTGCCCATGTTAAATTTTGCCACTGAATATGCCAGTGGTTCCTTCAGGTCCTCACTTGCTGTATCAATGACTTCAGGGCAACCCAGGCAGGGCATGTGTTTGGCACCAATTGTCTCTTCAGCTGAAATGATAAAATTCTTACCAAAAAATTCTCATGTTTTGTATTTTCCATTAGTCTTGTTTTCACAGCCATCCATCCACCTGCTAACCGCTTACCCTGGTCATGATCAAAGGCTCACTTACCTCTAGCAACACAGATAACTGAAAGGACCTCCTGGTGTCCCTTACTGTTACTCCTGTAGACTATTGCTTCACATAGGCTTGGTGCCTAGTAAATGGTGACATTAACATAAAATGCAGTTTTGAAAATAACAATAATAATAATCAATAAGAAAAAAGAAAACATTATGCTTTTTAACAGTGCTTTCTTTTAAACAGGCATGGACCTGTAAGGATTTTGGTAGGTAGTCGCAGTCTTTCCACGTTTTGTCTCCCCCAACTGGACAGTCAGACTCCCTCGCTTGAAAATCCACAGAGAAGACAGTTCCTGACTCATTCCCTTCCTGTAAACAAGATGTCACTGATCTGTAGTTAATTGTCATAGATATATGCACATTAACAGAGGCCCCTGGGGTATTGGGGGGGAGTTAGTGACTGGGGAGTCCTTTTTGAGGCCCTGGGGCTTCAGTTCAGGTAAACCCGTGCATTAAAGCACCCCCTCACAGAACAGAGCTTCTTGCAGGCCCGAGTAACAAAATACATCAAATGCTGAGCAGCACATTAATAGGGGGCCCATCACACATTGGCTGGGTGACCAGATAATCGATGTCGGGGGGGGGCACTTAGAGTCACTTCAGGTTTTTCAAACTACTTTAAAACTGAAACGCCCCTGTACTTGGCTAAGTAGTTCAGTTCTCCTTGTGCTTCGACTGATTTGTTTCCTTGATTGAAAGACTCATCCAGCTGTTTCACATTAACATGTCACACGTGAATGATTATAGAATTAGCACACAGAAAAAACAAAATACCTAAGTGAAATCCTGATCTTTTTAATTGACATGTTAGTTTTCAAATCCTGTCTTAGCTAGCAGTGTCCGCCCCACCCACTGGTCAACGGAGGGTATTGATGGAACAGAAAATCTCTCCTCTCTGTTTAAAACCCATAAAATCACTGTTATTCTACAGTACTTATTATTATCAAACACAGAACTATTGAGATGATTAAACAAGATGTCATTCTAGAATAAGATTGAGATTTTTTTAAAGATCACAATTTAAAGTAATGCTGAGCTACTTACTTTTTTGGCCGACACAATTTGGTAAAGGGCAAACTGATTACCATGTGGAAGGTTCTTATTATGCTGTACTAGGGCCAAATCCACAGCACTCTCGACATCTTTGTCATCACAAAAAGCTTGTATTGGCTCGCCTGCTCGTCCTGGAGACCAAAGCAGTAGAAACATTCCACAAAGTAGCTTCAACCTTAGCATTGCAAAGGCACCCATT
Source organism: Gnathonemus echidnorhynchus (assembly GCA_026776725.1). Classification (NCBI taxonomy): domain Eukaryota; kingdom Metazoa; phylum Chordata; class Actinopteri; order Osteoglossiformes; family Mormyridae; genus Gnathonemus; species Gnathonemus echidnorhynchus. Next base: position 8,728,501 of record JAODJU010000033.1, read on the forward strand.
TCCAGGACAAGGAATCTTGTTTTCAGTTTAACTGCAGTGACCTCTCACAGCAAACAGTGCTACTTCAATAATGATTGATATTATGTAGTCCGCTACAACAAATCAGACACAGTCCACTCCCCTGAGTCAGAGCTAGTCCAATAAGATGTAACAGTGCATACCAGAAAGATATTCTAGCATTGAGTGGACAGAGTATATGTTTGCTTATCACTGGAGCTTCTAAGCTAAAAAGAAAAGTAAATATTACACTATCAGGGATCACAAGTTAAGCTTATATTTGAAATCTCCTTTCAGGCAGCAATGCAAGCTAGAATGCAACTATGTGAAATAGCTTGTTAGTACAACTTTATGTTTCCGATTTTTGTCTTTGGGTTACACCAGTTATTTACTCACAACTGCACATCTTTACTGGCACCTTTTTGTCTATGATAAAAGTAAATGAATGGTTAGGAATCTGGGTATTTTGATAGGAAGTCTGGCTATCATGTGAAGAACTGCTGAGTTGGGGATTCACAGTCTCTCCCTCAGGGAAACACCAGAGAGGAAAACTACAATACTTTCTTTTATTCATTCACACCAAACCAATTAAACAGAACATTTCAATAAAGAATAAAATAGTAGCTATAATCATATACATACAAAGATTTTCAGAGCCTAGTTAATATCACAACCACAAAAGATGTACTATAATACAGTAGAGCCATGGAAAAAAAAAATCTGAATGAGATTTTGTATGAAGCACACTGGCAAACTAATGTCGTTTGTTTTAGGAAATACTTTGTTCTTGTACCTTTGACCCACCTTTCACTGCCAAGCTTGCTTGCTTAATATTCCCAACCCTTCCGCTAAATTAACAGAGCTTCCACACAGTAAATGTACATGTTATGACATTTGGGTTACACAGTAAATGCGTGAATCTCAGTATGATAAACCACGTATATTATGGTAACTTCAAACACTGTACCTGTTTTAAGTACCTGTGAAACTGGTACATCCCAAATGCGAAGAACGTAAGAATTACACTCTACTCATTTCGAAAAAGAAAAAAAAAACAATCAGAAAATCCAACACAATATTATATCCCACAGTATGGTAAAGCAATATCCATGACATCGCTGTTTATTTATTTAGACCACATATTGTCAACAAGACTTTCCCTTCTTGGTTGCACAATGTTAAATTTGTATATACTTTCTAGTTGTTTATTTTTACATAAATTCAGAGAATAACATCATACTAAATTACATCCAGAATAAACCGGCAACATTTTTAGTGCTTCAGTGTTACTGTGGGAATAAAGTGAAGTAGAGGCCCATTGTAGTGATGTACAGATGTGGACAAATTTGTTGATACCCTTCCACAAAAATCACTATTTCTGAAATAACTTGAAACTGACATCTTTATGTCTCTAAGTTTACTTCCAGTCTAAATAAATGACAAAACATTCACATCTTTTGACACAAACAAATGTTATTTACTGGGTACACTAATTAGATCCTTGCTGTTGCCATTAATGTTACCACCCATGGCTGTTTCACACCTTCCTGCCACAATAGCTGACGGTATAGCGTCCCACCCCTTCAAGTGATTACTTTAGTTACGCTTGCATCTTCCTCAGAACATATTCTCACCACACATCACAGCAACAATACCACCAAAGGCAAAAGCTACGTGGGCTTCTCAAATGACTAATTCCATACCTAAGATCAAGCGGTATGAAGCAACGCTTATGTGGATGCTGCTTTTGTTTGGTGAGTTCTCGTGCTTTGTGTCTTTGTTCACATTTTGAATATCAGAAATCTTGCATGCAGTGTATTTGAAATACATAACCTAAAATATTTAAATTTGATGAAAATTGCACAGGAAATATACTGATCTTTGAAAGCAAACACAATTTGGACAATGATTTGAATAATTAGCTATTTTCTACATCATTATGCATGAATCTAACTTTATGAAGTTTTAGTTAAACTGAATTCCCATAACAATACATAAGACACAAAGCATGAGGGTTGAATGATGGTTTCAAATCACAATACAATGACTATCGACATGATTCAATGGCAGTTTGGCACCTTGCCAAATTTTAATCAAGGAATGATATTACAAGGACTCAATTACAGCAGTCTTTCTAATAGTGCTGAAGAGAAGACATTTAATAGGCAGTGTGTCAGATTTCAGTGCAAGAGGTAGCTTGTCTGTAGGTTTATCTAGCAGCCATTTTTTTGAAAGTCCCTCATGTATCACTGTCACTGCAGTTACAGGAAGCTGGTCTGTAACACTCATAGCCCCCACTGAGGCTGTAAGTGAAACCGTGCTTGTGAACAGCACCTTAAACCAGCTGAGCTCTTCAAAGAAGCCGGTTCTCCTTCCTAAGGAGTCCATTCCACCAACCGGTGACTACAGCCTGCATGACCACAAGGGCAACGTGTGCATCAAGGCGCTTCTGGGAGCAGAGTACATCGTTACTCAAGGGAAGGTCGGTCATGGAACCGTTTCCGAGTGTTTTCTGTATTTCAGCATTTCTGCCTGTGTGACATCACTAGGTTAACCACACGAAGAAGAACCTTTGTAGGTGACAACAGTAAAAAGAGCACATTCATGCATTTTATATGAAAACTAAATATGTGTATTAATAATTACTGATATAATGTACATAAGCACAAAACCCTTATTCCAAAAATATTCAATGTTTCTCTCTAGTATTCACATCCAATCATATTTTTGAAAAGTTTTTTTTTTTGCAGACAAATTTATATTTCAACCTTGACCCAAAGTCCACGATTGCCACAGGATTCTGTGGAGACAATACTGCTCTTTTGTCTCTGAATTTTGATGGTGGGAGTATTGAGTTTACCTTTGTTAAGGTATGTGATATTGAGCAGCTACTTCAGGTTTTACTTTCACTATTAATCGTCTCCGTATGTAGATTCTTTGAGAGCTGAGCTAACGTGGTAAAACATGAAAGCAAAGGACCTTGCACTGAGGCAAAGCTTGCTTTCGGTATAAAGCGGTCTCATTCTGTATAAGTACTTGCATGCAAATCATATCGACAATGGAATAAACAATGAATGATGCGCTGATAACAGAATATCATTGTTTTCATCTTCAGAAAGGAAATATGTCATACGTGTCTATATTAAGAGCCAATTTGACAGCATCTCGTAACTGCACGGATTGTAGGAGTGAGTATTCATTTCGTATCATTCAAGCTATTAATTCATTCATTCGTGATCTGGTTCATGGTCTGAAAATCAAATCATTACTGCTCTTAGGTGAAACATTTACAGGCGCTCTCATCAATATGAAACTGTTCCTAAGCGAAAACGGACGCAGCTATAAGTGTTATAGCGAAGACACTCTCAAGATGGCTAACAACCTAAATATAAAAATAATGAATATGAAAATTCAGGGATTTCAAATAAGCAGTGGAAAATTTGGAAAAGGTATGTATTGCTTTTGATTAATTTTCAGATTCTTATATCGTCTGTCAGTTTTTTTAATTATTATAAATATTATTTCTAAAATTATGAGACACGCATCGTTATCAAATACAAGGACTGACGTTCTTTTCATCTGCTGTCATCTCATACTCGTTTCAGAGAACTTATGTTGGCCGGATTATGTCAAAAGGATAGTGCCCGTCATCCTGGGAGGCACCGCAGCGGGTCTCGGTCTAATCGTCGTCGTCGCATGGCTGCTCTCACGGGAACCCCGAGCCCAGGGCTACCAAAGGATATAAAAACCGTTCACGTTTGTATACAATACATCTTAGTATTCAGTTAAAACGTTGGTCAAAGAGTGTGTCTGTGAGTCTGTAAAAAGGTTGTGTGTGTGTGTGTGTGTTTTTCTTTTCTTGTCTTGCCATGTCTGTCAGTACGTGTTTACGTGTCTGTGTACATGTCTAGTTTTCCCACTGCTTCAAATGTTCAGAGTCAAGGAGTAAAAGCGAAATTCTTGGATAGCACCACAAATCTGATCATCAAAAGCAAAAATGTATTTATGTAATATGTATTTTGTAGTTTCTTTTGTGTGAGAACAGATGTCTAAATTTGAAATCACTTCTCCAGTTTTATACTTATTTACTTTACATTTTTGTTTATCATTTATTTATCATTTACATTTTTTATCATTTACATTTTTTGCATAGCGTATGTGAATGATACTCATCGAATGTACAAACTTTGATCAGCAATAATAAATGAGTATGAACGAAACTAAAGAACTTAAAAACTCGCATAGCCCATATATTGCATAATAGAGCATAAGCCAGCAGTACTTTGCTACACTTCTGCACGAAACTGTATGTGTAATAAATATTTTAATATGAGATCCACTAGCACTGAGATGACAGGCAACCATAAAATATTTTACCGGAGTTCATAAAATAGTGAGGAATCATACATATATGCTAAATTAAGATTAAAAGGGTCATACGAAATTGGGTATTGAATATGATTTATTCTACCATTTGATAGCTAAGACAACTACATTTATTAACACTGCTCATTACTTAACACATATAATAAAGATTAAAATGAACTTACATTTGGCTGCTGTTTACACACCCGTACACTGCATGACACTCCCAAATGCATAAATACTTAGTTATCACTGGGTTTTTCCGACATTCTCCCGCCCAGAACTATTAAATGCAACTGGCTCAGTACCACGTGACTAATCCCGGAAGAACAGGCTATTCAGGCTAACGCTAATGCTAATACAGCAGAATGACTGCGGCTCACATCTGTTTACATCAAGACCTTCCATACAGTTTCAGTTAACATTAAGAAGTCGGTATTCCTAACAGACGATTAAAACATTTTTATTTTACGTTGTTTTAATTAAATTTCCCAAAGACCCACTTGCCCGTGCGACGCTTCAGGGATGTCGGAGTCTATTTTTTTTATCGCTTACGTCACAATGGCCACGCCTTCATTTTTAATTGGCTGACGCACCTACGGATGCCGAAAAGAGACAAACTATTAAATGTGTCAGATTACTTAAGTCTGCATGAAGTCCATTTTACATGATTTATCATGACTTATCGTGCATTAACATTCATGTAGTGAGAGGAAATTTAACAAATACATTTCGTAACTGGAAAGGTGCATACGCTCCTGCAATTCGCTAATCGTCGCCTCAGCGTCATCAGCTAAGCCCAGCGGCAGCAAAAACATGGCTGCTGTCCTCAAATCACCAACCTACCAGGGTCTCCGATCATTGTTGCAGAAGTAAGTGCTGAAGGTTCATAGCCATTTGCTTGTATTTTATATTAAAACATAATAGGGTAATTTTTTTTCATGTATTTTAGCTTTACACTAAAGGGAGTATGTACTAATTTATAGGCGCCTTAACGTTATCAGTCTTGTTAGTTAAGTAACCTAGGTCATAATATCACTAGGTAGACTAGTTGAGGTACTTAACCATTTAAGTTAATGTTTACAACAGAAACTATAACGTGACACGACCCAGCAAAACCATGAGACCTCTGAATGAATGACTTCTGTTGAAGTTTCTTCCTCAGGCATAACTAGTTATTTGTGTTTAGATATAAATTCGAATTTCAAGACATATTTGGTTAATTGCATCATTGTACCTGAGAAATAAATGGGACTTATGTTGCCTACACTGTACGTAAGGCCTCTTTTCATTTTCAAAGTAGTACTTATGGTTGACATTATATCTATTGCTGAAATGCCCTTGGAAGTTAATGTCATGAACATAAGATTATTCTTTCATTTGATACTTTGGTGAGACTGTACTTTATATACCGATAATAATTTCAGGTTCAAAGGTTCAAAGAGACCGTTGTTAACTTGTTTGGCTTTTCTTCAGGAAATTCCTATGGGCCGAGTGTCCCTTAAGATGTGCCTCTATTGGTAAGGGATAAGAGAACCTTTATTTTATATTCCTTTATACTGAATCAGTTGACATAAATGAAGAAAACTGCAGAACAGAAGCAAAATTAATATGTACAAATTAAGCAGTGGTGGACTGCCATCCTGTTCGGAGTGTTCCCCTGCCTAGTGCCTTTTGCTAATGGGTGGTTATATTAATTTTGAATAATAAAACATCTTGTCTTGGCATGATTGATACAACCTTTAATTGTAACATAGTAATATAACCTGTTTCGTTAAGCTGGCACTTTAAAACACCCATTTATGAATGTAATGGAGATTTTTATATGCACATAGAATGACCTACAGTAGGCCAGTGTTTTTCAACCCAGTCCTCAGGGACCCCCCAGACGGTCTGTGTTTTTGCCCCCTCCTGGATCCCAGCCAATCAAGCACATGGAATACTTGGTCTGTTGGGAGCTGGGATGGAGGAAACACACAGACTTGGGTGTGAGACGCTGATGTAGGGTACAGACATGGCCAGGTCGCTGAGTTTTAGCCGCAGGTTCTCTTTATGTGAATCCAGGGGTCAGCAGAATCGAGAAGGTGCTCATTGCCAATCGAGGAGAGATTGCTTGTCGTGTGATGCGGACAGCAAAAAGGATGGGGGTGAAGTCGGTGGCGGTTTACAGTGACGCTGACCGCCACGCAATGCATGTGGCCATGGTGAGGAGAGAGCACCTTCTACTGCTTAAGAATCAACTTGCTTGTTGGTATGACTAAAATATTTCAGTAAAAGCATATTTTACGAATTTTTCAGATTTTATCAGAGCACAAGTAACATTGGTTTAGTGATTTCTTTAAACCATACCTGTAAGTTAGTTTATGCTAGTTTAGCATTATGTGTTGGTGGTCTGTTCTTTACGATATAGGCAGATGAGGCATTTCATATCGGTCCAGCCGCATCTCAACAGAGTTACTTGTCCATGGAGAAGGTCTTGGAAGTTGCGAAGAAGTCTTCTGCACAGGTAACTTTGATGTGCTTTTCCATTGTGTGAATATCAGGCATAATTCTCCTGTAACCATATCGTGATATTCGGAGGTTAAGCAATGGCATTCCATCCAGTGTGCACCCAGCACTAGGCTGCCTGGCATAGGGGCTGGGCTGGAAGATGGATGGTTGGAATTTTATTCAGCCCTGTGCTTATTCTACTTGCAGAGAATCTCTACAGATGGCCCGTCTAGTTTTATAAACCAGATTCTCTTTATATCAAGGGAGTAACATTAATCATTTAAGAGTCTAAGTGCTTTTTTCCTCAGTTATTCCCTATGCACATATATTCTAAAGGTAACAGGTGATGGAGACCACAGAGCTGCAAATTGTTTAGGACTACATTGCTTTTAATTCCCTTGCTGCTTGACTAGGTAGTCTATTGCTGGGCATTGTGCTTTTGTTGCTAGGCAATACACCCAGGATATGGGTTCCTGTCTGAGAACACGGAGTTTGCAGAACTTTGTAAGAAGGAAGGCCTTATCTTCATTGGTCCTCCATCCTCTGCCATAAGGGACATGGGAATTAAAAGGTATAACTTTGAGTGCCAGCGCTCATTCTTTGTGCTGTTTTTTTCTTTGTATTTTGAGTATTATGTTTTAAAATTTTAAATATTAAGTTTAAAAGTAGCAGTTATTGGTTACAGTAGTTTGAACACAGAATGTTCTAGTTCAGACTATAATATTGTCTTCATAAAGAGTGTGAAGTCAAAATAGCATCAAAACACATGTTTTTGTAAATAAAAAGATTTCATTGTGATTCATTTTTTTAAGCACATCCAAGCACATCATGTCGGCAGCAGGAGTGCCCATCATTGAGGGTTACCATGGCGAGGACCAATCAGATGAGAATCTTCGAAAGGAAGCTGCTCGGATTGGTTATCCCGTAATGATAAAGGCTGTTCGTGGTGGGGGTGGAAAGGTAAGTCTTATTGATGGACTGCAGTGGGAAAATTATGAAATCAGGCTTCTTTTTGTTAATTTGTAACATTGTCATCACCCCACAATGGTGAAACGTGTACCTCCCACGCAGGGAATGCGCATTGCACATTCAGCCTCGGAGTTCCAGGATCAGCTGGAGTCTGCGCGGAGAGAAGCTCGGAAGTCCTTCAACGACGACGTCATGCTGCTGGAGAAGTTCGTGGAGAATCCCAGGTAGCTGCCGGCTGCCGCCGACATCCGCTTCGCTCGCATCTTCACTCTTGCATGCTTTAATCGTTGCCTTTACGTATCAGGCACGTGGAGGTGCAGGTGTTTGGGGACCAGCATGGGAACGCGGTTTACCTGTTCGAGAGAGACTGCAGCGTGCAGCGGAGGCATCAGAAGATCATAGAGGAAGCGCCAGGGGTATGGGAAGCCTCTTTGCTCTGGGGACCTTGGGTTCTTTGGTTAGGGTCTGCTGCTTCTGCTTTGTGTAGGTAGTCGTCCTCATGTTGTTAGTGTGTGTGACTGAAGTTGTACCCAATCTTTCAGCCTGGCATTAGTTCCCAGGTGAGGAGAAAGCTGGGCGAGGCGGCAGTGAGGGCGGCCAAAGCTGTCGGCTACGTGGGAGCAGGTGAGAGCCGAAGCTGGGTGAAGCTGCTGTTTCCCTCGAGCCTTTTGGGTGAGAATGACCGCCTCCCTCTGTCTCTCTGCAGGGACTGTGGAGTTCATTATGGATGCACAGCACAACTTCTACTTCATGGAGATGAACACCAGACTGCAAGTAGAGCATCCCGTGTCGGAGATGATCACGGGCACGGATCTGGTGGAGTGGCAGCTTAGGGTGAGAGACCCGGGCAGAGGGGAGGTACACGGAAGTGGGGGTCCCGTCCAGGGGAGCTTGGAGGGCCGTAGAGAGGATACAAAAGTCAGGCAGCTGTAGTCATTTTGGCAGCATTTGCATTAAGGAAAATTTTTATTAAAGGAATTGCCAAGGGGTTCAGAGCCTACAGTAATCGGAGTTTTGCACCGCTGGTTTGTGGATCATTTTTAAAGATGATAAAGTGAGCTTGAGTATACCTTATAAAATGTACATCCGCTTGTCTGACACATGTACTGCTTGTTATTTTGCTTTTTTTTTTTAAGTCACAATTTCATTCTATACTCGACCACCTACAAAACTAATTTTCTTCAAAGCACTAGAATGTTTGTATGTGTCTGGCAGTCTTCCTGAATTGGTTTTTGCTTTTTTGTTTACTATTTCTGAGATGATTTGTGGTTATCCTGCGGTCGATCATGTGTTGCTCCTGTGCTGTATATTTACGGTTTTGACGTCTGTGGATAGCTCTGTGTTTAGGAGCTAATACTCCAGCATGCATGTGCCTGTCGTGGTCTCTGGTCACATGACCTACCTCTGATTACATGACCTGCCTCTGGTCACATGACCTGCCTCTGATCACATGACCTGCCCTGCTGCTCAGGTGGCTGCCGGCGAGAAGCTGCCCCTGAGTCAGGAGGAGATCCAGCTGCGGGGTCACTCCTTCGAAGCCCGCATCTATGCGGAGGACCCCGAGAACGGCTTCCTGCCCGGGGCAGGCCCTCTGCTGCACCTCTCCACACCGCAGGCGGACCAGCAGACGCGCATCGAGACCGGCGTCAGGGAAGGTAGGGCAGACTGATCCCTGCCATACGGGCGTGAAAAGCGAGTGCCTCACTTATACGGTAACCACCCTTTGTGCCATCTGCCAGGAGACGAAGTGTCCGTGCACTACGACCCCATGATAGCCAAGCTGGTGGTGTGGGGGGAGGACCGATCTGCTGCCCTGAAAAAGCTGCGCTACTGCCTCCGTCAGTATAATGTAAGGCGGGGGCCGGACTGTACCATCTGCAGGGGGTCTGTAAGGGGCAGATTGTACCATCAGTAGGCTTTGGCTTAACTTTTACTAAGCAATTGTTGTGTATACTTAAATGCTGAGGGACCTCTGTTCCTTTTGAAATATCTATGTTACTGATGTCATTAAGTGCTGAAAAGCAAAACTTCAGCCCTCTTGTATTTAATGCCCCTTGTTTTCCTTTTACTGGTACATCCTATTCAAATTATAATTTGAATACCTTATTGTGTATTGTGTGTTTTTTTTTTTTGGGTGTCAGTACTGTGATGTTGTTCTTGCCATTTGGTTTGATTGGGGATCCCATTAAATGTCTGACATTAATTGGCATTAACTTAAGGGTTTGTTGTAGATTTGATAGCACGTGGAAAAGCTGCGTGAAATTCTGCGGTCGAGGAGAACGGGATGGCGGATTGTGACGTGCTGTTAGCCTTTAACCCGCCCCTCGCTCTGCCAGATTGTGGGACTCAGCACCAATATCGACTTCCTGCTCAACCTATCGGGCCACCCGGAGTTCGAGGCGGGCAACGTTCACACCAGCTTCATCCCCCAGCACTACGAGCAGCTGTTCCCTGCTGCCCAGCCCCCTCCCAGGCAGGCAGTGTGCCAGGCAGCCCTGGCCCTGCTACTGCGAGAGCGGAGCTACACTCAGCATTTCAGGGCTCAGTCTAGCGGTGAGACTCGGAATCCCATATGGCGGTGCTAAGAGACGGGTGTTTAATGCTAAAGAGAAGTTAGCGACCACACCATTAGCAACCAAACCCTTAGCGTTTCATATTCGGTGTAACGTTCTGAGGTGTTGATCCTGGAAATCCACTGACATGGATCCAGCCAATGGTGTAGGAGAGAGTGTAAAATACAAAGGTCTCTTTGCTGTGGGGGGGGGGGGGGGGTTGAATGAAGCCCTATTAAATATTGGGTGGACAACACTCCCCCCCCATTTCCTATGCCCCTGGATACAGTGTTGTACCTCTAACTTCCCATTCTCTGATTGGGCGTCACGTAAAAGAATCCTGTCACTATTTTTATTGCTGAAGGGCTGTCAAATTCAGTTAATAAAAGGCTGTTTCTAATGTTTCCAAAGAAGCCTGCTTTCAGAATGAAATCAATCGCACTCTACGATTGGATTTTGGAGTGCAAAAAGATGCCTGGTCATTCTGACAGAGGCCATATGCAGGCACTGTTTATGTCACTGCTGGATATACTGGCTGAAAGTTTCTTGCTGGTCTCTCTCACAGACCAGTACTCGCCTTTTGCCACCAGCAGCGGAAGAAGGATGAACCACCTTCAGAACAGGACCGTGACGTTGCAGCTGGGTCAGAACAGTAAGTAAAAACGACCCCCCCCACCCCCCATGCACAGTTACCAATGGAGAGTGTAGCCATCCACTCTGAGGTTCACGGGGAATCACGGCCCATCCTTTGCAGTTTCTGATCAGTCAGGTCTGTGTTGTTTCTCTGAAACAGTCGCCAAGTCCTGACCCACAAAGCCACACAGCTCCCCATTTTATTGTATGCTGTCTGCAAGCAGGCCCCTGATGCTTCAGACAGGATACAGTGTAGTTTTCAGGAAGACGCAGAAAGTATATAAAGTAAATAAATGTTAGACTTCCACCCCTTCCTCTCCTTGCAAATAGTGTTTGAGTTATATACAGTGTTCAGCTGTTTTTTAATTCTATAGCTTCCAGTTATTGACCATGAATGATCAAAGTTGATCTAATCATGTTTTCATAATTTTTAAATGTTTTTTTCTTGTAAAGTAAATTTAAACTTTACTTTTGCAGAAGTTGAACTGGCTGTTACATATAATGTAGATGGAACGTACACTATGGAGGTATGTTTTGTGTTTATTTATTAGTGATTAATAAGGAAATGGACCCTATACTGCAGTAAAATGATCATTGTAAAAAGCCAAATGAGTCAAACTGTACTTTAAAGCAGTGCTTCCCAACACGATCTCCAGGGACCCCCAGACGGGCCTCCCAGTGCTCCCTCCCAGTGAACTGCCTGGGGCCCCTGAAGATCGTGTTGGGAAGCACTGCTTTAAAATCTGGCTTCTCCTGCAGATTGAAGGGGAGTCGTTTCACGTTTTGGGGGAGGTGAGGACCGAAGGGGAGGCCTCCTACCTTCACTGCTGTGTCAACGGCGTTATGTCCCGGCCCAAACTCGTCATCCTGGGAAACGCAGTGCATCTGTTTTCCATGGTGAGACTCTCCCCCCCACCATTCAAGTGATGCCTGAAGACACGACTATCCCAAGAATATTACCCTCCCCCCCCAGAGCAGCAGAACACATATCGCCCATTCATTTATATGGAAAAAATTTGAGTAGCACAAGGTATCTTGTTTCATAAGAAAAGTAGTGAAATATTAAAACTGCTCTAATTAACTATTGTCACGGAATGCGACCATATGTACACTAGTGGCCGAAATTGTGGAAGCTCCTGACATTTTTGGCATTACACTTAAAAACTCACCACACGAATATTGGAGGTAATGTTTATAAAGTCAGACTGTTACAAATATCATACATTGGAGAATATAATAAAGTTCTGCAATCTCTAAAAATTGGAAGTGTTTCCACAATTGTGGCCACTTGTGTAGATCTTCACTCTTTCCTAGGCGGTCGCCGATGTCGTCCGTAGAACAGGCTGGCCCTCTCCTTCTTCCTCAAATTCTCTTAGTGGCACACTTTGCTGATTTCAGTAGCTGTCCTACTAGGTTCTTGCGTTCTTTGAAGGGTGTTGTAGACCTCCTGCTCCAATACTGCTTATACTTCTACCTGGGCATTCATTGGAAGCTCAGCCCAGCTACACTTATGCCAGGTTGGCTCTTTGACAGTTTGTAGTGTGATATTTCTCTTGCTTGTACTTGGACAAAAGCGCCTGTTAAATAAATCGGTGTCAATGTAATTACATCATAGGCACTGTACTCCTTCCCTAATCCTGCCCTCCCTCTTGCCTCCTCAGGAGGGCAGCACACAGGTGTCAGTACCTGTGCCCAAGTTTCTGGAGGGTGTCAGCAGTTCGGGGGCACAGGGCGGAGCCGTGGCACCCATGACGGGGACCGTGGAGAAGGTAGCACTTTGCACCTGAAGCTGCCGGCTAGTGATGAGTCTGGCTGGTTGTATCATGCTGCTTTTTCTGTTTCGTGGAGTAGCACTGGTTTCTGCCAAGAAATGGATGCCTAATCTGCTACTTCAGAGAGTGATAAATGCAGTGAAATCATCCCTTATAAATACTTACTTATTATTGTTTAGACCAGTGTTTCCCAACCCGGTCCATGGGGACCCCCAGACAGTCCACGTTTTTGTTCTCTCCCAGCTCTCTGAGAGGGAGCAAAAACACATACTGTCTGCCAGTGTGCTGAGAGGGAGCAAAAATGTGAACTGTCTGGGGGTCATGAAGGACCGGACTGGGAAACACCAGTTTAGACTCTCCTCAGTATGACAGTGTCAGACAGACATACTGTTGACCACATACCAGTGTACTGCTCACAGAGGGGAAATTGTTTAAGACTGCAAACCAGCCTCAGGATGAACATCTTCCTTTTAAAACTACATAGACATTCTTAGCACATGGTACTCCTGTAGAGTATAGATGCGTATAGAGTACTTTTTCATATTCTCCTCATACAGTGGAAGTGTAATGCAGACTTGAGTAATGTACGGTGTGTTTGTCGTCATACAGGTGTTTGTTAAGGCTGGCGATAGAGTCCAGGTGGGAGATGCTCTGGTGGTGATGATAGCTATGAAAATGGAGGTAAGACCCTGCGGGGATGAAGTAAACGGCGTGTAATCTGGGTGTAAGTCTCAGATCTGTCACGGTCTCCTTACGGACACGGGTGTAGCAACGCACTGTGCACCATATTTCCCGATTTACAAATATGGCAGCACGAAATGATTTATTCATGTTAACGCAGGAAGGCGCAAAAGTTGCAATCTCAGTTCTGCTTTGAGATTTTGTCTGAAGAGTTCGCAGAATAAGGAAAATCGTGCAAGAAAAAAATGGTTTTAAAACCACTTTTTTTGTAAATGTACAGGAATAAAGGAGAACAGGTCTTTTTTTCAGTCTCATACATTGTTTATACATTAACGACATCCTGTTTAATTATTTTTCCTTTTAGTTTCAAGAAGATAGGGCTCTGCTTGTTTAAAAAGCACTTTAAGAGATTTTGAGGTTTTTTATTTTTGCATTTAGCATTGGAGTCTGAATAATGCAAGGACAAAAATAAATGGTTTGAAAGCAGCTTTTTATATATTAATATTCATGCATAAGAAGGAACAAATAAGAATTGTGGGATCTTTTTCCGTCTTATTTTGTTAAATATGTTGTGAATGTATCGAACCGTGAGCCCTGCATCAACTAATGAACCAAATCATGAGTAGAGTGTCGTCACACCCCTACAAACAGATGTAGCTCAGTTTTAGCTGTCAGTTACTGATTGTGAATGTTAGCAGCATTCAAGAGAAATGTTGCACAGAAAGCACGTCCTTGAAGCCCTAGCATTGCTCTGTGAATATTCTATGAGTGAACTATGAATGTTCTATAAATGCTGAAATGCTGCTACGGATGGCTTTGACAGGCCCAGTCTGCCTGTGGACACAACCTTGTCTTTTCTGTCTTTTTTTTGTGATTTGCTTACAGCACACAATCCGAGCACCAAAAGCAGGTGTCATCAAAAAGGTTTTCTATAAAGAGGGATCCCAGGCCAATAGACATGCACCTCTGGTGGAGCTGGAGGAGGAAGAATCCAGTGTGCAGTGAATCTCATTTTGTGTGTGAGATGGACAACATAGGTCAACTGTGTGTTTGAAACTGACACTTGGGATATAGGGATTAGACTTACTGAAACGTGCGCCTGTAAAATGTACGGTGTGGTTTTGCAAACCCATAGACATAGATATGCACATGGTCCACATTTATTTTCAAATTGCAGCCTGTTGTCGTCTTACGTAAGCAAAATGTACATAGTTTCCAGTGGAAACCCACTAAATTATGACCGCACAAAGTCCACTTGTAATAATCATCCTGTAACTTTTGCTGTGCCCTCGCCCATCTTTCATGTTCTATCCAGGTTTCCATGGTTACTGGTTCTCCTCATAATGGCTTTGTGCCTTTCACCAACACACAGTTGTTTTTTCTCTTCCCTCAATACTGTTGGGAGGAAGAAAGATGTACAATGTAGCCACCAGTCATTACTCTTACTGTCATCACTTTTAATGTTACATGTTTCATCTTAAAACACTGACATTACTTTCTGAAACGTCTCAGGGGAGGCACAGAACACACAGAGACCTTTCGCTAATGTGAAATGCAGTCTACCTTATGAAGACAGGGGCCTTCCAGGACAAAACTTAACTGTAAAGATTAAATTTTAACAATTAGAACTATAAATTACATAGAATGTGACTAATAATTGAGGGGTGTCTAGTCTCACTTTTTGGATAATGTGAAAAAATTAAGGGCATATATTACAAGAATTAAAATAGCAAACCTAGGGTTCTTGGTTACTGTGTATAACCAAGGCCTTCATACACTTCATACAGATTTACTAGTAAAGGGTTGTTAGTTGTGGTAATTTTGATTCTCAAAATTGAAAATTTTCACAATTGTGTGATTTGTATGAAGTTGTGTAATAAAATCACTGCAGCCTTTCTTCCAGTAGATGGTTTACAGTGTGAAATGATTTTATGGTGTTTATTCAGTGTATATTAATGACCATATCTCCCCATCTGTCATATTTGCTCAGGTACGATGACTCTAACATAATCACTCGCTGACATGTACAATCTTACATTCCGTTCAGTTAGTGTATTTGAACTTGCTGCCTCAAAATAACACCTTTGGGAGGTTCTGTATGAATTAAAGTCGCCAAAATCTTTTTTTAAGTGGGGCAGTAACAGTGGCAGCCCTGAACACCTGCCCATGAACACCTGCCCATGAGCTTTTCACTGGCACACAGAGCACAGTGGCTGTTTCTCATTATGTCACACATATCCACTCCCAGAAGAATCCCCGCCACACCGATACATGCGGTTCCTGATCATCTCTCAGTTACTGTCCTAGGAACAGATACCGGCCATAGCTGCATGCTGTATTACCTGCCATAGCCAGTGTTTGCATGCATTTCCCTTAATTGTAAAAATCAGTGTTTTTTATAATTATTATTTGCCTTAGGGCACAGACACACCACTGAGAACTTCTATTTAAAAATTGAAAATAAAAAAATACGAGTCTGGCAGATGGTCGTAATAAAATATCTTTTGCTAAGGGTCTATCATGCATAATGTTCCATAATAGCCAGGATAGGGTGATGTGTATTTATTTATCCTAATGAAGTATCGTGTAGCATTCAGCAGCATATAATGGGTGGACAACACAGAAAGTTGCAAATAATCTGACACTGCTACAGATTCAAACAGGGTAAGGCAGGTGAAAGGTCCAAAGTAAATACAGTAGCTTGTTTGTTGTGTCTGACAACATGCAGCCAATAACACAGTTTTAAGTTTACATAATACGGTTTGACTGGGGCCTGTTTCACAAAGCAGGATTTCTTGCTTAGCTGGACACCTTGTCAGTTTAAATGGATTTTAACTTTGTTCCCTTACCTTCAGCCCAGACCACCTTAAATCCGACAAGTTATCCGGCTAAGCAAGGGCTTTATGAAACAGGCCTGAATCAAAGCAGGCTTTGCACAAATTACTCAAATAGTATGATTACCGTGTTAAAAAAAATAAAAGAAAAAGATGCAGATTAAAGTATAAAAAGGATGGACTAACGCAATTGGTAGATTAATCCATTGGCACTCAAATATATTGCATATGGTCAAATGACACTTGATGACAATGCAATTAATGCGGTGATTCCGGGCCATCTGAAAGCTGGGTAGGAGCGGCACCCCTGAACAATCGGGTTACAGAGGCATTTGAACCGGCCGGATATTTAATAGATCCGGCTGTTCCCGGTACAGCCAAAGGGAAGAGGGCCAGAGAGTGATACTTTCTGTGCCCGGTGCGGCGCCGGTGGCAGCGGCCACGTTGAAAGCGCTGCCCGACCTTCTCCCCGTCCTCCCGCAGCGGGCTAAATGGGCCGCACCGGATCGCGCATGAGCAGGAAGAAGTAAGAGGCGAGAGAGAGGAAGAGGGAGGGAGTCTGTCACTTTACAAACATGGTGAGTGCTAATCGCGGCGTTCTTTCCATCGCTATTCCACCGCTTTCGTTTAACCCGCCGATATGCACCATGTCATGTGGACATCAGCCCGCCGCCCAGGCCGGCGCGCCAGCGGCCACCGGTAGCCGGCCCGGTTTCACGTCGCTCCCGAGGTCGGCCGATTTGGCCGCCACAGAGTTGCCGGCTCTCGGCTGGTATTGTTAGGAAAAGCTGGTAAACAGAAGCAGCCGGTCGCCCCGGTAGACGGCCGTTTGCGTTAAGAAGGAAGGCGAAAACGGTGCTTCGAGAAGCGCGGCTGGCCGCGGCCCGGGGATCCGCAGGGGGCTGAGCGGCTCGCCGGATCCGAGCCGTGACGTTACGGACGGTGTCACGATCGCGATCGCAGCTCCGGTCACCGGCTGCCGCTCCGTAATAACACGCAGATCAGTCCATATATTGACCATCACGGACAGCTCTTAACCAGCCTGGCTAACCAGTCTCAGCCGTCTACCTCTCTCGTTAACTACTCGGAAAACCATTAATCCACTTGTCTTATTGCCGTAAGTTGTCTGGTAGTTAGAGGCTTAGAGCTGCATGATTAACTGGACTTTCAATGATATAGCAGTAGATCACGGTTTCTTTCGATCAAATGAAACTGAAAAGTAACCTTTTATTTTCTGTATCTGGGCTGGCTGCCGCTGTGGTAAGTGTGATGCAACTAGGTATGACTATTAACGCAGATAAGTGCAGTCTGCCTGCCGAGATTGTTACATGATATCAAAAAAGGACACCCTGATCACAGGACGCATTAATAAGTTAGCTGATTATTAAAACGATTGACACTACTCGATGTGGCACCCAAGTCTGATATCCACGTCTGAGGCAGTGTGAAATTGGCTGGCAAGTCGGCGCCCCCTTAGAAGTTGGCGCTCTAGGCGGCCGCCTATGTCGGCTATAGCAGGGTTTCTCAACCCAGTCCTCAGGGACCACCAGACGGTCCATGTTTTTGCTCTCTCCCAATTCCCTGGCA
>JAODJU010000033.1:8746480-8769296 GCA_026776725.1 Gnathonemus echidnorhynchus
GAGCAAAAACATGGACCGTCTGGTGGTCCCTGAGGACTGGGTTGAGAAACCCTGGGCTATAGGATTGGCTGGCCCTGGAAGGGAGTTATATTTAGTTTACTGGATTTAGGTTGTTCTTGGGTCTGTATTTCAAAGAACATCCTTTTAACATGCGACTGCAAGGTATGTACAAAGTGTGTTTAAGAAGTTTGCCTGTCCAGCCTGTGCACATAGACATTTGTGTTTGTCTATATCTAAAATCGTACACTAGTAAGCAAGAGTCCTATGCATTAACCTGGTATTCTGGTCTTCCCCAGAATAAGCTGAAATCCTCACAGAAGGATAAAGTTCGACAATTCATGCTCTTCACCCAGTCCAGTGAAAAGACTGCAGTAACCTGCTTGTCACAGAATGACTGGAAATTAGACGTAGCCACGGATAATTTCTTCCAAAATCCAGAACTGTACATCCGAGATAGTCTGAAAGGAGTATTGGATAGGAAAAAGGTGGAACAGCTGTACAACAGATACAGAGGTGAGTGTTTGCCATTATATACTAGTAGTTATGTGATTTTTTTTTTTTTTTTTTTTAACGAGAAATATTTTAATAGAAGAATGAATCTATTTGAGTGTTCTTAATTAATAGGAGCTCACCACATTAGCATGAAAGCATCCTTAACTTAATTTAAATAATTATAACCGCATTTAAGTTCCAACAACACATCCTGAATTTCTTTGCATCAGAAAAACCCCTTGTGGATCACAGTTTAGATCAACAACCTCCATTAAATGTTTTGAACGAATATGAAACTCATAACTCCATGTCAAAATCCATGTATACTGCATCTTAAATTCCACTGTAAACAAGAAAAGCAATTTCTTCCATCCTCAACATAAGACAATGGAATGGTTTTAATAAAACTTCATTTCCCATCACAGATCCTCAGGACGACAACAAGATCGGCATAGATGGAATTCAGCAATTCTGCGATGACCTGGGACTGGATCCAGCAAGCATAAGTGTGCTTCTGATTGCATGGAAGTTCAGGGCAGCAACGCAGTGTGAGTTTTCCAAGCAGGAGTTCATGGACGGGATGATCCAGCAAGGGTAAGTGCACAAGTGAGCTAAAAGAAGGTGGCAACTCGGGTACTTCATGAAATCATATTAGTAATGAATGATTTGATATTCTTTGTTCTGACCTTTGGTTATTGTTGTAAAATTCTGGGAATTTTCCTTGTTAATTCCCATATATTCCCATTAATTCTCATGGAAAGTTTCCAACTTGGAATATTTCCAAAATTCCCCAGCTTAACTTCCCATAGAATGGAAAGTTTCCAGAAACTTTCCACCCCTTTACAACCCTACCTTTGGTGTATATGGATTTAAGCATGACTATGCTTTGGCATTGTAAAAGACAATTAAATTGAGTAAAATAAAGACTAACCCAGTGTTCTGTTGTATGAAAGGTGTGACAGTATAGAAAAGTTGAAAGCTCAGCTGCCAAAGATGGATCAAGAGTTAAAAGACCAAGGGAAGTTTAAGGATTTTTATCAATTTACATTTAACTTTGCAAAGAACCCAGGACAGAAAGGTTTGGGTATGTAGATATTATTATTGTTGTTGCTGCTGTTGTAAATTAACATAGTATTACTGGTTCTGCATTATACATTAATCTGTGTGTTTGTGTATGTGTGCATTTTTCAGATTTAGAAATGGCAATCGCATATTGGAATTTAGTACTTGCAGGAAGATTCAAGTTTCTAGATTTGTGGAATCAGTTTTTATTGGTAAGTATTTATGTCTGTCAAATTACTTTAATAAATTATGCGCTAGATATTTTGAATGCAAGTATATTTGTCTGTTCTCATCGTAGTTTCTTTTACTTCCATGTCAATGTGGCTGTTAAGCTAAAGTTTGATAGTAATATGTGAGTGATATGAATATTATTTCAGGACGTGTTTCCTATGTGCCTTAGATAGTAGTGTACTTAAGTTTTGACCCTTTTGTTTAGAATTGGAGTCATAACATTGGTCCGCTACCTGCACTAAATTTCAACAAGTACCTGTAGCTGCAGTCCACATTCCAGCTTTTGCTGACTACAGGAAATGTCACAGACTCGCGGTACCAAGTCAGAAGGTGCCTTGTGTGAAGCATTAAAATCCTAAACCTCCTCTTTTCTCCTCAGGAACACCACAAAAGATCTATACCAAAAGACACCTGGAACCTCCTGTTAGATTTTAGTACCATGATTGCTGATGACATGTCCAATTACGATGAAGAAGGTTTGTAGTACTGTTTTTACATTACGTTCCCCCCTGATTCTGCATGCCTACTATGAGAGGGATTTTTCAGATTTACTGTGCTTTGTCCTTCATGGATGCGGCTGAAATGCTGCTTAATTTCAGCCCTGGTGCTTTTTGTTACCTGCAGTAGCTGGCAGCTTAATTGGGTGCCTTCTGTTTTAATGTTAGCATATTGGGTTTCAAAAATTCTCAATGAACTGAAAGAAGACAGGCAAGAATTTATGTAGCTAGGGTTTGGAATGGATCAGAAAAATGCTGTACAAAGTACACAATGGCCACTTATTCAGTACATCTCACAAACGCAGACAGCCTGCTCCTTCAACCTCATGTTATGTGGCTGAAACTGAATATATATATATATATATATATATATATATATATAATAAAATATAAAAATAAAATATAGCTAGCATATACCATCATGAGGCTCACTTACCACGTAGCATTAGATTTTAATCATGGTGTGATTCTTGGTGTCAAATGGGATATTTTCAGAATCTCAGAAACAGCCACTATCGTGTGATTTTTCACGCACTACAGTGTCTGGAGTTTATAGAGATGGTGTGATAAAAATCATCCAGTCAAAGGCAGTTCTGTTGTGGGAATCGCCTTAATGAGAATGGTCAGACTCGTTAAAGGTAACAGAAAAGCCACAAGTATAAAAAAAAATAACAACTAGGTGTAATAGTGGTGTGGAGAAAGGCTTCTCTGAAAAACATGAAACATCTACTCTTGATTGGTTCCTGAAACCAATACGGGTCCTACCTTGTATTTTGTAGCAATACCTAATATAAAAAGTGATCACTGAATTTTATTTTGCTATTTTCCAATTAAATTGTGATTTTTTTTTTTTTAAATCACAATTGTTAAATTTGAGTTATCCGGACAATAATTTTTAAATTATTTGTTCTGGGCACACAATTGAAATTTTTATGGATGTTTTGGGGATAGTGATGAAAAAGCATTTTCTTCTTCTATAATCCACCTTTAATCAGTAAGCAATTCATTTGGGAACCCTGGGCATTCATGGGTTTTAATCTGCCATTGTAGGAATTTTGTCATTTTAGCTACAGTAATAATTTAATGAAATGTACAATGACTAGAGCAGGCAAAATTTAGCAAAACATCACAGGATTTGTCACATTACTTGACATCTACCGTATCCCTGCTCATCACTGTCTATTAAAGCTCCCTGTCTTTGGTGGGAAAACATTAAAGTGACATCACACTTATTTAATTGTGTTTTACTTTAAAAAAATAAATAAATAAATAAATAAATAAAAATTAGGCTTGATCATAATGCATATGTAGTCATTTAATTTCTCTTTAATTGCCTAGAAATGCAGGGTGGCATGTCCATGTCAAGTAAGTATAGGGGATCTCCCCAGCATAGCTTATAGGGCCTGAGGTGTAAACTTTACGACGAAAAGTGTGCATTCTATGTGTGGCTTTCATTTAGCAACCTTCCTTTTTTATTGCTTCATCGCTTATCATGACTCTCTTTCACTCGCCTTCTCCAGGAGCGTGGCCTGTCCTCATCGATGACTTTGTGGAGTTTGCACGGCCAAAAATCGGCACCAAAAGCACAACGGTTTAATGATTGCTGATCCTGTTTGATGAACATGCAGGATTTTCAACACGCAAACACAGCTGGCATGGCAGTGAATAAAATGTGGATTAGACTGAGCTTTAGGTCAAATCCTGTCACTCATCTCCCAGGATTGAAGCCGTACAATAGACATTCTTAAGTCATATCTTCTCGATCATCCGATGGTGGTTTGGGCCTCTTTCTAGTACGGACCTTTTTGTATTTCTTCCCGGCAGCTGGAGTTTAGTCGATATTCTGGAACACCTTTATTCTTTTTCTACCAGTGTTAGGCTGGTGCCATTTGTCTGAGGCAGCCGTTACATACATGGAGCATAGCTGCTTCTTAATCACAATGCAATGGGCTGTGAGGCAACGTCACACACTTTAAATCACTTCATTTTAATACTCCTACGTTGTTGCTATGACTTTCCTCCCTATTTTAATAAACCAAACAGTGGACTCTTCTTTTTTATTATTTTTTTTAATACCAGACATACTTCAGTTGTAGCTCAACTTAACTCTACATGTCTGACACATTATTCCATGTGGATCACCAGTATATTCTTTTGGGTCACTAAATTGTCTGCGAACTGATTAATTTTGCTTGCCTGACACTTGGAGGAATTCTCATCAAAGGCTTTGTGTAACTAAACCTATGATGGGTTTTAATTTGTTTAACAGGTTTTCTACATACAACGACACTTGATATAGGTTTTCTTGAAATGTTTTTAGGCTTAATTTTGCTAAATACACAGAAAGGTGGCTTTGTTACACAGCATCAGCTGCTAAAGAAGATTAAACTCCAGCCTGCTGTACAATAAGTGGAATGGCAACTGAAGAATCAGAATTGTTTTGAAAGGATCCTTCTCACGTTCTATAGAAAGATGGACGTTCACTTTAGTGTTGTATGGTTGGAGAGTGAAGGCTCAGGTGCTCACAGAAAAGACAAAGATGCCTTCTTGTAGCACAGGGCCGAAAATCGTTTAAGTTATTTTTTGTTTTAAAATGTCTTTTTTTTCAACTTTTATGAAAGATGAATAAAACTTAGTCAAAAGATACTTGTGACTGTAATATGCGTTGCTTGATTCTAGAATGTCCATTTGAGTGCTAAATCTTTTCAGTTTTCTTATCCCATAATTTGTTAAAACGTTTTGGCACTGAGTGTTGTATGATACTATATTTTTGAAACCCCCCAGGGTGAATGGCTGAAGCTTAATCTAGAAGCTTTGTGACATGTTTGGTCATCCTATCTGCTTTTCAAATCACCGATCATAATGCTTCAAATGTTGTCGTCTGAGCAAGATCATCTAAATCAGGGCTATTCAAATCACATTCCTCAAGAGCTGAGCCCTGCTGATTTTCCAGCCTTCCTTTACCTGTGAGCCAGGTGTGAAGCCTCTGTGGCCAATCAGAGTCAATGATTATTAAACTAACCACCTAGGAGAACTGAAAACAAGGTCCAGATTTGAAGAGCCCTGATCTAAATGATTCACCTCAAAGGAGTGCAGAACTGCATGCACTCTGCAAGGATCAAAAAGAAAGCTGATGATCTATAACAGGATGTACTAGTGAACAGTTAATGATTATGAAGATCTGTAGGTTTTAACTCTATTAAACTGCATTCTGTCTATTTGCAAGTCCTCCGACAAATTACATATTAAAGTGGTACAGCACTGTTACAATTACTATGTAATTATACAATAAATTGACTGAAGCTGTTAATGTCTTTGGTGATGATAGAAACAGATACTGCTCCCATCAGCTTCACACTAACACTCCTTTTTATAAAACACCATCTTGTGTAATTTAACATTAAGCAACCAATCAGTGACTAGTAATTATTATTACATCTGTAATTCAAGGCTGACATTAATACTAATATCAGCCTTTTGATCAGCTGATGTGCCATATAGTTTAATACTTTCTGCCTTGTTTATCTAGTTCTGCATATCAGTACTTAAATTCTAATTACTGAGGAAAAGGACAGATGTTGACTGTTGCTATGAAATTTGCTATGAATTTGTAAATAAAACACTGAAATCTATAGAAACAAATTGTTTCATACTTTACCAATCAGGTGGCATTATAATGAATATCTGTTAGGTAAAACTTTAAGATTTGACGCATGGTTCTTTGTAAAGCTTTTTTCTTCATTGCACTTTAATCTGCTTCGATAGAGAAAAGATAGAGCTCCGAGAGCCATTTCTCAGGGAATCGGTAATGCTCCACTAGAACGAGTGTCAAGATGCCATAGTAACGGGAAAAATATGGGGGCTGGGAGGTTGACTGAACAGAGGAATGGACTATGCTTTCACTCCTGCCTGGCTTATATGGTGCGAATGGCCTGCAGACGATCATAAAGACAGATTCCGACAGAGTTATGTTCGAGCGGGGCTCCGTTGAATGATGGGGCCAGGAAGGCAAGGTCAACTACCCAAATTCGGCTGAAATTCTGAATTACTTAAACTAATAAAGAGAAAAACATGCAAGTGAATTAAAAACGTTCCCCCCCCCCCCCCCGAATCACAAACGTCTGACACTTAGCAACACCAATGTGAGCCTCTTCAATCATGCTACTACAATTAGCTCCATTCCAAAAACGCTAATGTAGCGAGCTTCTTTGACTAGGTTTTCAATGACATTAGCCACCTTACTCAACATGAGAAAGCGAGCTTCCACAGGGTTTTTTAGAATACATATATGAAATATATTAAAACTATAAATACAATCATAAATATGTACACCAAACAATGGCCTTTTGCCTTTTGTGAGAAGGTGACAACAATAGCCTGGCTAGCTGCCAGGACACCAGATACTGAGCTGAAAGAAACACAACCCAGGGCCTTTTGAACATTCAAATAAGTGAAAACAACAATAGATTTAAAAAAAAAAAAGAACATAATATTCTGGCCCCATCTGTTTGGCACCAGAAACAGGAGCCTAAAGGAAATTCTTCATCTGTTCGCTCTTCCTATTCCTAGTTTATTATGTCTGTTACCCCAGTCAGACCTGTAAAGAGAGGTCAGCTGCGTATGTTTCATCAGGTGACAGTCAGACAGTGCTGGTGTGATATCAGCCATTGATAAATCCATGTTATACATAGTCATTCTGTCAGATCTACTCTCCCCCAGCTGATAATATACCTACACTTTATTTGAGTGATATCTGAACATTTTCAACAGAAATATTACCTTTGTTTACATGTTTGTTGTCAGTGAACAAAGTAGCACTTGCTTCAATAGTTCATGAGGTGACATGGCCGCCTTCACTGAGAGTAAAAAATGTCAACATTGAACCTCCAAGTATGTAAACAATGCTTTTTGAAATGTGCTGAAACGAAACGAAAACACCCAAGACAAATCAACATGAAAGAACATAGACAGGATACTGTAAGATACACAGAGTTCCCTGACTGTGTATCTAGCATCATGATGTTCATGGTCCTGTGACAAAGGCCAAAGGACAGGCAGATACTGATCAGCGTCAAGCGTATCCTCACGCTGATCACATCCTTGATATGCGATCAGTGGTCTCCTGACCCTCCTGCGGCCTGTGCAGAAGCCACACCAACACCAAAGATCCACATATTCAACATGAGGGCAAACTCATAAAAATTACATATGCATATTGTTTTAATCGCTCATTTAAAATTTTCACTACCACATGATTGTTGAAATGGTTTTATGTATAACATTTCAAACAACAAATGTATCATATGTGTTTGAGCAAAATAACATGGCAGGTAAAAACATTCTGTATAGTACAAGAATACAAGTCTAAGCATGATCCGGACAAAACCAGTGCAGTTTTGATTTTGGGAATCATAAAATAGCTCCCTTTAAAGATAAGATTTTATCACCAGGATGTCTGGAGTAAAGGCAAAAAAGAACCGTTAAAAAATGCATGCTTACTTCATAAGAACATTAACAAACACTAAGCAGCTTCACAAAAAGAAGTGTATACGTTATTTTCTTGATTACTACTATAAGTCCCAGAATAATTTCATCACTACGGGCTGCTAGAACCACATTTCCACTGTCGCTCCATCCGAAGACTGATGTTTTTATACATTCTTGCCCTGAAACAGGAATATTAGGTTTGTTCCCAGCTACATCAAAGGTAACTGACTAATAACACCTTCAAATTCCATCTACACATCCATCCATTTTCCAAACCGCTTATCCTTTTGGGTTGTGGGGGGTCCGGAGCCTATCCCGGAAGCTACAGGCACGAGGCGGGGAACAATCCAGGACGGGTGGCCAGCCCATCGCAGGGCACACTCACACACCATTCACTCACACATGCACACCTATGGGCAATTTAGTAACTCCAATTAGCCTCAGCATGTCTTTGGGCCATGGGGGGAAACTGGATTACCCAGAGGAAACCCCACGACGACACGGGGGGAACATGCAGACTCCACACACATGTAACCCTGGCGGAGACTCGAACCCGGGTCCCAGAGGTGTGAGACCTTCAAATTCCATTTTCAACAAAAAAGCTAAATCATGCTAAAAAATGTTATAATAACTGGTGAATTAACATGAGATCTGTATATAAGTAAGACTTAGTGGTTAATTAATACATAAGCAACAGTATAATGGTATATTATTTGTGCCCCATCAAGTTAAGTGTTACCGTCACTCCCTTAACACATCAATGTAGTCTAGGTTCCTAAGGAAAAATTGTGACATAAACTAGTTGAACTAAACAAACAGGCTTTTCCAGCAAACCTTCCTGCATAGTTCCACGTCTTCATATAGGTATGATTACTGAAATTAGAATTAATATTGGTAGTACTAAAACCTATTACCTGGGGCAATTTGGCAATTACAGGTTACAGTGACTACACTACCCATAATTCGTATCCCTGAATCACTCAGACAGAAAACAAGTGAAACACTTTACCAGTGCTTAGGCTTCAGAAGACCACGACTGGAACAAAATAAATAAAAGCAAACATGCACACATACTGTAAACATACACAGAAACAGAAACAAAGAACAACAGCAACCATCGAGGCTGTCTGTGTAAGACCGCAAAATCAAACTGGTCAGGACCATGGCTGTGACGTCACCAAGATGCCACGGTACTCAAAACAACCAGTATTTGCTTTCCTGGAAATTTTAAAGTAGGTTTATGGTGAATCATTGTATTAAGCAATTTATTATAACATGTTCCTTTAAATAAGTTTAATGGACCACTTCAAGTGAAGCTTATTTATGCCAAATATCTGGGTTATGAATAGGTACATTTCCAAATACAGTTATTTTTTTTTGTCTTGAATTCATCTTTTACAATTTAAGGAAAGAAAATCTTGTGTCTGGCTACAAATAGCTTAAAAGGGGCAATATTTTATTGCTGGGATGACTGAAGGACTGTGGCGCAGCACGCTGTTAGAGAGGCTTTGACGCCCCTTAATGGCGGGAAGTTTGACTGGCAGTCTCGTGGAAGATTTGTACTTCATTACTAAAAGCTAGATTAATGGTAAATTAATAGAGATAAACTAATGACTCTCGACAGAGTATGGAATCATAAAAAGATATTTAAAAATATTACAATGACCTAACCTCCATTCACGAAAATGTTCTAAATAGGTACCATTTGTAGCATATCCTTACCCATTGCAGTACGTTATAAAATACTAAATAGACGAAACAAACAGGCAAATTATCTATTAAGATCTTAAATTTAATTATTTGCCACAGGGTCACCAACTTTGGTCAGTTGGCTGGCGTGAGATTTTCAATTCGAGACAAGTCTGCACACATTCATGCACGAGTTTTATTACCTTGTAAATAGTCTAAGGTTTGCAAACTACTCCAGCGCTTTTGACGTAGCTAATTTTAGGATTATAATGGAATAATATAGATTTGCCGTAAGATTTCTTGCGTGAGCGTTAGTGTCACGTCAGATGCATAACAGCTGGCAGCCATCAGACTATTTGAAACTGCAGTATGAAAGGGATCCGTCTGTTTCCATTTAAGTACGTAATAATCTCCACTTTGTTTATGGGAATACATTCGCAAAAGGGTTAATAAATTTTGGCTTTCACAAAGTCATTAAATAACGAGCCTTTTAAAGGAATATATTCCACGCACAAATTTTCAGATTCAATAAGACCTTATACACAGTTACCTCTTGCTCTTTGGTGTCATGTGTGGCCGTGTAAAATTGTACTGTGTATGCTGCCACCTACTGTACAGGAGGGTGATAATACCGTTGCCTGAAAAGCCTTCTGCTTTAAACTGTTTTACTCTTGGGAATAAACCCATGAACACCAAGCAACAATTAACAAAAAATAGAATAATAACATTTTAAGTGGTCTCAGATTATTGGTGCTGAGTTTGTGCTGGATAAAAGCACATGTAACCCTTAGGGATAAATGTTTTTTAGATAGGTGAAATATTTTAAAATGTCAAGGCATGTCAGACTACCCCG
The DNA here is from genome assembly GCA_026776725.1 of Gnathonemus echidnorhynchus. Classification (NCBI taxonomy): domain Eukaryota; kingdom Metazoa; phylum Chordata; class Actinopteri; order Osteoglossiformes; family Mormyridae; genus Gnathonemus; species Gnathonemus echidnorhynchus. The sequence goes on from JAODJU010000033.1 coordinate 8,756,792, forward strand.
AAAGTGGCTGAGAGGCTTCAGACTCCAGAGGGTTAAACTGTTTTACTCTTGGGAATAAACCCATGAACACCAAGCAACAAAATGACTGCAGGTGCCTCCTGAACCAAAACACAGTTAGCTTTGTGGGTAGTATGGTAGCTTGATGGGTAAAAAAACAACAATATGCAATATAGAATTTTAGAATTTAGTGATTAATTGTCATTGTTGACACACCACAACAAAAAGTGTTCTCTGCATTTACCCCATATGTGACATAGCAGTGAGCAGTGCTTGGGGGCGGTATCTTGCTCAGGGTACTTCATTTGTGCCTTGCTGGTCAGGGATTTGAACCTGCAATTACAAGTGTGCGTCCCTAACCATCAAGCCACCACTGCCCACATCAGAAAAGCTGTGAGTCAGCTGTGTAGAAACTGAAAGGGATGGGAAAGACGTGTCCTCGAGGTATTCAATTTAAATTCCCACTGAACCATCATGACACTCTGTTTATTGTTTAGACAGCTGTGAGTTTATGTGGCGGAAGCATCATCATATGAGTTGTTAGGTACAGTCCAATGTCCCATCGAAATATGGCCTTTAGGCCCATGGGTGCTTGAAAAAAATCGATGTAAAGTCTTAGAAGCTTAAACTGGCTTTGTGTAGTTATATGTAAATACACAAATTAACACACACACACACACAAGTTTGTAATTATATCTTTGTGGGGACTCTCCATTCATTTCCACGGGGAAAACTCTAATCCCAATATGACAACCTTAACCCCTACCCAGCCCTAACCTTAATCATAAGTAACCAAAGGAAATATGAGACTTTTGGCATTTTTACTTTTTTGATTGCATTCACACCTGAAAAAGGGTCTCCACAGTGTAAAAATACACGTTTTTATTAGACTGTGCGGGACATTTGATCCCCACAATGTGTAATATAAAGATAATCCACATACATACATACACACACACACACACACACACATATATATGTGTGTATATATATATATATATATTTTTTTTTTTTTTAATATATATTTTTTCCCCAACACAGATCAGCTGAAACATATATGGTTTATTTATTTTTTTGTTTTTTGATGCTACCTTCAAGAAATTCACACTTAATCGTTTAATAGGAAAACCACCCTCCAATCAACAGCTGATGTACCAGGACACAATGTGGCGGAATGCGTGGTAGATGTCTGGGTCCTGGGAGCATATTAATCCCCCGCTTTTCCAAGCCTGGGTGTCCTCCCTGTTTAAATCCCCCAGGCAGGTCCACTGCTTCTCATAAGCTCTGGATACACACCACTTCGAGTGGTCGAAAAAGGAAAAGAAGACTACGGGCCCAGGGAGCTTGATTCTCTTTATATTTAGGGTGTGCTCAGGAAGAGAGCAGTTTGATGGCAGCTGGTGTTCCTTGCGTTGCCAGGTTTCTGTTAAGAGGTCGGTTTTCAAGGCCTGAGCCACCCAACCTGTGTATATATCTGTGGCGAAAGAGAAATAGACAAACATGATGTTCACACAAATGATTTCTCAAAGGATAACCATCAGTATCTCAGTGATAGTCCTGTTAGATAACTTAGCTGCTTTGAAAATGTTTGCTATTTATTTTATTCAAATTAATAGATATATAACTAACTTTCTTTATTTAATTCTTTATGCAACCACAATGTATGAGAACTAAATAATGAGTTTAATCATTAGCAAAATAACTAGACGATTTGTTTTTAAATTATGTAATATAAATGAATTACCTTTTGTTGTGTTATATGTAAAAATATGGATTAAGTAGTAAGCAGATATGGGATATTCTGATCACTTTAGTAATACGTGTATTCATGTAAGTAGTAGTTTTACATGAGGAAATAAAAGACACCTTGATGGATTCACAGACTTTAGAACTCCTCTTTGCAAAATCAGTAGAGGTATTTTCATGGAAGTGTCACTGTGGTTTAGCAACAGTCCTGAGGTCAACAGGTCCAGCCTTGACACTGGAACTACCAAAGTGAGTTTGTGGTCTATTCCAGTACTTTTGGGGGGAAATGAGTTTTGGAGTAATTGTTTCCTGACTTACGTTGCTTGAGAAAAGATTTGAGCATCACTTTCCAGTAATAACAATGGTCTTACCATCAACCCAGAAGTGTGATTTTGCAAAACTTAGGAAAGTCTCTCCTTTGGCTGACATTAGTGTCTGCAGTTTCCTGCCAGGGGTCCTTGGAAGTTGGGAGCCTTTACAAAGAAGGGCCAAATTGGACAGATCTGGCTGAAATATCTCAGGCAGGGAGCAATTGTACACACGGGGATTATAGTAGAGAAGTTGCTCAGCTGGAGAGAGTAGAGAGAATTGAGAAAGAACATACAGTACAACAGAAGCGTCTTCATCAGGTACATGTGAAGCTCCTTTCGACCATTGACCTTCTACTTACCTATTAGCGGGAACTGATTATATTTGTATGTGACACAGAATGCTGTCTGGCCATACATTTTACCAGACGAAGGCCAACTATACCCATGTTCTGGGGGCGGAGGGAAGTGAGGGACACTGTGGATCATCCAGAATCCCTGAACCGTGTCGAAGAGGAGCGCTCCTGCAGAGGAGGACACGGCACGCACGTCTCACTGCATCGTACATGACGCTTGTTTATTTTACAGCCAGAGTGCAAGTGTGTTTAACCAGCATTGAAAGTCTATCTAATCAGAGATATATGCTCTTTGCCCTACTCCTCCCCCTGAGACCTGGACCAAACCGGACTGCGTAATCATGGGGTGAAGGAGTGAGCGACAGGGGCACAGCTAGACCTGGGGGGGCAGGGGTGTTCGGTATATTTTGCCAATCGCAAGCATTATCTGGTAATCATCACTCGATCAATTTTGACACACGCTAGGATCGACTGATCGACAGGTCGGGCAGCTATTCTCTATGTTTCGTTTTTTATTTTTTGATGGGGGGGCCACATGTTTCCCCGGGTCACCACTTACATCCACCCCTGGTGAGCAAAAGTATGACATTAGACCTTGACATCCATGGTAGTAATTTGAAGAAGCAGCAGTACCTTTCGTGTGTCCGTAATGATTGTCATATTTCAGCAAGGGAGGGGCATCGTTATAAAGCATGTATGCAGATCTGTTGGTCTGAAATGAAGAAAAAAAAAATGTAAGTTGGAGCAGAGGTAAGTGATGTAAGTACTGAGTTCTTCATAAACAACCTCACCTTATATTGCTGCCCCTGATACAGCTGTCTAAAGGTATTCCCCAAAGCCCCCAGACTGTCATTGACCAGAAAGTCGCTGTACTGCCAGGTCTTCACCGACGAATCCAGGTACATGTAATCAAGCCCACTTCCCGCAGTATCATTCTTGTACTTTGGAATCTTGTAAATGATGAACCTTTTTTTCAAAGACAGATATTGAAAGGGGGTCATTATATGTCAGTTTTCCTTACATTGAAATCAAATATTAAATTTTTATTGTGGGGGTGGCGCAGTTGGTAGCACTGCTGCCTCACACTTCTGGGACAGGGGTTTGAGTCTCTGCCCTGGTTTGGTGTGTGTCCTCCCTGTGTCGTCGTGGGGTTTCCTCTGGGTACTCCAGTTTCCCCCCACAGTCTAAAAACATGCTGAGGCTAATTGGAATTATCAAATAGCCCATAGGTGTGAATGATGCGTGTGAGTAAGTGTGCCCTGTGATGGGTTGGTGCCCCATCAGTGGTTGTTTCTGCTTCGTGCCCTTAGGAGCTGGACTGCCTCTGACTAGGGTAAGCAGTTACAGAAAATGGTTGGAAGAATGTCAGATTTGGAATTCCCAAAAAATGTCAGGGGTGGGCAATCTTATCCTCAAAGGGCCGGTGTCTATGCTGGTTTTTGGGGTAACCTTTAGGTCAGCTGTTCAAACCCAGGTGTGAGGACTCTTCAGCCAATCAGTCCTCTAATCACTAATCTAAGTAGGGAGTTTCAGCAAAAACCCCAGCAAAAACCCACATACACAGCGGCCCTTTCTGGATAAGATTGCCCACCCCTGACCAATGCAGTGATATCCCATTCATTCTCTTAGGGGTAGAGAGTATATCCATTAAAATTTAACCTTGAAACTATTGCCAAAATTTAAATTGATTGTAATGATACATTTATGTGTAATGTTAGAATTTAAATTATCACATACAGCTAAAGTCAATTCAGTGGAAGTTAAGCCTATTAAAACCGAAGTCTAACACAGAAGTGAAATTTACCAACCACACAAACAAATCTTGCTGCTTGCTTATTCTTTTACTGCTTACTTTCACTAACTTGTACAAATGGCTAAATAACTAAATAGGCTAAATAGTGTCCCAAATAAACTGCATAGGTGCACATTCACCTGGTTTAAATTACATTATCTTTAGCATAGTTTGAATAACTGTTGGCCTGCTATCTATTCAAGATATCACATAGAAACATGTTTGAGTTCCTCCAGTCATTATTTGAGTTTGAGTTCCTCCAGATTTGCTCAATCTGCCTACCAGTCAACGGGATCCCCGGCCTCATTCCTACAGGAAAATTCGGCGACGCATCCAGTGGCACTCAAGAAAACACAAACTAAAATGAGCCACATTGTAGAAATTATGACTAACGGCAAGCTATACACAAAAGTAATGGAGCTCTGAAAGTGAATTTGCATCAGAGAAAGGGAAGTTCTCGTTGCATGTTCAGGTCACTTGACTTCCTCTATTATGCCTCTTTGCAAATGTGATTTTTTTAAGATGCTGTACAGAAACAAAATTGGGGAAGTAGGGGTTTTTTTTATCGCAAATTGTTTTCTTTAAATATAGCAACACCACAAAACGTTAAAGTTTCAGAAGCAGTTTATGAATCCATGACCCTAAAATGCAGTGGAATTTTTGTTGAATGCATTTAATAGAAATTCCAATTAATACCTGTTGTGCTGTAAGGGAATAAAGGGTGTTATGTAAAAACTCAGATTCCTGTGGTCTTTCACCTGCACACTTCTGGGTTTCCTGTTCACCTATTTTTGCCCACATCTCAGGAACTGTACTTTAGATTGATTTGTGTTTCTGAATTTCCCTTTGGGTTCATGTCCTATGATAGACTGACGCCCTACGCAGTATGCACGCTACCCTGTGCCTGGGAATATCGTGTAAGAGTGTCTTTGTACAGAATTCTTCATTTTCATCAGTGTTCCACAAAACTAGCGGTGCCATTGAATCCAAAGGGTTCTGGGACAGACCGCAAGTGGGACTGTCCCTTTAAAAGCTCTTTTTGATGGTAATATGATGATTTGCTCATGTCAAAATCTTGACATGTTCTGAATACTTCCATGGCCCAAAAAAAAAAATGTCTTCACTGCTTGGTCATCTGTCTCTGCAGTCTGTGGAATGATTAAATATGACTCAAAAATAAAACAATTACATTGTAATTATAATTTAGTTTTTCTTTTTATTAAAAAAGACATTTACCTAATTTAATTGTGTCTGTGGTTATGTCCCCCTATAGTGGACTTCCATCCTGACCAATGTGTTCCCCAGCCTTTCCTGGCTCAGATCGGTGACCCTGACCAGGATAAACAGTTGCAAGATAGACGGTTGGATAAAGTTATTTATTTTAGGACTTCTAATTGATTTTTTTTCCACAGTGCTTTCCTGTTTTGGTCTGTAGTTTTAGATTTCAATTAACAATAACGCTTAATGCAAATGAGTTTGGTTTTTCCACAAATCACTGCAATGACAAACCATGTAAGAAACAAATGTTTATAAAGTAGTTATAAAAAATGGGAGCAAACAAGATGATTCAGCAAGCTGCCCCTTGCGGTTACTAATTTACACAGTACTGATGAAGACACTATAGTCACCGCCCTCTTAACAAAACTCATGTACCATGTATAGCTGTGGAGCCCATTCCAAATTAGAGACTGGAGCGTAAACTGAACATGGCCAATCAGGTAAAGAAAAAGTATTTTCCTTAGTTTAACTACCAGGAATGAGTATTGCTTTATTTTTGTTTCAGGCAACGTATTGCACCATTTAAAATTATGCAGAAAATTGACGCTTTTCACAAAGGTCCTCAAATCCACAATATACAACGACCAACATGCAAAATAAATCAATAATGAAAAGTGGTAAATGCTGAGTATTCAATGTCAGATTGTTCCTTTTGTGATATGATTGCCTGAAGTGTCTGAAAGAGCATTTTATTTTTTATATATATATAAAGAGCATTTATATTTATTTTGTTTATATTTGAATACATTTATACAACATGCATAGTTTGAAGTATGAATTATTGTACCACATTTTTTTGGCATATCTCCATTACCTATCTAGATAAGGTGAAAAAGGAACACGTGAACACACTGCTAGTCAAAACGTATAATAATTATTTTGTTTTGTTTGTTACTGAAATTTTAGATCTATAAGGTAACGATAAAAATTCTAAACAAAGATTATGCTTACATGGGCTACATCAGTTCAATTACTATTCTCAGTCAATAATTTTATGTTAATTTGATCTTAAAATGAATTTTAAAGTTAAACAGTCTTATAATATTCATATCATTCAGTCATCTCCTGCATGAGTTATCTTTTGTAGGACGTGGAATTTGTGCGAACGGGATATGGAAAGAACCTCGTCAAGGTGCTGCATGTCAGGCGAGAAGGGACACAGCATCAAATCAAAGAGCTGAAGGCGAACGTTCAGCTTACCCTGAAGACACGCAAAGACTACGTGTTCGGAGACAACAGCGACATCATCCCTACTGACACCATAAAGAACACTGTTCATGCTCTGGCTAAGATCAAAGGAGTAAGTCTTTCTTACTTATTCTGCTTCTTCTCGGTTTCATCTTCAGTCAAAGTTAAGACATGTGCCTTGCCAGGTTAAGACCATAGAAGAGTTCGCCATGGACATCTGCAGGCACTTCTTGACATCTTTCAACCACGTCACTCGGGCCAAAGTGGACATTGAAGAGATGCCGTGGAGAAAATTAGAGAAGGTACAGCTATCATAAAATAGGCATGGTACGTTAAAAATAAAAATAACAAAAATACCATCATGAAGTAAATGACTGACTTTTTGTTCCTCAGAATGGTATTGAGCATGCCCACGCTTTTATCCTAAGTCCCGAGGCTTGGAGGTTCTGTGAGGTTGAGCAATATCTTAATGGTGAGTTTCTATTGCAACTCATTGCCTTTGCACTCAAGAATGAAAAATTATGAACTATTCAAAGCACTATACAAAGCTCATTATTTGCATTTCAGATGAGTGAAGTACAGGGGCTACGATCACAACACGTCCAGGGCTTAGCTCAGAGATCTACTCTGTCCAAGAGTTCTCAAATTGAGATCATAGCTGTTAAAACATCTGAGCTCAACAATTCAATCAAGGCTCGTTCATATTCAGTCAAGGCTTCAGCCCCAAATGCCCCACACTTATGATATGCCTGGTTTAGTGCAAAATGAAGTAATACTATCTTGTCATTCTTGACAGGTGAGCAGAAGCCTTGACCTTTCAAAGATGTTTACTTAGAAATGCTGCATATGCACTCAATAGCTCTGTCTTCCACGTGCAGCTTAGTAAACGTACATATCATAAATCCTCATTTGTAAAGAGAACAGGCGTTATATGTAATCAAGTTCTTTTTTCATTTTCATAGGCTATTTTATTGCTGTAAATAAATACATTCTGAATATTTTACTACATAATTTCAGTTAAATATGGCCTGCTAAATTTTAACGACTTATTGGCTTAAACCAGTAGCCGCTGGTGGCTAAAAAACTGAGAAGGTAAGAGGATAATCAACCCATTGGGTCATGTTACTATACAGGCTGCCTACTTCTCCGTATTTTCTTGTGGTCAAAAAAAGGCAGTAAAATAGGTTACAGAGTATTTTGCCACACAGCCAATTTATTCAAGCATCAAGTTTCCGATAAAGATTAAATATTAAAAGACTTATCCAGTGTACTGCTGTTGTCAGGGGACAGGGGGTGCTGTTGACACCGTTAGCTCCCTTAGTCGCACTTGCACATCATTTTATGTGTTTTAGCCAATAAGGGACTTGCCCATTTTGAGGTAGTTCAGCTGTTACCTCCCCTGGTCCTCGGAACTCTCATCTGGCCTCTAGGTGTCACTGTTGACAATATTGGAAACATTTTATATTATATGACAACAGTGAAGAGGGGATAATTATATTTTAGCAATATGGGGGTAAAGGGGGGGGGGGGGGGCAGACTGATTCCCTACTGCATTTGCATGAATGACTGAAAGCGCCCCCCCCACCACCACCACTACCAACACCTGCCCCCTAACAACTGACCACCAGCTTCCCCTCAAAATGTCAGCCCTGGTGACCAGTCATTTCAAAGTTACTAGTTAATGTAATTTTATCTCAAAAACAGAGGAGGTACATTTTTCTCTACCCCTAAGGACCAGCCTCGTTTTGTTCACACTATCAGTGAATATGCGTGTTTTAAGCCCTAGTTTGTACTAGAATCTACTTCATTTATTCATTTATTGTATGCATGCATTTTATTATTTATTTTGTGCTTATTTTAGTTTCTTGTGTTTTACTTTTTTTCTTCTTTTAAAATGTCTGAAAGGCACTTTGTAAACCTTGTAGTTAAAACAGTGCTACATAAAGTAAGACTGATTGATTGATTAATTGACTGACTGATTGACACTCGTAGGTTAAGTTGTAGATGGGCATAATGCTTCTCTAATGCTTAACTATAAGACTCTGAAATGCTTTTTATTGGCGTGATTGTGTGATTCCTGCTCTCCAGAGACCCCAGTCATTCACAGTGGCATAAAGGACATGACTGTGCTGAAAACTACGCAGTCTGGCTTCGAGGGCTTTCTGAAGGACAGGTTCACCACTCTACCCGAAGTTAAGGACAGGTTCTTCTGCACCAGTGTATATGCAAGGTGGCGATATAACACAAACATTAATGTCTCCTTTGACTCTGCGTGGTAAGTGACTGCTTCAGGCTGTCAACATAAAAATGTAAAGATTTTAGGTAAAGAAATCAGAACAGAACCGGATCATAATAACGTAGAGCCAGAGGTCTTAGTTAAACCATAATCTGTGAAAACTTAAGATACTTTCTGGATACATTAAATTTTGACCAAGGCATAAAAGGCTACTAGTTTTATTGCTAAAAGATTAAGTATTTTTAAAATAGTAAATGATGATAATCATATTTGTAAGAAACAGAAGTGGAGAAATTGTTAAATTGGGTTCATGAGCTAAAAATCATAGCTATATTTCAGCGTTTAGCATGGAACGTCTTTTTTGAATTGACTTATGAAAACCTATTTGAAGTTCAAAAATGTGAAAAAACTGCATTTCTCTTGCACAGGAAAACTGTAAAAGATATTATTATCGAGAAGTTTGCTGGCCCATATGACCGCGGTGAATACTCTCCATCGGTCCAGAAGACTATTTACGACACACAGCTTCTCGTTCTTAGCCGAGAGCCACAGGTGGGTCCTTACAAGCAGGAATGAGTAGGATAATGAATGCCGAACGATCATGGGGCGACACCTTTCATTACCCAGGATTCTCCTGTTGACCCTTGACCTTTACATACACACATTTATCAGAAGGTCACATTTATCCTTATGATATAGAAAAGGAGTGACATGCATTAATCTTTTTCATAGGGAGTTTATTATTTATTGTGCTTTTAGATGAACAATGTTTTATATTCGCTACATTAGATGAAGTCATAAAGCAGCACTGCATAATGTTCAGTTTTTGGACGTTATTCTGTGGGATATTTGCATGCGACCCTTGCTGCCCTTTGCTTTAGAACCCAAAACACACGTTAAATGTTTTAAAGATTAATGAGACTGCCTTGTTTCCTTTGTAGGTGGAGGAGATTGAGATAGTCATGCCAAATCAGCATTACTTCACTATAGACATGACAAAACTGGGAATTCCCAACAAAGATGAGGTGGGTATTTGACATTTTGGATTGATTGTCACGTTCCCCATGATTTCTGACAAGGTACAATTATGAATTGTTCCTTATGCAAGGAACCTGAATTCCCCATATTATTCAGATCTAGTGGAAATACATTTTATAGTTTCAGAACCAAACATTAATTCCTGTAACACTACACTTAGAGAATTTAAGCCAATATAATTTATATATCGACTTAAAAAATCTCAAAACAATAAAAAAAAAATTGTGTTCACTAGAAATATTTACTCTAGACATCTAACGATCTACTTGGTAGTGATGGGCAAATGAAACTTCATGAATCGTTTGCTGTATTTTCTGACCCCACTAGATGGTGCTCTCTGTTCATAAAAGGGCACAAAGCATGCGCCAAAGCAAACCAAGAGCACCATCTAGTGGGGTCAAAAACTACAGCAAATGGTTCATTAAGCCTCATTTGCTCATCACCACTATTTGGCAAATATTTTCTCATTGATTCATTTTGTTATAAATCTCTATATACTTCAAATAAAAAAGCAATAATAAATTCACATTAACTAATAAATTCACCCAAGTTTGTGGTTATAGTTGTCATTCTTACTACAAAGAAAGTTCTGTAAACATATTCCTTGCAGTTATCAAAGGTCACCGCAAATCACACTGTATAAATGATTATGCAATATATACAAGTGTTCCACTTAAATACTAAGGGACCCCTCAGAAAAAATGGTCCATTGACAGTATGTCTCCTATCAGGTCCTTCTACCACTTGATAATCCCTCTGGGAACATCACTGGAACCGTGAGGCGAAAAGCACGAGCTAAACTGTAGAGGGCGCTGCCAAGGTGCAAAGCAAGTGGAGCCATGGGCAAAGACAGAGCAAATAATTAATTATGCACTTATAATTACCAAACCCAGGAATGGACAATGAGCCTATAGGATGTGTTAAATGCTATGTCCTTTCAAATACATATAATTCACATTTAAATAATGCTTTTAAATGGATAAATGTGTTGGAATAATTTGCTATGCTCATATATAATTATAATAATATTATGTGTCATAATAATTGTGGATATTGCTCTGTTAATTAAACTTTATTGCAACAAATTAGAGTGTGGGCTTAACAAAAAAGAAAAAAATGTAGGTGTTTAAATGCAGGTGGTCATCTTTTCTTTTGGTTACTGGACTGATCCAACTAACGTTTAAAGGTCTGATACCCCCTGAATTCACCCAAACATCTCTGGGATAATTTTATGCATGAAATTATATGTTTGCAATAAAACACACCAGAAAAGTCACAACTATCAACCATTAATCAAATATAGTAAAAAAAAATGTAAACACCTATGAAATTTAATATGGAATCAAATAAATTAATGTTACCGGTAATTAACAGATTAGTTTCATATATCCAAAAAACAATACACAATAATTACCAAATCAACACGTTAGCTGAAAGAATATTATTCTACAAAGCAAATGTGGACCCAACTAAATTCTGAACTATCAAAATGCAGATTGATATACCCATAGAATCAACAGTCCTTGCATAATATATTTCGATAAACATTTACTGTGGAACTAGAGCAGCTCCTTAAGAGAATATTCTCCAGCCTCATACAAAACACTTTGGTGGGAGAACTATACTTGGTACAAAATAGCATCTATTTTGAGAAGGGAAAGGACATGGGCACTGTGGAGTTAGGTGGCCTCAAATTAAAGACAACAATGGGGGGAGGGAGGGTAAAGCATGAATAATGTTTCATTGTCAATGACCAGTAAGAACAACATGCCTGTAATTCAAAGTTAAACGTTTTATATTTATGAAATGCTAGTTTTTGTTTTAAACATTTTTGCAATTACTAATATAGATCAATATCCATAATCAATAGATTTTAAGTTGTTATGGATATGTATATCCACACACACCGTATTTAAATATTATAATCTGAATTATTTACAAAAATAGGAGGTTCAAGCCTCCAATATGAACGTTCAGTGATTAAATGCACAGGTTATTACAGAACTCACAATATATTTTCCATTTTGTTTAATTAAAATGATCTCACTTGGTGGTCTGAAGAGATATACAAAGGAAATGATCTGAGACCAAAACAACCGAAAAAACAATGTAGGAATATGATATCTTCATTCAGTCTAGGTGGGAATGTAGATCAAGAAAGAATAATGACAAATACAATCTTTCCTTGTGTTGGCATCTTGCACCCGTATCTGCCCCCAGATTAAGCCAGCCTATTCTTGTAATGGGAAGAAAACAGTGAACTGTGCTTTTGAAAAGAAATTTCGCAGGCCAAACATTATCATCATGCATCCTTCCTGTGCGACTGACTTCTTCAGCAGAGGTCTGGTCATAGTGCGCTATGTTTTAGGTGCTGATTCTGGAGGGGCTTTACGTGATACTCATAGATCTTCAGAGCCGGACCCAACTTTATCGTTAATCCAGTTAGGACGTCATTCCGGGTCATCAGTAGCAGAGATCTCCCATCGATCTCCTAGAAAAAAATCAATTTTAGGTATTTGTTTGTTTGGTTTTTTTTTTGGGGGGGGGGGGGGGGGGGGTTTTTTTG
>JAODJU010000033.1:8769396-8784482 GCA_026776725.1 Gnathonemus echidnorhynchus
GGGGGGGGGGGGGGGGGGGGGGGTGCTATTGTGCTGGGAGTATTTTCATCCTCAGTGCTTCTTTCCCACCCCTCCACCTGGGATCAATGAAGTTCTTTTCATCAGTCCAACCAAATGTTACAGCAGTTGTTAGAGAGAGCAACCTTAGTTTGTTTATTAATTCTTTCATTCCTCTACAGTGCCATGACTGATAAACAGCCACATAAACCATGAATTTAGTAATTATTATACACCAAGTTCCTTTTTATGATATTAAGATTTTCGTTGAAAATGACATATATCATTACATTTTCAATTTGAATTTATGCCAGATAAATTCAATTAAAATATTTAACTGGAAAGGCAAAAGACAGGAGGTTTTCTAATACAGTTATTTGGGAATCTGTAGAGAAGCAGATAAACTAAACATGCTCTACTGTACCTGATCGTGGAACGCACTTGCTTGTTCTTCAAAGCCAGCCATTCGGAAATAATTAACGACATCCGCTACGGCCCACTGGGCAGGGTCAGGGGGCTGGCCGTTCTCCATGGGACTGTGGGAAACAAAAGGGAGTAGAGACGCACCTCTCCATCTCTCCTTTTCTATCACACAACTTTACGGGTTCTTTCGCACTCATTTCGCAATGTAACGACCCTCTCTTTCAGCAATATATTACACGAGCCATAAAACATGACCGCTGTTTTTCTGCAGGAGCAGATTCGATCGGAATGAGTCTGTGCTTAATGACAATGACAAACGAGGAGATGCCAATGTAGAGACAGCATATGTTAGAGGACACTTGAAGGATGTCACAATTACATGGAAATACCTTCAACTTTTACCCCTCATTTTACATACAACAATTATTTTCACGCCATTGATATTGTCCCAAACATTTTTTTTTTGTAAAGTTAATAATAAAAATGGCAGTTCGGTCACTTACCTTTCAGTGTCTACAGAACCATTATCCTTTTTTTCCATATCAGCTATGAAAAAAGGACAGATACGATCATTTTCTTTGACCATGTTTACATGTCGTTACACTCCTGTTATATCTGTATGTACAATAATGCTCTACTTAATGTCTATTCCAATGGCCACTTAGATCAACACTACCACTTTATTGCATGCCTTTCTAATACAACGCAATGGAAAACAATATGTTCCTATTAACAGTAAAAAAAGGTCCATGCTGTACATATCACGTAATTAGTTTGTGTGATTGCTTGTGGCTGTTCTTCCAACCACCCTCCTAGGTGACGCAGCTATTTCCCAAGTGGAGACAATGCCCACTCTTTGGCACTAGAGGGCGCAGGAAGGCTCCCTTTTTCCACGTGACCTCAGTGAGTGCCCACATGGCCATGTGTTGCCCTTTATGGCTCTGGTCTCTCCATCCAGGCTGCTCCCGCTGGTTCACACCACTGAGTTGCTGTGCTCCGCAGGCCTTGCTAGTAGACTCTGCTATTCCCAGGCCTAACTAGACACCTTTATTTATTTCTCAGATACTTTTATCCAAAGAAACGTGCCACTGAGAACGCTAGGTCAACCAGATCCAAAAGCAACTGGGGAGTCAAGGGCCAAATGGTGAAATCACTCTGCCGACCCTGGGATCTGAACCAGTGACCTTCCTATTGCAGGCACACAGTCCTACCCTGCTAAGCCACATACTGCCCTCATACACCTGCTCTTTCTCCCCTGTCTGTAGCACTCAGTAAGCGTCCTTTTCGTACCCATTCTCATATCCCCTCCAGTGCCTCATCCATCTGCTCCTGCAGATAGGGCCAATTCCAAACAAAGAATTTGCATATTCTATAATTTGAACTAGAGCAAAACACAGATTCTAAATTAGAACAACAGGAATTTACGCAAGTTTTCACAAAAAAAGCTAAGAAATACTTCATTTAGTACCAATAACATTACAGTGATAACATTTTGCTGCAGAAGCATGAGAAAAAGGTAACATGATTCAGATTATGGCCCAGTTTTTTTTTGCTTTATGAGTTATGTATAAAAGACCATTAGAGAAATACTACCTGACATTCCAATTAATGCGTTAAAAATACATTTTTACTTTTCGCAGCAATAAAAGGCTGAGACATGTCAAAATAATCATGCTCAAAAAATCTGTAACATTTTCTTGAGAAAGGGAATTAGTGGGAACAGAAACAAACTCAGGAGGAATAAGCCCTTCTAGTTATAAACATGTTTTTAACCAAATATTGTTCAATGTGGTTCAAATTAATAAAGTATGATGCAGGAAGACATAAAACTCAACAAATATGTTCCACCCATCAAAATGTGTCAGCTCCCAAACATTTTCTGTGCAAAATAAAACACATTATTATTACTATTATTATTATTATTATCACTATTATTAATAATAATATCAATAATGACAATAATAATTAATAATACTGCAATATTAATAATAAATAGGTTAATAATAATAATAAATAAATGTCTTATAAATTGTACCTGAAGATGATTTTTCATACGCATTCAGTCCTTCATCTGCACTTCCTGTTCTGCTTTAACCTCACAACCACCAATCATTTTTGGACAGAAGTTCAGGTCCATCCTTAAAGACAATTAACGTATATGGATGCTGCATTAGTGCAAGTATATAACTTACATATACTCTACTGAATCTGTATATCACATACTGCTCTCAACATCACATTAATAAGCAGACGAAAGGTCAAGTGTTCAAAACGGAATCAATGCCTTTTAAAGATTTCCGTCCATCCCAGGAAACACAGGACACTGGCTGGGGACTCCCGAAAAACATGTCATTCAGTGGAAACATTAGCTTAGTGTTAACTGCACCTTATGTACACATCCCAATGAAAAATTATGTAAACAAAAATGTCCCGACCAGACTGAATGCCATGAGGCTCCAGGCCCCCCAAGACCATAACCAGGAGAAGGGGTTGGAAGATGGATGGAGGGAACACACATCATGCACAACATTAAAAAAATGACACATATTTGTTATTTTATCCAAGGGCATCATTTAAATTATCATGCTGTACACAAAACAGTGCAAAACACAATGCATTCATATGCAACATCAGGATACAAGTGATATTTCACCCCCTATCACTCAGCTCTTAAACAGAAATGTAAACACAAATGGAATATTTTGCAAAAAAAATAATTCAATACATGAAAATAATTTGCCTATAATAATGAAACTGAACACAAAATAATATGCTATAAAAATACTCACAGCTCAGTGAGACAGCAAAGTAACACTAATGTGCAATAGAAAGAGAAACGGTGAGAAGCACCATGGAAAGGTTGGTTATGCAGAACAAGTCGGTTTAGGTGCTTCCCTCTGTAAATTAATCCAGAGGAAGTGGTGGAACGGTATCTATAGATGAAGAATTGATAAACGCACGTTCTAAGATTGTTTATAATAATGTGCAAAATGGATTTCTGTTGACTTTAGAAGCTCGGTCATGGCAGCAATTCAAAGGCGCTGCACGGTGTCCACAGCCGCCAACGTACAAAATGGGTTCAGTTTCAAAGCGTGTCCATCTGAGTACACAGGCAACATAACTTACCTGTCTGCTCTGCAAATTCTCCACAAGCTGCATATGGCTTCACGCGTACAATAACCGTGATAATATTAATAACACCAAATACGTCACTAAGAATTTAAACTTTTTACTAGTCAAATGATGATACTGTAATGTCAATAGGTAACATGCAATAAAACAACATGATTAGCTACAATAGTTAGCCAAAACGATACTTAAAGTTGAGAAAATAGCTAGGCAGCTGACAAAATATCCGATTTGACAGATAATGTTGCATAATTTAATACGGACTTAAAAAATTAAGCATAGTTTTTATTTTACATATATCAAAAATATTTGGGAATTTATTATATTTATATGTTTCTACATAAGCAAACATTAATAAAGCCACTTAAAATGATGTTTCTCATCTGTTCTGCCGAATAATCCTGAAGCATAGCTAGTCTTGTTTATAAATGTGAACTAAAGATATTTACGCCAGTCCGCCAGCTACCGTTTCAATAGGAAGCTAGCTAACAAACTACAGCAATACCTTGATTGACATTTAGTTTGTCAGCCTTTTCATTGGTATTTTTGTTCTGTTTTTGCTATATTTTTAAGGATAAAGCAAAAGCGAACTCACATTTTAACGTCTAATTACCTACTTATATATGTCCCTATCTACACCAAAATACTAGTACTTACGTTTATCTTGTTAGCTAGTGTAAATTCTGCTAATAGCTTCCTCTGAGAACTACACTCACGTGCAGAGTTCGCAATAAAATCTGCCGTTGTATCCAATCGCTTTCAAATCTGCACGCAAAGTCATCTGGGGATTGTAGTCCTGCCTGCGTATCTAAATCACAACCGAGAAAATGCGGATCGCTGAAAAATAAACACAACGCGTCTGAAAAGCTCAGCCCAATACACATTGAAAAGTTCCAAAAATATTAATTTGGATTGGTTATTTCATTCACAAAACTTAATAATAGCAATATCGCTACCAAATGGAGTATATGTTTGGATCATTACTATTGACACAAGATTATAATACCCTTATGCAATATTTAAACCATAAATAACTTTGGTTTTCTATATCCAAAAAGAGAATATGAAAACCGAACGCAGTGGAATAGCAAATGCTGAAATAATGCAAACGGGGTGCGGAGAGCGGGCTTACAGTAATTATGGCTTCTTCACTTGGAATGTTTTGTTTATGTTTTGTCATTAATGTCGTATAACAAATATGCTTCCTTTATAAACATTAACTCTCCTTGAAAATAATTAGGCTTCCAATATATGATGTTGTTCCAACATACCTCTGATTTGAAAAGGTTCTTCCAAATTTATCCAGCAATGTCTACTATGACTGTCAACAGGAACGTAACAGTCTTACTTTCTGTTAGATCCTTTTGCATTTATTTATGCTGATTTTCATTTCCCAAGTGTCTACCCACTTCAAAGTCTGGTCTTAATATAAATAATGCTCTATTGTACTGAGTTTTCAAAGACCTTCAGAAGGATCGCATGCATTTTTACACGTTCAAAGAAACTCTTACTCCAAATCAATTGTCTAATATTTTACAAGTGCTCGTTTACTGTGTATTAAATTGCAGCATAGTTTTACCTGTAGTATAAGTTAAGTTAACTGGTCTAGTTGACAAGATTGATTCTATTCCTCTTTGTCTACTGGAATAAGGACTATATCCCAACCACAATTTACATATTTGTGACGACTTCCAGAAGCATCTCAATAACTTTTCCCCCCTCAAAACAGCTGGAATAAAACACATATATAATACATATATTTCATTATGGGCTTCAAATTTACTTGACTTTTTAAAGATCACTTTCATCAGATATACTAGCATATTCTGTACATTGTACACAGTACACATTTTTTTCTGGGTGTTGGGCTGAGGAGCCACTAGAGGGCAGCTTTCCATGATCCATTGTAGAACATAAATATTCCTTGATTATCACACATAAAATTTAATAATCTTTATATAACCAAAACAAACCATTTTGTACACCAAAATCATTTTTGGTTTGGTTTATGTAACAACGTGCTTTTAAAAAATCGTCATTTTTAACGTCATGTGAATATGTTATGTAAAAACATTGCATATCTGAATCATTTCAGACTGAGAGCACCTATAATTCTACCACAAGAATTCTGCAATTATTAAAATAGATCATTAATGACGTCTTGTTCATAGGCAACATTATCACAGAATTAATTGCTTACAGCTGGAAACCACCATGTCCCTTAGGTAAAAATTAGTAATTAAAAAAGAAAAAGTCAACACATTTTAACAAAGAACTTTCTTATTTTTTAATGACAAGTAGATCTTTCATTACACAGAATCTGCTACGGCAAAACATACATCTCTTGCAAAGTCAAAAGGGTGGATGAAATATGTCTTGTCAGTGTCAGCCTTGCAATAAAACCAAGTCCAATAAAAATCTATAGCAGGGCTCGCACTAACAAAACTAACAAATATAAATAACGAGTACTATTTTTCAGATTTATACATATTCATTTTGTCTAAGGATAGTCTTATTCAGGACAAAATGTCATCAGTTACGCCCAACCAACAGACACACACAAGGATATGATGGCTACATCCTAAAGTTTTTAATGAGATAATAGGAAATCTTCCAAAATGTGGAGAACTATGCCATTTTAAATATTTTAAAATTACATTTATTAGACAGTTCCCTAATATGTATATAAATACAAACAACAGTTCAGTGCTGAAATGAACAAAGACGATACGTGTGATGAGATGCCGATCGTGTGTGTAGCTTCAGTATGTGGAAGTGACTGTAATCTGGGGTGCGATGTCTTAAAGTGGAGCCATTTAATATACAAACCTACCAACTGCTGCAAGATTTTTTTCCTCAAAAAGACAGAAAGAAATCTCAAACGTGAAAATATGGCAATTGAAATATCCCTTGAGACTCATAACAGAGTGAACTTGTTAACATACATGTACACATGCTCAGTCCAACTATACTCTACCAAATACCTACGAATAAACACCTTCGCTTTCAATTGTCTCTAAAGAGATTTTCTATTTACAGCTGAACATACCCAATATACAATAATACAAATGTACAATTCGGCGGGTGAGGGCTCAGAAATTTTCTGATGCACAAAATCTAAAAATCTTACAAATCATATGTCATCAAAATTAGATGACCCAAAAAGAAGTATAACTTATAAAGATGCCAAAGAGTCAAGATAATTTTGAGTTAGAACTGTATTTATGTTAAACTTACTAAAAAAAAAAAAAAACATATAAAAAGCTAAAACAGGGGGCTGAATTTAACTGAAGAAATGTCCATTCTTCAGTTCAAATTAACAAGTGCAATAAGTACTGTATAAAAAGGGTTCACTGTGTGTATTTTAATTAGTTTCACGTTTCCTTTTCTGCAAAACACCACTCTATAAAAAAAAGGGGGGGAAGAATGACATTTAAGACAGTGATGAAAAAAGTGCAGCCTTTGTGTCAGAGCGCTGGGGGGTGTCTGATTGGGTGTGTCGTGTATGAGAGCCCTAACTCTACTCCTGGACCACTGGCCATGTGAAATGGAGGTCCTATGATGAGATGTCAGTTCCACCCTGTCTTAGAAGTGCAAAAAAGCCCGAGCCCTGATAGAATCCCAGGTCTGACATTAAAACTCGGAAAAGTCCTTTGCACATTTTTCTGTGATGGACACGCGGATGTCCTCCTCTTCATAGTCATCGAAGTTGCTTGTATCTCCTGGGCCTCTGCACTTTGGTATGAAAGGAGCCTCTACCTGCAGGAACAATTATTTATGTTTTATTTGATCAAAAAAAAAAAAAAAACTCTCCTTGAAATTTATAGCAGTCTGTTTCAGTTCAGTTTGTTTAATGACACATTATTTTCTGAAATTTTCAGTCAAAACTTTACTTTAGTATCACTCTCAAATAAAATGGAACGTTTAATCACTGATTTAATGACTTTCTGAATTAAAAACTAAATTGCATTTAAAATGTTTTGTGAATGTAGGTTTAAGGTGAACTGAAAATGTCAGAGAAGTAACAATTTTACGTTAGTTGAACGTAATGGAGAAAATGATGGTACATCCTTGAATCATACCTTTCTTTCATAGATGGCGATCCAGTCTGTTGTGGCAAACCACTTGTGATTTTTAATGTCATTGACGCCATTTTTCAGATTGCCAAATCGTTTGGTCAAGTCCACCTGAAGCAAATTCCTCAAGAGGTCTTTCAGATCTGAGCTAAAGTGAGAAGGAAATCGTACCTAAAAAATTAAGGAAAGAAAAAAACTCATATATTTGGATGTCCTTAATTCTGGTGATGGATAGCCGCATCAGAGCAAAATACAACAAAGAAGAATAACAGCAGCACGGGTATTCTGGTAGTGTTAATCAACAGTACGTAGACACAGTGATATTAATGAGGAAGTTCAATGGGTGTATTTCAGGAAGTAAAAGATTAAAGTGAGTGTGAGATGTGACTTGGTCTATATTTAGGGGAAGAGATCCAGTGCTGCAATCAGAAACTGCTGCAGGTCTGTCACTGCATTGCTCAGATGGAGCAACTAGTCCTAGCTCAGCCAGCAGATGGCGCTCAGTCAAGCATTGGGCCTGTGCCGAGGGGCCTAGTGAAATCCGTGTATAACCTGTACTCTCGCATTCTCATGCAACTGTGACCTGATGTGACAAAACTGACGTTCACACAACTAGATTCGACTGTACGAGATTCATAATTCACCAGCAGAGTGAGGCAGCAGGGAAACTTCCTACCTTTCCGGCCACAATTTTTTCATATATCTGGATGGGCTGTTCTGCAAAGAATGGAGGGTAGCTAGCTGCCATTTCATAGATGAGAACTCCCAGCGCCCACCAGTCCACTGCTTTGTTGTAGCCCTAATCGAATGGACATTAAAAATTATTAGGGACATTAAAAAGATCAGGGACAAATTCGCAATTGGATTTGCAGGCTACGATTCACAGAGACAGCGTGGGCATTTTAAATTGGAGCTTAAATCATACTGTATTTATCAAGATGTGACCATTATATGAACTTTTTCAGCCTGGAAAAAGCTAGAATTCTATTTTCCTTTATAGGAAAAACTGGTTAGAACAAATAAAGGTATGAAGTATGGATACAGAGTAACAGAACAGATACAGACAGGCTACTTAGTAACAAAGAGTGTTCAAGTAGACGTCTATTATGAGATGAGATATAAACTTGCACACCTTGCTGAGGATGATCTCGGGGGCAAGATACTCGGGTGTCCCACACAGCGTCCACGTCCTGCCCTTTACTCTTTTGGCAAACCCAAAGTCCGTGACCTGAAAATCAGGGAACATGTTATTGGACAGTATACTTTCACATATCAAACATCTTATTAAATATGCAAAATGTGAACGCTAATGCTTCTAAGTGCATGTTTTAGTTACATTCAAAGCTTAAAAATAAAGTCGAATACCTGAATATACCCATGTTGATCGATAAGAAGATTTTCTGGCTTTAAATCTCTGTAGATAAGGTCTAATGAATGGAGGTACTCAAATGTCAAAACAATCTGAGCTGCATAAAATCTTGCATGTGGTTCACTGTGGGTCAGAAAAAAAGAGGCTATTGCATATTATAAAAGAAAACTGGAGTGAAACACACGCACACACACACGTTTATATTCAAATATTTGTGGGGACCGTCCATTCATTTCTATGAAACCCCAATCCCAACAATGACAACGTTAACCCCTACTCAGCCCTAACCTTAAGTAACCAAACAAAATACAAAACTTTTGACATTTTTTGGTTTTTTGTTGCAGTCTCAGATTTTTACAAAATTGAGTTTCCCCTTGTGGGGACCTAACAAATGGTCCCCACAAAATAACAGGTTTGGTCCTCACAATGTAATATTTACCTGAACCACATGCACATACACCAGTGCACTCATCATAATTTTTCTTTTAGCTTTAAGCCACTGCTAGCAGAATTGGGACTATTCTTTGGTAGGCTAACTGAGAGTGTAGAGTACTTGCAGCTGAAAATGCTAAATGGCAAATGAACATTGTCATGACATGTAGACATTACTGCATGATTCAGAAAACATGATAGTGAAGCCATGAAGGAACATTCTCGCTCACCTGAACCTTCCAATTCGCCTAAGATGGGAAAACATTTCTCCGCCTGGCACATACTCCATTACCATGTACACATTGGAATTGTCCTACAATTAGAAAGGAAATTTCAAAGGATTATAAACTAAGAACCACATTTTATTAATCAGAGCATATTTAACTTAGATTTTTCAGTTTCAAAATGAAGTTTGATTTTCACAATTTCCATCATATTAGTTTGACAACATTTCTTTTTTCCCAATAACTTTGCCATAGGGCATGATAAATACTAACATACAGATAAATTATATTTATATGATCATTCTAGGGTAAATAACTATAATTGAATAATGCACAGTAATTGTCCTTTGCAGTAGGTATTCCTTGGGTCACGTTGGGCAAAATTTTCATGGACCGGTAAAACCAGGGGCTGTGTTGCCACCATTAAATAACTTCAGCCATTTCCATTTTTGTCAGCTGCGATCGGAATACGTGAATTTCAGGGATGTAAAAAAAGGCGTGGCTTAAAAATGTATTTTTTGTTTTTGGAAGTTAACCAACCCATTGGCCAAACCCCAAGCATTGTGTGGCCTGGTAGAAAAATGGTCATTGACCAGTGGATGGACCAGGGGTTGGGAAGTCATGCTCCAGGTTTACCTTGAAGGCGTACTCCAGACGGACGAGAAACGGGAAGCACACCGCCTGCAGGATTCTCTTCTCATTGAGCGTGTGTTCTACCTGCTTCAGCTTCACCACCTTCGAAACACCCGTGGAAAAAAGGAAGGTCTGAGTTGTCAGGTGGAGCTCAGTCAGTTTAGGCAGTTTAGGGTTTGTCCCCCGCAACACAGGCTGTAATTCAGCTGTCCCGAATTCACTCCTATCTAGTAAAGCTTCCTCATACAGACAGAAAGACTACACCCCTCTATAAAAAACACATCTGTAAAAGATGGCTGGAAGAACTAAATACACAGTCCACCCAGCTGCTAATTTTCAATAGTGTTGGGGGGGGGGGGCTGTAGAGTTTTAGTCAACTGTATTTTCATGCATTTTGAAATATATTTTGAATAATTTTAATGCTTCAATCAAACATTTAATGCAATTTTAATGCTTCAATCAAACATTTAATAGTTATTGCCTTTATGGGAGTAGAAATTTATGCTAAAATTATAAATTGTGTTAGATTGCTTTATGAATTTTAAAACACTCCAGACGTTGGGCCACGAAGACAGTTATGCAATACAAACCAAAATTAAGTGAAATTTTTGAGAGCAGTAGTATTTTTAAACACCCAAACTTGAAGGGAACTGGCAGTTTTGTTTTCACTTATGACAGTTACTAGATACACTAGCAGCATAACAACATGATTAATTCAAATAGTCATTTCTGATAAGCAAATGTTTTCCTTTTAGTATGTTTGTCAGTGATTACAAATTCAACTTTAACATATCTACAATACATTACCATATATACATTTGGAAATAACTACTAAGAAGCACAACATGTCAAATTATGTGCAAACATTTAATCAGTAATGCCAAATAAAATGGTGAGGAACGGTTTAATATAGTCAGGTAAGTTTAGGCAATTTAAAATTTTTAACTCTGGTTTTTTTAATTCACAACCCAAATAATGTTTGAAATGAAGCGAATACGAGAGAAGGTGGTACAACAAAGCAATGTAAGAAAAAAAGGAAGAAAAACAGATTGTTTAGTCCTTTTAGAGAATCCAAAAGCTAGCTTAACTGAATACTATTTTCAAAAGCAACAAATAAAAGCAAATCAGGAAAGAAAGCCTTTGTCCAACCTTCTGTTTGTCCAGAATCTTCATGGCGTAGTACTGATCAGTTCCTCTACGTCTGACCAGCATTACTCTTCCAAAGGAGCCAGTGCCCAGGGTTTTTATCCTCTCAAAGTCATCTAGAATAGTTGTGCTCTGTGGAGGTAAAAAATAGGCTTTGGATGGTTACAAAAGATCTATGCTATATGTTTTATTCAGTTTCGGCAAGATGATGATAAGTATGATCGGTGATGTTAAAGACTTTCATACAAATACAAATCATACATACATACAAAATCTCTCACCTGTGGTGGACACTCCCATTTTCTTAAAAAATCTTCTTTGGCTTTCGCTAAGAACTCTTTCACTGGAAAGAAAAAGAAAAACAATAAAAAAACAAACATGAAATATTTAACTGCGATAATTGTATTTCTATATATAAAATGGATGTATGCAGATAATATTTACACATGACACAAAGAAGTTTTACAGAAATATATTTTCTGTAGTCAGAGCAAAAACACTTCAAGCAAATTTTATAAAAAGAGTGGCACTTGCACATTTCAACACTAGAATTACAGAACTACACGATAACAGAAAAGATTGTACGTCTGAGAGGCAAAAAATGGATCTACACAGAAAACACAAGCAATGTTAAACTGTCCATAGTCACAGATTTACCAAAAATCTACTATGCAGGAGAGAATTTTACTTGGACTGACAGGAATCTAAAAAAAATCTAAAAAATGCAGACTTAGAAAATGCTCTAAAGATGACAGTTTAACTGCACTCTGAGTGCAGAGCACTGTTTGCTAGGTGAGGGGTACTTCGGTGACTGTGGACAAGTACTGAACGGAAGAGCATACCAAAAGTCTCTACAGTTCACCAATGGTTTTCAGGAACATTCACCCACACGGATGGTAGGAGAAGGAAGAGGAGAGAAAAGAGAAGACAAGAAAGAGGAGAAAGATTGGTTTTACAAGACACCAGACACAAGCAGATCACACGATAAAGGCACAGACGAAAACATGTCCTAGTTAGCACTAAATATATGCTCTGCAGAATTGTTCAATAACACAGTCACAATGTCTGAAGATGTATCTAAGAATAAGTAATTGGTACTGGTTTTATTTTGTAACACCAGAACATTGTTGCTGAAGTACAGTCTCCCTCCCTTTTCTGATATTCACTATATGGCTTCAGTCTCTGTTATCTATCTGCAAGCAAGTTGCTAAAGAGAGCCTCTATCTGCATGCTAAGGTGTGTGCTTGTGCCCAGTTCACGCTCCCAGTGCCCCGCTGGACCTCCATGCTATCCCTCCCAGTGCTGCTTAAAGTGAACATCTAGCTCACTTTCAGCCAAACGGCAATCAGAACTTTGCGTGATTTTTGCTTTTCACGCTTTTCAAATACTACTGTGCATCCAAAAAGTACTGAAGTTAAAAGTGGGTGTGTTCTCACGCATCAGTGAAGCCAGACTTATTCAGCAGAACTACATGACAGATATTACAAAACAGAGAGATGGCTCCAAAGGCGAAGAGCGGAAACCCAGAAGCCAGACAGATAAACAGTACAGACATAAAAATGCAAACACGCTACTAAAAAGTATGACAGCACATTTACAATGAGCTGACCCCTGCTGACCGTCCCCATGACATTTACGAAAAGTGGGTGCTTTGGAGAACATTAAAGCTACCATTTCATAAACCTGGTTAATAAAACTGTGGATGCAATATTCTGTATAAGGTATATCAAATCACCAAAATATAGGGGTGTGATGATGATGAATCGATTAGTAAGGTGCTGACTGAAGGGATCGAAGTCAGAATCCATTTGGGGGGGGGGGTAAAATAAAGATACTAGTACTACTGGGTTGCAAGTAAAACGTACAAAGTGCTAGCATGTGAATTTCCAAAATGTAGGAGGGCAGACTCATTAATATTCATAAATTAAGCACTACAATAAATTTGGGAAACACCTCTGTTTTGTAGCGCAAGAAAGTAATTCCTTTTGCAATCTACGGTAGCAATATTCAAGACCCTGAGATAACTGACTAGTTAGCTAAGTAAAAAGTAATGTTAGCCTTAGAGATACTCAACATATTGGTTAACACATTGGTATTGGCCAATATTCCTTAATCAAGATATCACCATTGGTCTGACTTCAATCAATTTTGGCCAGTGTTGTTTATTGATATTTAAATTTAATCAGTATTCAAAGTCAGCAGCACCAGAACTACAGACACTACTACTAAAATAAGGGAGACAGTCAGCCATTTTCAGTAGTTGAGGACAAAAATTTCATGGCCTTGTTTACCACTTAGAACACGTTGCAAGTACCAGCCTGTGATGTTTGTTTCTAATTCATCATTTAATCTGGCCCGCGGATCAATCTTTCATTTCCCATAGAACCACTGCCCCCCCCCCCCAGTCAAGTACCGCTTCCTTTAATGTGTTTAAATTTTTTCTGTACAGTTCAGTAGTTGGCCTTGTGCCAAGTTTACATGACCGTATTCTTGTGTAATAATAACAATAAAAAAATTTTTTTTTTAAAAAATCAATGTTCTGAGATTCTTTGTATTCCATTAACAGTGTGGAATAAAGTTCCCACTGTAATATTTATGAATAGTGAAGTTAAAAAAAAGGTTTTAATTTAGGTTATCAGAATAATTCAATGATCATTTAACTGAATTAAATCATGACAGAAATTACAATCTATTGAATCGCTCCCTCAGTAATCGTAATCGAATGGTCTTGGGGCCAATGATTTACACAATGTCTGTCATTATCGATTAAATTAATAATTGAGTAATTTGCCAATTAATTTGCCAATTAATCAAGTAATCCTTTATGTATAATATAATATATACATATAAGAAATAAAATTACATATTGCAATTGACGCGAGGCAGGAACCAACCCTGGATAGTGTGCCAGCCCATTGCAGGGGGCGCGGTGACTCACTCGCACATACGGTCAATATAGGCACTCCAGTTCACTTTAGCTGCATGTTTTTGGACTGTGCACGGCTGCATTCGGGTTCTCATCCCTGAGGTGGTTCGTGCTTCTTACCTCTCTTTTTATGTTGTTAAAATGTTACAGTATTCATCGGAAAAAATTCAAAGATTGCAATGTCAGCGTATTCTAGTACCGCTCAGCCATACTCAATACACATGACACGTTCACAGAAAAATTAATTATATTAATATTATACCGTAATTATATACCATATTATGTGTTATGTAAGATGATGCTGGTAAGCGTCAGGACTAGCCTAGCTTTGTTTCAGTAGCGATTATCTTAAGATACTGGAATTGTAGAAAGTTGTTCTTATAGTCATCTATGGCTAGCCTCACATTATTGTGAGTCGCTTAAATCTGAAAGTCTTCTGAATATCTGCATTTTTTTTTTTTTTTTTTACTTTTAACACAACTGAGGCTTTCCCTCTTCATTTTGACTATTGTGTGCTATGTTGCATCTTTCTTCCACCATATTGCGAAGTAATTGGCAATATTTAATCTATGCTTTAAATTTATAATTTAATTTCCATCCATCCATCCATCCATCATCTCTCACTTAATCCAAGGTCGGGTCACGGGGGCAGCTGTCTCAGCAGGGAAACCCAGACTTCCCTCTCCCCGGCCACTTCATCCAGCTCCTCTGGGGGAATCCCGAGGCATTCC
>JAODJU010000033.1:8798387-8823945 GCA_026776725.1 Gnathonemus echidnorhynchus
AATTTCCTTGGTTATTTTGTATAACACTGTTCTAGTAGCATGGTATAGCCACAACAGTAATTCCTTCAAATGTTGAGTAATGAAAATGACATTATTTCTGAAAAAAAATCAAGTGTTCATAAATTGCTTTCTAATTTTGATCTCCAGTGTAGTTGTGTGAATTTACCAAACCCACATGCATGCAATCCGTCCTCTGAATAAACACCAAGGATGACATTAGGCTTCAAATCTAGGCTGATTACAAAATTAAATAAAATGCTATTTGAGCCGTTTATAACATAAATGTGTGAAATGAGTAGGCTGCTTATATTTACATAAGTTCACAGAGCTGTGATCAAAGTGTAGCAGTTATACTAAAGAAAAAAAAGACAGCAAATTAGCCTACTTAACATTTCTATCCAGAAAACTGACATGTCCACTTTAACGGGTTTTGTCACTGCTACACTTCCCGCTGTACCAGCTCACTTATGGGCCAGTTCTGCCATCAAAAGCAACAGACTATCCACTTTTTTGGTTGAAAAATAACGACCACCTTCGCCGTCTACGATTCCCTCCCCGAGGAATTCAGAAGCCACTAAAGCAGCACGCTGACACCAAGATGGACCACACACATTTTATTTATTGATGAAAAGGGGTTTGCCATAATACTCTTGGATTGGCTTACACATAGTTCTTCATAGAGTGACCAGTAGGTATGCAGTATTGATCAAATAAAAACAATAAAAACAAATAATACTATATGCTTTCGTGCAGGCACTTCCTCTTAATGTATTACTGAAGCACCAGGAAACGCTGGCAAGCATTATTCCTATTATAATGCATCTGGTAGCTACTGGTGGGCTACTTTGTAAGAGACAGAAATATTCTTTCTCAGTGAATGTTACCGCAGGATGTGAATGGGCTGCTCATATATAATTCATGAATAGTTACCCAGCATATGTCAGCTGCGTTGATGCAGTCATTTTACTACCCTAGAGTTGGTAAACAGAATAGAAACAAGTTGTAACTTAAAAAAAAAAATCAAATATTTTTTACATGACTTCATCAGTTCACATTCTTAGAAAGCAATGTAAGTAATTCGGCTGCAACCAACATTTCTAAAACAGTTTCTAAAATGAACATGGTGCGAAAAAAAAATCTATACTGGATTCTCAGACTCCTAAGTGGGAGAATTACTAAACTTTCCTTTATTAGTGTGTATCCTAAACGCAGAGTAGCAGTAGCGACATTTAGCGGCATCTCGACTTTAAAAAAACAGCGGAGGCAAAGCAAGAATATAAAGCGGGGCGTCGACAGCCAAAGCAGTCAGAGGTCTGGCATTTTTCCCCACACAAGTGGGGGACGGTTATGTGCGGCGTGAAATATGCAAAAATAAATCGGCGTAGCGGGGCGCGCGTGGAGGAGCATCTGAAAGGGAGAGCTCGGCGAGGCGGCTCACCTTAGCGCGCCGCTTTGAAACCAGCGCACTGGATGGATACATTTAGCATAATAAGTAGATAATTTTCAGTGCTACTGTTGGGAAATAGAGCAGCTTTATTCGACCACAAGGGGGTTTTACATTCACTTCTTCAGTTATAAGACAATCGAGTTAATTTCATTAATAAACTCAATCGGAATATGCTATAATTATACACATGGGCGAAAATTACGGGGGGAATGGGGGATTGTAGCCCCCCCAATAAATAAAAACCGGCTAATACAAACCCCCCAATAATCATGTTTCCCCCGTAATGGGTGGAGACTTCAAACCCCCCCAATGTTCCAAAGTTACGTGTCATATATATAACACGCAACAGTTGTAATAAACAGTAAAATATTAGCTAGAACAGGCAAGCAAATATATCCATCCAATTTTCTAAACGCTAATCCTGGTTAGGGTCGCTGGGGGGCTCGTCCCCTGCAGCACAGGGCACAGGGCAGAGGCGGTGCCTATAGATGGGAAGCCAGGGGATGGCTGAGGCCAATTTAGAGATACCAATTAAGCAAAAAATGTGGTAATCATAATAAAGTTAATCAACAAGTGACAGATGGTCAATTATTGGTTATTTACAGGGGCACGAAATTAATTTTATTAACAACGCAAAACATTAAGCAAAACCACTATAGTGGTCTAAATAACCACGATGTCAAAAAGAATGGCACTATAAAATTGGGAGTTTAAATATTATTGTGACTGATTATAGGCAATCAATATGAGAATCCTTTTAGAGCCAACTTTAAACATTATTACATTTTTGTGGGTTATTGAAGCAGAAATCAATTTTATATGGTTTTTAAAACTTAACGCATTTTTAAATGCATAACCGATAACTTTCTCCAAGACTCTAACCAAGCGCCAGCATTAGGTAGCAGAAAATCCATATGCCCAGGAAAGGCATCTCCAACACTGCAAAACACAGACGGTGGGGGACAGTATCCACAGGGTTCCCTCATAATGCTTTGCAGGCAGAAATTTGCATAGGCAGGCTGCCACTGGCCCTACGCTCTTTTGCAGGAAAGAAAGTGCCGGTCTACGTACACAGACACACAGGGCACAAACCATTTTCTAAAGGGCATAGCAGGCAGTTAAGGGACTGCACTGGGCTGCATAACAGTCTGCTTTTTGTTCCATTTTCCCCCTATACAATAAGAAAGCCAGATTGGGATGATGATTGCAACATGCAACTGCACTGTATTACGTCTGTCTCTCACCTTTTCATCCTTCTTCCTATAAATACTGATATATATATATATATATATATATATATATAAACACACACACACACACACATATACATACACCCACAAAAGAATTCAGAAAATTATGTTCAACACAAGCTCAATATAACCTGTGTAGTAACCCATAACAGCAACAGAATAAAATCAGGTTAACACACAGAAAAGCCACACACACACACACATACAGAGAGAGAGAGACAGAGAGGGATCTGTACTCATATCTTTGTGGGGACTCTCCATTTCTATGGGCAAAACCTTAATCCCAACAATGGCAACCTTAACCCCAGCCCAGCCCTAATCTTAACCACAAGTAACCAAACAAAATCCAAGTCTTTCGGAATTTTTAGTTTTTTGATTGCAGTCACAGATTTCAATAAAATTGAATTTCCCCTTGCGTGGACTGAAGAAATGGTCTCCACAATGTCAAAATAACAGGTTTTCATCACATTGTGGTCCCCACAATGTAATTTATACCTGGACCACGCACACACACAAACTAAATATACACAAAAAATGATCTGAAACAACTGCAGCTCCCAGCTTTACAAAGTCTAAAAGGAAAGATCTTGACTGTTTTGCCAACAACATAAAAATGTACTAATGAAGCATTTATTTAAAAAGGTAGCAGAGAAGCTAAATGACAGTTAAATATCCTTAACCATATACAGAGTCATGAATCAGCAAAAGCTGATAAGCGGAATGTGTCTTCTCCGACCTTACACACCTGTTTTATTTAGAAATCCATTCCCAAAAGGCACACGGTCAAACAATTAAAACACTAACGTAAAACAATGCCAATGATAAAAAGGTCCTACTATAGTATATATATCAAAAAAACAGGACTGATGAGCAGATACGCACCTCCTACTCAACACTAGAAACCATTCTTTTTAGCACATATGCCCGGTCCTATACTTAAGTTTTAGCCACTCCCTGTACCTGTTCTCTGACATCTATCACTTCAACAGATCAAATTGCAACAGTTACCATGGATCTCGTGCCAAAGCTGAACACAACCTCACCCATCTAAAAAAATTTCAAATTTAAAGTGAATATCTATCTAGTACTACATCTATCTAGCATTTCACATGTATTCGGGTAAAAAAAAGATTACAGAACTGTTACACACAGAATCACACACAAGCACTTTATACAAGAACCATGATGTCATTTAAGCCCAAGAAAAGAGCCATGAAATGAACTTCCAAGAAGTAAATTGCAGAACGATAATCTCCAAGCCTCCCACTAAGGTAACACGGTATGTAGATTTGGAATGATGTGAGAAGGAAGAGCAACACTAATCCATATGTAAGATATTCTCAATAAACTCAACATCTATAACAACATTCACCGAAAAAGCATCTGGTCCACTAATGCTCTCTTTCTCTCTCAAACTCTTAATTTCAGACTTTTTGCTAAAAAAATGTAGCAGTAACAATCCTTATTGATTATTTGGACAGTTCACCTTTATATTACCTTCACTTTCATCACAAGCACTTAATTTTAAAGAATGCACTGCTTGAAACACACCAAAACCTGACATATAGCTTCACCATTTCTGTAATAAGATTACGATTTTTTCAAACCTTTACTGGCTATGAACATTTAGTCATTTGTAGAAAAGCCACATTATGTTTACACAACTGAAGGTATGAATAATTTGAAAGGGCCTCACCTCTTCTAAAGTCTTAACTGTAGCACAGTAATGTGTGCCACATTAATCAGTTTTATTGGATGAGTCAAATGATTAAAAATGACCTGACATTCTCTCATGTGCATCTGCCATCTAAGCATTTAATAGCAGGACAGGACAGTAGAAGTTCTCACTGTTGATACAGAAAGTCATTAAGAATTTCAGCAAGAAAAATCCATCCATCCATCCCCTAACTGCTTATCTGACACAGGCTCACCCTGAACAACAAGATACAAACAAAATAATTATAATTAATCTTCTGAGCATCATATTTTCCACTGATAAAAAAAAATAATGCTTTGAAATATTCCTCAGCAGATACAGTGTAGCCTCTGTGTAGCAAAGGGGCTACTTAGCTTATGCATCCAAGCATCTTTATTTATGTTAGGCTAATTGAGGAAATAAGTGCATTGCCAATAGTAAGAAACCAGATCATCACTAACATTAAAAAACACATTTAAAACCGACATTTAAAAAAAGTTTACAAGTGGAAGGTATAAACTTCACTAGACATTACTATTCTGGTGATCTCAAACAGACATAAGAGCCCAATGACTTCTTGTTTCCTTGAAGACATTGGCCCCTACCCTGACAGCTGGCCATAGCTCCTGTATCATGGCAGAACTTCGGTACTGGCCGTAAGCTGTCTAAGCCAAGCCGCCTTACTAAGGTATTACCCGCCAGCTAGCAGTGTCATCGCGGAATAAGGTCACACGCATCTACCCCAAGTTTTCCTAAAGGTAAACACCTGACAGTGCTGCAACTTCAATCCCATTTGAATTATTGGGCATGGCAATTTAGGCGGTGCATACGTCGCATTTAACTATACACTAATAATTACATGCAATCAGGGTACCGTTACACAGACGTCTTATAAGAGGCCCGCAAGTTTTATGGAAACATCAGGACACGGGGCGACCATCAGTGTCTTCCCGATTCGAGGTTAGTTCAGGGCTCATATTCTCCCTTGATTTGCTGCACAATTGGAGTTCATTCATTTCAATGTGCTGACATAGGTGCCCTCCCGTGCATGCATATCCTTTACATTTCATTTGCACAGCCTGACAGCTACAGCAGCAATCACATTGTGTTTTTAAGGGGAGGAGGATGCATATACTCCAGGAGGGATGAATGAGTGTGCACCCTAATGCCCCCCCTACCTCCATCCCTCCACCGCCCTCCCCCCGACGCTTTCCCTATCGCTCCCCCGGCTGACATTCCGGACAGCCCCCGCTACCATCCCCGGCACCCGAAAAGTGTCACTCACCGCTCTCCAGCTCGTTGCCTTTCTTGGCCGTAGCTGCGTTTCCCATCGTCAGGAAGACACGGCACTGGGCTCAGAAAGCGGCTGATGCGGCGCTACAGCTGCGCGCCAAGGCTTATCCCGTCGTGCTCCGCCTCTCCGCTGTAATTATTTAGGTACATCAGCTAGCTAGCTTTAAATAACCAAGAATAAGCCAAATTGCGCCCGGACGTGTTCTCCCTGGTTTTCGTCCCTGCACAGTCGGCCAGGCTTTCGTCTTTACCTCCCTGACACGGACACACATCTACTCTCTCCCCCCTCCCCACCCCAGGCTACAGCTCCACGGCTGATTCCATTCCTCCGCCACTGCTGCCGGAAAAACGGCTCGTACCCGCACAGGAAATGACGTCTATCTAAAGCGGAAGCTGCACCAATACCGCCTCTAAGCGGCCAAACTCCGAATGGCTATCTTAAGTGATGATGATGATGATGATGGTTATATAATTATTATGCATCGACTTTCGATTCTCGAGTGTATTAACAGTTATTTCACATAATGCTGTCTTCCACCTGTGCAGATGTGGAACTGTCAGAGGGTCAAAAGTCCAACACCCTAGAAGAGCTCACAAATCCGTTATATTTCTGATATGCCCAGAATTTATCCTAAAGTCTTGGTATCATCAGTAGTTTGTTTTAAATCTTGTAACAGTGATGTGAACTTTTTAACATTTTGCCTAAGCAAAGAACTGCTACTAGTTTCATGAGATGATTGCTTTATTGCAGATGGCCAATGCTTATGATATCGCTGTTGATTGTCCTCAAGTATGACAGCAAGGAAGAATTTAAAAGCAGTGACAAAAGGAACGTCTCTCATTTGCTTGTTCGAATAGGTATAGAATAATGTGAGACAGGTAAACTAACAGTGTCACATTTTGTTATATACATAGTGTTACATTTTGAAACGAATATATACACATTATACAAACACATATCCATTACATAAACATATTATATTTTAAAATGACAGTGTTGTCACATAACATGTATGTTTAAAATGAATCACTTTCATTTATTTTCTTGTTTCGTTTGTTTTTTTTTTGTTTACAGCAGTACCAAGAGATATTTACAATAAAATTAATTAACTGTAGTTTTAAAAACACAGTGTGATCTTGTATATTATATTTTATATTCTTTTGCAAAAAAAAAATAAAAAAATTTCGCGATGAAATGCCACATGGGTAATTACGATCAAGCACATTGTAGATTTGTAGTTCTACTTCCCTCTAGTGGTCAATATGATGATCCAACTCTTCAAATAATTGAGCGGAAATCCATTAGCAAACAAATTAAGAAACAGAAGGTTGCAAGCTCCAAATTGGATTCACATTTACAAATTAGATTCATAAAAATTTACCTGAATGGAAAATGTATTTTGCATTAGACGTAACATCATAGAAGTTAAGAAATAACAATAATTATAAATAAAAACACAACTATTCATAATAAGTAACAAGAAATTCATCCAACTATTCATTATAAGTAATAGGGAATTCATCCAACCACCTTATTCTGGTCAGGGTAACAGGTAGACATAGGAGGTGAGGTTCATAAACTGTTATTGGTGCTTACAGATCAGATGACTTTGCAGTATCTAAGTTCTCTCCAATATTCATTAACATGGTAAAAACAATCTGGATCAACAACTGCTCAGGAATAGCTTTAGGATAAATCAATTCTTGTAAACATCAACTTCCACATCATAAATAGGAAATGAACCCTCAGAAACAATATATTCAGTGTTGCACAAAACATATTAAAACTAAATATAGCAGCATGGAGTGGCCAGCTGTAACCGGATAGTGAGACCTAACCAATTGCTCTTCCCGTAGGTTCATTCCTAAATATAGCTTTCTCGTACAAGCCTATGACTGCTACGATCTTGGAAAGCCAAGTTGCAAAATGACAACATAAAGTACATTTTCTGACTCAGACAAAAAAATCTTATAAACAGCAAATTCATGCTAAGTGCCAAATCCAGGTTTATATGATACTTTTGTTTGATGATACACAGTAAATGTGTTCATCACCTACTAACTGCTCATTCACTGAGCGTCTTGGTATGTATGATAAACAAGCAAACAAAAAATAAAGCAAAGTACTCCAGGCTGCACACACCTAAGTCTGCATTTCAAAAGTCTGGATCCCTACAAGACAATGCTACTTTGTACAGTGTTTTTTTTCTAAATTTGTAGATTTTCTAAATCTACTGTAAACAATGTACATTGCTGCTTCATTGTCCATGCACACTAACCCACTTATGCATTTTTCTTCCTGAATGCCTTAGTCTATTAATGGCTATTAATTAATTTATTTAAAAATCTTATTGCTAGCTTTTCTTTCTCTACTTCTTTTTACTGCACAGTCCAGGAGTGACTTAGGTAATATATTTCACTGCATAACATGTATGTGACAAATAAATGATCCTGAATCTTGAATCTTGAGCAGGATGCTAATCCTATGCAGTACTATACTGTTAAAAAAAAATAAAAAAAAATAAATGTAGGTTAAAATCAAATATCAAATTCTGCTCATAAGGAGCAAGAAACTGTGCATTTGTTAAAAAAACCTGTAAACAGAAAGTTGCATTTTTGAGATATGACTTAAGCTTCTCTCGCACCCTTGAGCATTTTATGTGGCTGTACAGCTGTGTTTCACAAATTAACAACTTAATTTTACTAAAGACATGTAATTGTACTCCATTATTTTGAAACATAATTACTGTGTTGCCATAGGCTGAAGCAGAATATAAGAAAAAAATATATGCCATAAAACTACTTTAAACACATTATGAGTATGGGGAATGCAGAGGTGATTCTTGGGACTCTGGGGGCCCAAGGCAAAAAAAAAACAAAAAACTCCATGGGCCCCCCAACTCCCCCTCTCCTGAGATGGTAAATTTTATTAGCATTAGTGTGAAGTCTATTAATAGCGTTGATAAAGAGAATTTATATGTTTTTTTTTTTGTGAAAAACAGAGTACACAAATAAAGGAGATTTGTTGTTACAATGTACTATGTAATTGGCTGTCCTCAGGGCCCCCTCTCAGCTTGGGGCCCCAGGCCATTGCATGCCCTGCCTGTCCTGTTGCTACGCTTCTGAGGAAGACTAGACCAATCTTATAAATTCACATGGCCACATTCCTTAATAAGCCATTTAATATGTTAGCAGTCTTTTTACTTGCATCCTGTGCTACCCTAGCTTGTGTCCTATTATTCCTTGGATAGGTAATAGGATCTCAAAGGGTTGAAGGTTGGATGGATGAATATTAGGATATAATACTTAAATGCTCCTCTGAGACTTTATGCAATAAATATTCTTTTCATTTTTTGTAATAATGATATAGCACTTTACATTTAATCCTCAAATAATTATAAATTGGAATTATGATGTATCATTTTTTTAGGATTAAATGTAAAAGGCTACGCCATTATTACAAATGCTGATGCTAATTAGTGGATAGCTCATGAGTAAAAGCGGAAGTACAGTAGGTTCTCTGAGCTCCCTTGCTTCTAATGTAAAATGTTCCATTAAAGTACGTTAATGTAACTTTCAGCAGTTTGAATTTTGAACTACATCGCCAAAAATGGTGGTAAGGGCATGGTACAAACATGAAAAGAAATTAAGATTTCATCGTAAGCTTTATGTGCTTGGTAGCTGATTTGAAATAATTTGATTTGATTTGAAATGCTTTTAGCATACATTTTATACCATACCATCTTAATGGATAGACCTTTAAACCTTAAAAACACAATCCCAGATCAAACAACAAAATCTTTCTGGATGATCTAGTGTCTAAATCATTTACGTACTCTTTTAAAAGGCAATTAGGTAGCTTATGACTCAAGGTCCTTATAATTATTATTTTTTTGTTATATTTAGTATTTTACAGCAGTATTGCGAGCTTTTTAATGCATATTATTGCTCTTCTTTTAAATGTCTGTGTCAGCACCTGCAGGAAAAGCGCCGTGTGAATGAGTTATTATTACCTAATCTCTTTCAGTCATTCTGTAGGGTCCCTCTCCATGGTACGTCCACCTTACTGTTTGTGCTGGAAACCGCAACTATGGTAACAGAGTGGGTGTCATTATTCCTCGTAATACACAACAACACGTATTGATATTGAATACAGCACCCAGTCGAGTTTTGGTTATTTTATCTTCTTTAATATTTTGCAATAAAAATAACATTGAATAATTCTATTTTTTCTACAATTTAATAGAAAATGGAACATTGCTCCCCCCTAAACAGAATGGTTCATACCATGCGCGCTTTAACCCTCGATTTTTAGTGGTATTGATAGTGAGGACAGTTCTATAGATATTTCTGGTGTGTTCAAGTAAAGCGAAACATATTTAATCATGTTATAAATTATTTCATAAAGTAATTATTTTAGGTCAAATGTGCGTTGGATTTACCGGTGACATGCAGTGAAATCAAATCTTTTGCCAAAACCGGACCCTGGGTAAGGTACGTCTCGAATGTTTTGCATGGTAAACATTTTAAATGCCTTTTATGTTCTCAGTGATTTTCAGAAATATCATTTGTTGTTATTGCTCTGAAATTCTAGCGAAACGGTCAACTTTGTGCAGGGAGGTATCGCTGGTGTGAAGCACCGTTTGCAATCTTTTTACGGCACTCCGGACCGATGCTGTTTCCATTGACAGCATCGGCGGTGCTTATTCATAGCGATGCTGCTTGCACGTCCTGCTAGCCTGTGTCTAAAGCACTGAGCTCCACACATCGTTTTTTAAAACAAAGATGACATATATGATATAATAACCGGCGAAGTGGCCTGTGGCCCGAAAGCTTGTTTATTACCGATGAGAGCTGCACCTTACTGGGGAGCACAGCAGGTTAGCGCTGGCTGTTAGCCTATGCGGCTAAATGCTATTTCATTTAACTTTTTTCCCCACTTACAGCCGCCGTCATTTACTCGTCCATTTATTTCATAAGCATTAATTTTACACCGCTTTTCACCTCGAAATTGCTCTCTCCACAATTACAGGCACAAATGTTTCTCTAATACGGCTAGCTGCCATGAGAAGTGACCGCACCGGCCTCTGTTTATATGGATGCTAACCGCACCCGAACTGCCTGCACTTTTAAAAGCCTAGTTGGTTAACAAGCTACTACAGACCTCTGATTGTCATCTTATTATTGTCATTATCGCTGTTTCACTCTGTTCTCCCTTGCCTTTCGTATAAGTTATAGTTTTTCCTCAATGCCTGTGAGGATGACTTTCATTTATGGTGCTACTGTAATAAGTAATTATTTCATGCTGGTATAATTGTGTTAATATGAAATATTTAACTAACAAGTAAACGTGTATGTGAATGCACGGTGCCACAGTTATTAGTTGGTATTTTAACCTCAATGGCATTGGCGTTGTCTCGGGTTAAAATGCCCTGAGGCCCTGTAATTATAGTGAGCCTGGGAACAGCCGGGTAAAATGTATAATTTACAACAGAGAATCTGCAATGACTTTCGGTCTTTTTTCAAATAATCCCTATAATCGGGTCGTTGTCAGTAGTAAATGCATTTATTTACTTTGATCAGGAATGCGTCCTTAGGTATCATTGATGAAAATGACGATGCATTGTTAGGACAAAGGCAGGAATATGCATGAAAATGAGTCTTGGAATAAAATAAGATCTGTCCTTAAGAAAACGTTACAAAGTTACCCAGAAATAGCATTATACTAGGAAGCTTTTTATGGCAATCTATGAGCCTCAGGTCCCAGGCCTCAGACATGTATTGTTATATGTTATTTGTCGTGTATTTTATTTTTATTGCGAATAAATAACATCTTATCACATTTACACATTTTGCAGATGCTTTTGTCCAAAGTGACATACAAATGAGCCAATTGCACATTACAAACATGCGTGGTGTCAAAGGGAGTCTACTAAGTGTAATTGTAGCTAGGGTGAGCTTCCAATGAACACCCAGGTATTGGAGCAGGAGCTACACAATGACTTATGACAAAGCAGGAACCTAATAAGACTATTCAAGGACCAGAAGTGCAACATATAAGACCATTTAGAGAATGTAAAGAAGGATCAGGTTAATAACCTATTAACCTGCATTGTCCCTCTAAGTCAATGTAGGTTGTTTGATTAATGGAGTTTAATATGTAATTTGCAGATTTTACCAATATGATTTGCTTTTGCGTAGTATAAGTATATGCCAGGAGATATGTCATTCTGAGGTGACGCGTGCAATGTGAGTGATGCCCATGGTTCAGTATCCCGCATTTCCAATCTGGGCAAAAGGGTGATTACGGACCCTAGAGTCAGGGGTTGACCTACGTGGGATTTCTGTCCATGATTGGGCATACACCTAGACATATTGGGCAACTGCAACTGATAGATGCTTATTTACCTGCATGTCGTACAGTGATAAACTCCACACACATAAAGCTAAGGGAGGAAGTCAGATCCCCAGCACAGGATGCGTGAGTCCGCAGTGTTACTCATTACGGTCATATACAGTAAAGTGCAGTGGTTTATCAAATAGTAAGGGCAGTGTTCCTAACACTGTCATTTCTGCTGTTACCAAGCATTCAGTTCCTGCTATTTGCTTTTAATCACTCAGTTTCTGCTGCTACTAGGCATCTGAAGGTGTCCGCTTTTGTATATATACATATTCACATGTATACATTTATATATTTTTCTTATTATATAGTTTTATTGCTATATGTTACAGGTTATGCTGCATTTGCTCATATTTTATTGTCC
Source organism: Gnathonemus echidnorhynchus (assembly GCA_026776725.1). Lineage (NCBI taxonomy): Eukaryota > Metazoa > Chordata > Actinopteri > Osteoglossiformes > Mormyridae > Gnathonemus > Gnathonemus echidnorhynchus. The sequence goes on from JAODJU010000033.1 coordinate 8,810,838, forward strand.
GCTTTGCCGCTGTAACCATGCAAATTTCTCAGATATCTTATGTTATCACCCCACTTGAAAAATATAGAATTAAGACATAAATTGTTTTGTTAAACTACTAAAGCATTTATTGTGAACTTTGAAGTTTTCCTCTTTTTTTGGTTAGTTTTTACTCTTATTTAAACTATTTGTTTATTGTTTGTCGTGTGTACATGTTTGCACTGAAAATGTTGCTCTTATTCTCATTATACATTTGTATAGTGACAATAAAAGGCATTCATTCATTCATTATGCTTACCCCATTCCTCAGCAGTGTCTCTCCCAAAGTGCAAAACTCACTGCATGAACATAGACTGCGACATATTTTGTCTGCAGCTGCCTTGTTAATTTCACTTTGTATTATAAGATATATGGTTCTTAAAGCAGCATTTGCTTACCTAAAACCCTGTAATTTCCTGGGTGAGAGTAAAGCATGATAGAAATCAAGGAAGACAGCCGCCTGACCCACCTGATGGAGCACAAGCTAATTTGCATTCTCTGAGCCTTCTTGCCATTGCTAATGTGCCACAGCAGGGATCTAACTGGATCCCCACTGTAGGCCCCTCCGTTGGCTTTGACTGATGCAGGGAGGGTTACTTTCTCTTTCCCTGCTACCCCAGATTTGGCAGCTCAACCCATCACCCTCCTGCTCTTTTAAGATTTAGCAAAAATAAAAGTCTAAGGGGGAAATTTTACGGCATTCGGAATTGAAATGCAATAAATTGAGAATTTGAGAGTTCTGCTTCACAGAGTCATTACACACAAAGTTTGTGTGTCATCTGTTTAATTTAGTTTCCAATAATATTCAGTTAAACGATTAGGCACATTGTCAGTGTTGTTTATGTCCTCTGATATACATCACAGCTGTGTAGATCCATCCATCCATCCATCCATCTGGCTGCCTGCCAGTAAAGTTGATACTTATACAGAAGAACATTGCAACTTGAATGCGTCTTCACTTGACCAACTCAGATCTCGAGTGGGTCAGTCAAATTTCATTCTACAGTACTTGTACCTTGACCAAAATCTTGGAATTCGACCGTTTGTGCTAAAACTTTTACGGGTCAAGACACACTCAACTTTACCAATTTGGATCTCGAACGGGTCGGTCAAAAAAAATCTAGCTGCAACCCATCCGAAAACTCAGAACACAGCAATACAAAACAGACCTGCTAAAACTTGTATGGATCGAGACGCGTCTCGCCTTCCTAACAATAACAGCTCCATTCCTCCTCTCCTCCTGCCACTTCCAGTTTGCCATCAGCTCACCTCAGGACAGGTAACGTGCTTATAAATTGTCACGTATTTCATGTTTATTGCTTTTGTATGTGTCCGTTGTCATGTGTATTAATTTAATATTGATTGTTAATGCTTTTTATCATTAAATTGGTAGGTAGATATAGGTAATTTTTTGGGGGCTGGAAGAGATTAAATTCATTTACATTATTTCTTATGGGGAAATTCGACTTGGACCTCAACCAAATCACCAAAGTCGACCAGCCTTCTGGAATGAATTAAGTTTATGTTCCAAGGTACCACTTTTTGTTATGACGTGAATGAAAATTTTCAGTTTTTTAGGGAAATATAAGCATTGATCACTGCAATAATCACAAAATGAATTCATCCCCCCACTTTCTGCTTTTTAGTGTTTTTATTGATTTTTTTTTAAACAATATTACAGTATCACAATCTCAAATGCATGAACCTTTCCTACACAACGTAAAAAGAAATCAAAAATAGATTGTTTTGCTTTGCATAGTTGCATGTCATCGTTTAGTTAGTTATAAACCTGCGCTGATTATCAAATGATCTTTGAATACAGGCTCGATCACATGATGAGGAAAAAGTTGTATAATACGTTAAGAGCGTTCTTTACATCAGGGCTACACAATATCACATCACGATATAATTGTGATTATATGGTGCATGCACAGTAATCATCAGGGCTTTAGATGCCAGGAGTAAGCATTTGTCTGGACACCAGCTTTGTGGTACTTTATGGGTGTTTACTCTTGCTCAGAATTTGGTAGTATGCCTGAAATATTAATAAGAGACATATTGTAATACCCAAAAGTTAGTAATCTGTATAGATTCAGCAAATCCCTATGTTTATTTAAAAACGATTCATGTATCGTTCCACATACTGCTGTTTTGTTAAATCATGGAAGTGATGAGCACTGAAGTGGCAGTGGAGAGAGGGACAGCTCAACAGCCACAGCATCTTTTTAAAGTGGAGATATTGTGGATAAACAATGTAAAAAGACGTTGGTGGTGTGACGGTACTTTTTGCAGTTTCAAGTTGACACGTTTATTAAACATAAGGATATTACTATTTGTATGCAAACATTTTCATTGATTCAAGTATAGAGTGTTGCATAACAGTATGTCCTTAGTAACCGTTGGTATATTTGCGGAAGAAAACCTTTTTGCCTTCTATTGCCATACGTGTAAAACTGGCAAAGCAGAATGCTGATAATTCACAATTGTAGAACCAGTAACAGTACATGTTGGGTGTTACAGTGGCCATAGTGTGCTTGTCTGTAGACTTACTCTTAGGCGTGTTTCACTTCTTTATTTTCCCTGCGTCCCTCAGGACCTTATTTGCTCTTTCCAGGAGATCCTTTGTCTTTTTTCGCTGATCCATGCGGCTTTCATTTCCATTCCCAAATCCCAGCGTGTGGTTTATCAGCATGAGTGTAAAAAATAGTATTAAAAAGCTGCATTCAAGCTATTCTCCCCCCAGCCCCTTCCTACCTGTGCTGTATTTGCTTCTGAAGCAAAATAACAAACCTTTTTGAAATACCATTTATAACAAAAATAATTATTATAATAGCTGGTGAGCGTCTGACCTGTTGTAGTAGTGAGCCCTTAGTAGAGATCACTAAGTAGTTCATCTCCAGCAACCCTGGCAAGCTTCTGTATATTTGAATCAAAGTGTCACATTTTGGGCAGCCAGGCCTCATTATTAACCATATTGCTTTCCAGAATGACAAGGGTAATAACTCTTGGCAAAAATACATCCTGGGAGGATAGCCAGACCTATTTGTACATCTGATTTGTCATTAAAGACGGAAACCTAGGCCAGATGATTTTTTTTGTGCAATAAGATAAATAACTTGCATTTTCTAAATATTGTATTCATAAAATGTTGTTGAAGAGTCATCAATCATATATTTATGTATATTTTCTGGTTCGTTTTGAATTAGATACAAAACAGAATTGGAATTCAGTGCTATAATTCAGATTCAGCTCTTTTTGAACAATTCTGCAGTTCTAGTTGTCACCGGCAATGAATCACTTTATTATAGCTTGTAAACAGAACAGCCATTAATACTCCACGGCAGAGATAATCTTAGTAGTAATATTACTAAATAAAGACTAGATTCTAGGTTAAATTCTTCATTGCCACTCAGTGGGGTTGGTGGAATTGTCTCTCACTACGGCAGAATGAAATTAAATTATTCCCAAAGCAGCTCCAAATACAGAGCAGTACAAGTATAACATACATGGCACCAAGACGTGCAGAATCGCATTAACACATTTGCCTGTGGGTTTAAGCTAGGTGCCACCATAATACAAGGGGCCCTTGCTCAGGATAGCTAGGAAAGAGCTTGGTACTCTGTGGGCAGTGGGGAAGAAGCTAAAGTTGAACCTGGCTATTGTTCTGCAGTTATATGAAGCGATGTATAGGGGGGAGGCTGGTTTTGAGATGACCTCAAAGGCACCACTGCAGGTGTTACAAGGCATTTCTGCAGGTGTAGAAAAAGTTGTTTACTGTTTTGCTTTTGTGCTTTTGTCAGTATTTCCATAATGCCTGTTGAAGGAGGATTTTGAGTTTGAATTACGGTTGCATGACACTAATGCTGGAGTTGTAGGTTGTCTAAAAGTTTATTCTTTGCTTTTCTCTGTTATTCTCTACTAAACTATTCTCTATTACTCTATTAAAGGGCTAGCAGTGATTATGATGAGTGTTGGGTTCAGAACATGACTGATTCTGATTTGCGTATTTTTTGTTGTTGCTTTTGACTAATTGCTGTTGTCAGTGAAACAGAGCACCACTCTTTTGATCTCCTGGCAGTACCCTTATCATTGTTCAAGATGAGGACCCCAGCTGTGATGTCATCGGTGTAATTAACCTCTTTACTGAGGACTTCAGGGACAGGAATTGTTTAAAGCTGTGAAGATGTCAGGAACTTTCTGCAAGGGAAGGGAAATGTTAATGAAGACATCCTTAAAAAGGCAGTTCTTTATTCAACATAAATGCTATAATTCCTTTGAAAACCAGGGCTTCTTGAGAGTTTACAACAGGAGTAGCCAATCTTATCCGCAAAGGGCCGGTGTGTTTGCGGGTTTTCGCTGCAACTCCCTAATTAGATTACTAATTAGAGGACTGATTGGATGAAAGAGTCCTCACACCTGGGTTTGATCCCAATATGCATGCATTCAGTGTGTATGCAGGTTTTTGTTCCCAAAAACCTGCATACACACCGGCCCTTTGCGGATAAGATTGGCTACCCCTGGTTTACAACTTTAGGTTTTTAGTGGTATATCCTCGCAGACATTTATGCAAGTTCTAATGGTATCAGTATAAAGAGAGGATCAAGTGGAGTTAAATATATCTCAGTGCATTTAAGAGACCTTCTTAATGTCTATTTAACATCTCAGGAGCACACCTTGGCAGATTTTGGTCTTGCTTTGTGGTTTTTAATTTCTGCTTGTAGAATGGAATAAGAGTAATCGTGTGGTCTGCCTTGGCCAGCAGTGCATTACAGGAAGCAGAGCTTAGTGCCTATCCCAGGCAGCACAGGGCATCTGGCCTGGATGCACCCCGGGTGAGATGCCAGTCCATCACAGGGCACCCACATTATGGGCAATTTAGACATGCCAGTTAGCTTAACTGCATGTCTTTGGACTGCGGAAGGAAATCTGTGTGACATGGGGGAGCATGTAAACTCCAAAACACATAGCAGAGGAGAAATTCGAACCCCGGCCATAGAGTTTTGAAGCACCAGTGCTACCCACTGAGCCGTTATGCACAGGTGGGTCATTTAGGCGTGCGACAGGTTAGCAAAATTAAAATCGCACACTAGAATAATCATAAAACTGGGATAAAGCCTTTGCACATAGTGGGGACCTGCTGTTCTGCTTCGTGTAGGGCTCTGTTAGAGTCTACTTGTAGTAGTATATTAGTATAGTGTACTAATAGTGTATAGTATATTAGTATAGTGTACTTGTAGTAGTATATAACCACTAGCTAGCCCAATTGACAAAGACACTCAGGGAAGATAAAACACTTTGTATTTCATGGAAATTAAGTCAGTGTTGGGAGAGCCAAAGTGGCCTATTGCAGTACATTTGTTACAAGAGCGCTGATTTGTCACAAGGCCCTTTGATTTATGAAGAGCCGGACAGAGCTGTCCTCTCCATGAATTGCAAACCCAGTGGAGTCTGGAACTGACTCATCCAGTCAGGTGTCCATCAGGCAGAATATTACTCGTAATTCTACTGGACTTGAATGGCAAGTAGGAATCTTTATGTTTTTTTCTTAGGAGAGCAGACACAATCAGAGAACAGTCTGTGGGGTGCCTGCTGCATGGTCTGAGCATCTCCTAGATCAGCTTCTGGTCTGGCTCTGACTTAATATCCATACTTACAGTTTTTGAGTATTCACTACTTAATGCAGAATGCCCGTCTGTGTCCTTTTTGATTTTGGCTTAATTCTTTGCCTTTCCTGCTTTCCGCTATACTCAGAGAAGAGCACGCCACAATTGCGTCGTTCTTACCCATGTACAGGCATTTTCTGAATGTTTATCCTTCAATGATCACTTCTCCAAGCGAGCGGCGCTGAGACATGGCATCAGATGACTGCTGATATGACTGATGAGAATCATCAGGTGCTACATTTGTCTGGGTTATGAATGCTTATGATAAGGGACAGATGCCAGTGCTTAAGTGTATCTGCTAGTAACAGTGTTTACATCTACTGTGCTCCATTGATGCATATGTAAATTTATATGATGATTACAGCATCATATATCATAGAGTCATCGATAGAGATCAATAGCGCAATAACTAGGGAAAGTGCATAGTACAAAAGGAAACCAGCAACATTCTTTGCAATTGCCCAGTACTCTACAGAAAAGACTGGTTCAGTGTCAGTCCTTGAGCGAGAGAAAAAGCAGGGTATTATTCAGATGGAGCGTTCTGAGGAGTAAAAGGATGTTTTTGTTAAAAGCCTGTATCTGTCTCCTCTCTGTCAAAGTGAATCAGACGCATCTATTTTCTCTCTGTGCACTAATTCTCAACTAGTCTGAGAGCATAATGATTAAGCTTGCTGCACTTTCAAAGTCACCTATGAAGTTAGCCAGCTCGACACATCAATATCTCTACCTATGTAAGTAAAATATTCTGTGCATTTTTGTAGAAGGAGAAATGGTTGTATTGTTTAAGACTAGTGAAATAGTTATTTATAGGTATATCTACAGTACTGTGCGAAAGTCTGAGGCAGTTGAAGAAAATGTATGAAGCTATTTGTCTGGGTAGCCAGTGTATATTTGCTCAAAAAACAACAAAGTTTAAGATTAGAATGTTGGTAGGTGAACACTTAAGACAATAAAAAATAGCATCAAGAATTCCCCAAAAAGTCACTAATATCTTGTTGGTAGCACCGCTATGGGCAACACAGCCATTCCATGTATTTGTTAAATTTCACCATGAACTCAGTTAATTAAAGAGTGAAATTAGTTAAATAACTCAGTGAGGTATTGATTAGATAAACAAGGGTGCTAGTGGTTGAGTCAAAAAATACATGGGTATATTGAATAACTGCAAATACTGAGATGACTTTAAGAGAGGTTTTTCAAGGGCTGAGCTAACACACTTTGACAAATATACTTTTACAACATTGTTTTAACATAATTTTCTTTGACTGCCTAAGACTTTTGCACAATACTGTATTTCCTGAAAATGCTTTCATTATTCTCTAACTGGTCTGATAAACAATCATTTGGCATTTTGCTAAAAATAAAACTGAAAATGATAATTTCCCTGCTCAGCTGACAGCTGTCTAGGAAATTTACTTCTAGACAGAATAGAATGAAATCTGCTGCGTATTATTCTGAAAAGATAACCATCAAGGAATATGTAGCACATTAAATAAATAAACATATAAATAGACAGGATAAACTGAAAAATAGTAACATAAAGAAGAAACTTGAGGCGGGTCTTTCATTGATTAGTTATTGACCATGTTGACACTCTGTGGCATGATGCCATAATCTCTTATGTTACGAACTGAGATGGGATGGATTTGTCAGGCGGCGTGTAGCCTTGGAGATTTGCAGATAGAAACTGGGTTAAATAGAGGGCTTGGGGCCCGAGCTGTGCTGACAGAGACTCTATTCATGATGAAATGGGGATGAGCAGAGGACAGCAGCTGTAGGTTTCTGTGCAGCAGTACCAAGTGACGGCTGTCAGTCATTGTCAGCCGCTGCTGTCTTGCAGCAAAGGAAGGATACTGCCAATATATGGGTTGGGAGATTTTTTTCTATAAATCATGCATGCAGTTTTCCCTCACCATACATACAGACTACTGAAAAATACATTTCAGGGGACACTTTAGGACAGTTTGTAGGGTTCTAACGCCAGGAGCGAAGGAAGATTTATTAGACTCAAAATTCGTCAGCTGTGTACTGAGCGGGTGAGACATTTGTGTCCTACAGATACTCCCGCAGTGGTCTACCTAAAATGATGGCAATGTCTGAGACATGATGAAACTGTGAGTTAAACTGGCTAGGAAATAACATCAGTAAGGGGTTTATAAAACCGGAAACGATTCACAGCATAGACAGCTATGGAAGAAAGTGTTATAAAGGAGAAAAAATAAATTAAAAAGTGATTGAATTATAAAAGCAGTAGCATTGAAAATGTAGTCATCCCTTTTCCCAAGACATGGCATGCCCTATTAATGGGGGAACAACAGTTAAAATAATAGTGTTTTATTCCTCTTTGCCCCCCTAGTGAGAGAATCCACTTTTTTTTTTTTTTTAAACAAATTTCTACTAAGTGCTGTGTAGCAGATGATTCCCCATGTCTCGCGGGAGGGTAGGAAAGTGCTCCGTGCCCCGCGGTGCTGAAAACCATGCCACAGTCAGTTCGTTGAGGCCAGCGCGTAATGCGGCTCTGCGGAGGTAGTCTTACTGCGGGGGCTGAACCGAACACCACCCCAGGGATCGGCGATGTCTGTGGCCAGCTTATCAGCGCTCCTAGCTGCTGCACAGCGGACGGCCGCCTGATCCTCAGCTCACATCGTGTCATGTGACTGAAGTAGGGTTACAGTGTGGGTTACTGATAGGTGAATGAATACAAATAAACAAACCGTGCTTCCAGTTACCTACTTTTTGTATTATATTTTAAATAAGGGATGCAAATCTCTCATAGTTTATGATTACAAAACTCTTTAAAAAAATTTATTAGAAAACATGTGACCTGTAATCTGAGTGCTAGCTCATTTGCAATACATAAATTAAACCTACACAATTATGAGGCTTTTTTTTCCCCCTAAAGATAAATAAATAAATAAAGTAAAACGCTGCCATTTTTATTCACTGGCCACTAGAGGATAGTGTTGCTCTATTTTCGAGGATGATATTCTAAAAATGTTCTTGACTAAATGTGTCAAAGGTATGCTGGGTATTTTGAAAAGGTTTATTACACTTTAATTGGCAACTTTTTATTAGCATTAGTAAGGTAGTAATATCTTAATGTGTTTATCAATAAATATATAATAAAGAATGAATTTCTCTCTATGATTCTGTTTCATAAAGGTGACAAGTTGATTTTTATGTGTTTATATCCAGTCGTACATTTAAAAAATTAAACAAAACCACCAAATTAATGGCTGCGTATATTTTTCACCTTGGTCTTGTTTGGCCTGAAGTCATCTCCCCAATCGTTATCCTCAGGATTATAAGCCAGTAGGGTGTTTAATCATCAATTTTTCATTTTTTTTTCCTGGAATGCAAATTCTCTGTAATGTAATAATTCTGAATAATGTATTTTTCCTCATTTCCTCTAAGGGTAAAAAGGGGCTTCTGCTGATTAAGGAGCTGGCAATGCTACAGAAAGGTTACTGAAACAGAAGACGAAGTTGGTCAGCACACAACAGACTGAAACCTCAGGACTCTGCCGGAAAAATTTAGTGTTATCCGTTGGTCCTGCCACCTTTGAGATGCCCTCCCTTCCCAATGATGGAGGTGTGTAATCTGGAGTAATAAAATGTTCAGTTGTGTTTTTATCGCATCTCGTGGTCACATTGCCAAATGTGCTTCGTAATGTGATGTTTGTCTCTGACCCCTTTAATGTACGCCACCTGCAGAAGATCAAGGGATGTCCCCTATGAAGCCACCTCCCATGCTGTCGTATCAGAATGGCGGGAAGAGGAAAGGACGCACAAAGAAGAAGAAGGGAACCATCACGGCCAACATAGCTGGGACCAAGTATGAAATTGGTATGCAGTGCAGCTGTGGCAAAAGCCAATATGAATAAATATGGTGGGTTTAATATGCAGTATGTCTGCTGGCAGGCAGCTGACTGACTGTATCCACACAATCAGTTAAAAATGACCAGGTACAATAAAATATATAAATAAATATATAATATAAAATAGCGCAACGTCTTTGCTGGACAGTACGAATAGCTATATTTCGTCTGATTTTTTTCTGGCCTTTGGGAAAGTTTTTTTCCAAATGGATTGAAATGACTAGCACTGGACCTTCCAGTTTGTAAAGACATACATTACATTAATTAAGACCTTGTTTTGTTAGGGCACATGAATTTTTCATTAGTCGCTGAATAATGAATACTTATTGGATTAATGTCTAAATGCACAAGCCACCTATCTCTCATACATTCAGTTTCCACTAGAATTTAAATGCATTATGGGCTATTAATTCATCTTTTTGAGAAGGCATTAGGAATTTCAGCACTGTGGCCGGATGATTAGTAGAACATATTACTTCAGTCTGTAGATACACGAGGTTTGAAATTGATGCCTTAAACCAAGTAGAAGGGAAGAAAATGAAGTACAGATAATTCAGGACGGTCAGGGTGAACATTGTTAGGCACTAAAGGCAGTATAATATTTAGTTTTAGTATTCATTTCCTTAGTAGATATTCTCATTCTGATTGACACCCGAAAGGCAGATCAACAAAAAAAAAGATGGAACACGATTCAAAGAGCCGTGACAAGGTTAATGAATACTTGAAAAACGGCAGCACACAACCTAGTGAGACATGGAATTTACAGTGGATAATGGCGCAGAAGAGCTGGGCTGGTTGGTAGGGGCAGCGATGCCCCCAAACACCTGACATCGCGGCGCCGGAAGCTGCTGATGTGAGTTTGGTTAGTGGATCCATTAGCGGACATTAATATCACAATGTGTTAGACAACGCTACTCTTATACACGGTTTATTCCATCTTAAAGTGTGTTGTGACTGTATTGTCAAAGTCATTATGAAAGTACATTTTCGATCACTGTATTGTCCTTGAATTATTAAAAAAAGACTTGCTGTTTTGTGCTCTCAGTGCGCATCGTAATCGGCGAGATGGCTTTCCTGAAAACGAAAGACGAAGACGAGACGGCCAATCTCATCTGGAACGACTCTGCCGTGCAGCACGAGAAGATTGCTGAGCTCAGGAACTATCAGGTGAAGCCCGTTTATTTAAAGAGGCGACGTGGCGTGTGGATTGGGTGGCATCGGGTCTTCTTACAGAACCTCGTACGGAAGTACGCTCGTTTATGGTGCTTACAGGGTTTTAACTTTCTGAGCATTTTGTGGGATGTGAGCCTAGTTATCAGTCCATGTCTTAACCACTAGGCCACCTGCTGTCCTTATTTAGCTTTAAGAGAGTACATAGTTTTTTTTTTTTGCTTAATACCTTCACAATGACTAGCTAAAGTTAATGGGGGATCAGAATAGATTTGAGGAGGGCTCACAGGTTATAGAAGGAATGTAATTTTTGCTACTAGGGGATTAGATGTGGGTAAGATGAGGTAAGCCTAATTACATGAAAGTCCAGCAGGGGGAACCCCATTGCTTTACCTTAAGGATGAAAGGAGGGAAAGCTCTGCTTTGCTTAATGGGGAAGCTCTATGGTGCAGTGCACCTGCGGCTGTAACCTAAAGCAGAAGCCCGAGACCCAGCAGGACATCCCTGGCTTCGGCTGGACGGCTTGATTTGAGCAAATCGGCAACAAGATACAACATGTATATGCTTGTGAAAAAAAAATACACCAGTACTGTCATCTGTGTTTTGGGTATAATTTCGAAGTTGTAAATCTGCTATATATAAATCAAGAGTGGGGTTACATGTCAGCGCTAACTCTCGTGTTTGTCAAACGAGGTATATGTATAGTTTTTCAATCTTAACTAAACACAGAGGGCACTCAAACGCTCTCAGAGGACCTAATTAATGCAAGAGCCCAAAGAACAGATAAAGATGCCTTGATCTTTTTCACTTGTCACCTATTTATCATCTTGCCAGCTGCAAGCACAGAAAATCTTTTATTAAAAACTATATATATTTTATTATATATATACCATATGTGAGGTTTCTGAGACTTCTGAAATTAAGCATCAGATGTTAGTTTTTCTTCTGGAGGTAGTTAAGCGTCTCCGTCGCCTATACGGGACCTGGCACCTCTGTTCTGCATCAACTGTTATATTACTCATGGCTGTAATGATTCATTAAATTGACCGGAATGAAGGAGGTTTACCAGACAAACGGAACAGAAGGCTGGTATGATGAAAAGTTGTGTTTCCACCATTTGACTTGGGTATAGAAATGCTTCAGGTTTCATGCACCATCCACCTCTTTTTTGCAGAAGTCCTGTCTAAAGGATTTGCTAAGGACTTCATCTATAAAACACATATTCACTCATGCTGGAAGTCATAGGTTCATAAAGATCCGTTTATTTTGCATCTCACTCCTATGATGTCTGTCACACTTAGCTGTTTCTCGGAGTGATTGTAAGAGTTCTTCAGGGTCTCAGGATCCTAATTACGGGTGTCTCAACTGGATAGTTTTTGATTTCTTTCACAGTCTGTAAAATACATGTTCTTGTTTTTTTTTCCCTCTGATTTGTTCTGAAAGTTTGCTGTCAAGCTGCGGTTCATATGAGCCTAATTAACGGCTCTGTTCAGCCTCATTTGGTCAAAGTATACAGAAAACCCTTTTTTTAGCATTCAAAGCAATTCATTCATCTGTCACTGCCTACAATTGCAGGAGCTCTGATGCAGAACCAATTACTCTGCCCTGAGGAAGAGAATTGATCGTTTTTTTTTTTTTGTTGTTTTTTTTTTTTAAATTAAAAACTATTTGGTAAACTAAATAAGTGTTAGGAAAGGTCTTATAGTCACCTTTTGTTTTGAGGCCGTAATTGAGCATAAATGTCAGAGCATTGTAATTTCGCTTCAAGCCCAGTGCTTTTTCCGAGACATTTTCTTGGTGTTGGGGAAAAATAACTTAATAGGTTTAACAACATTATTATTCTGTCATTTTGTCATTTATCACTACAGAGAATTAACCATTTCCCCGGGATGGGAGAAATTTGTCGGAAAGACTGCCTAGCAAGAAACATGGCCAAGTAAGTGTTTGTGTTGGATGGCGTCCCGCTGTGGCCGTGAAGGTAGGCCGTGTCGGAATACAGATGGTACGGTGTCCCTTTCCTTCTGTGCAGAATGATAAAGAGCCAGCCTCAGGAATATAGCTTCATCCCTAAGACCTGGATCTTTCCTGCCGAGTATACCCAGTTCCAGAACTATGTTAAGGAGCTACGGAGGAAACGCAAGCAGAAGACCTTCATCGTGAAGCCAGCGAATGGCGCCATGGGCCACGGGTACGTTTGTTGGTAGGCCTGCTGGACTGGCTCTAGTCCTCATTGGTGTTGAAGGGTTATGGCACACTTGGCTGTGGGTAAGTTTGTTAGTGACAATGATTTATTGACTGACTCTGATCCTGGACAGGGATGAGGGTTTAGGGCACGCTAAGCTATGGGTAAGTTTGTCGGTAATGATGCTCGTCTGAGTGA
>JAODJU010000033.1:8824045-8840988 GCA_026776725.1 Gnathonemus echidnorhynchus
CTCTGAGCCTGGACAGGGATGAGGGTTTAGGGCACGCTAAGCTATGGGTAAGTTTGTCGGTGATGATGCTCGTCTGACTGACTCTGAGCCTGGACAGGGATGAGGGTTTAGGGCACGCTAAGCTATGGGTAAGTTTGTCGGTGATGATGCTCGTCTGAGTGACTCTGAGCCTGGACAGGGCTGAGGGTCTAGGGTACACTCGGGCAGAATTTCTACAGCTGCTGCCTTATTACTCAAGACCCAGTTTTTATTTTCCTCGCCCGAAAAATTAGCTTAAAGACACAGTCATGGAAAATCTATTTCTCGGAGCTCTGGGCTTACAATTATTGAGTCTCCGTATAAAATGCTATGAGGACATTGCGAGGTCATGTTTCATTTGAACATATTGCGTCAATTAAGCAAGTAAACACCTCAGGGCTAGAGGTAATATCTTAATTACAAATCTATAATGTTAACATATTCCGACTTTATTGCCCAAAATATTTTTCTTCTAAAACCAGTTGTTTATGTTTATATAATGTTAAATGTGGCACATTTGTGGAAGAAAGACATATTTGTACTTGTAACCTGACAGCAGACGAAGCGTTAGTTAACAGCAGTGTGTTTAGAAAGGTCAGTAGGGTGAGTTGAGTCTGCTGGGGGGGTTTTGTCTCATTTCTCTGGTTGCGGTAGAAAATGGCAGCATCTCAAGCAGAAGCTGAAAGGCACTGTACTAACACTTTAGGCCAATAGATGGAGATATTGATACGCTGAATTTATAAGCCTGCGCTTTTATTTTTCAAAGTCCCTCAGGTCCATGTGGATCACTGCTGGTATTATTGTATTGTAAGCTGTTATTTATTAAAGAATAAAAGTCTGCAAAGGCTGAATTATTACTATACATTAAGAAAGTGAAAGATAATTTTAGGTGAGTTTAGCAGGGGCTTTTGAAGGAGGATGAGAGATTAGATTTGAAAATTCACAGTGTGATACAGGAAATTAAGTTATATCTTCCACTGTAATTTATTTTCGGTCTGGAAGCCAAATGAAGTTATTGTTTATGTCTGAACTGAAGCTTGTTAAAAAGCATCAGGTTTAAATGCAGAATCCCAATGGCACCAAATTAAACAGGCACTGAGAGTGCTTTTTTGATTACCTGACAGCAGTGCTCATCAATCATGTCCTTTAATTTACTGCTACACCTACAAACAGGTTTAACCCAGTCCTCGCCTGATGTCTCGTCAAATAGACCTTTGCATATTTACGAAGGTGATAATTCCCTTGATTTAAGTATCACGTTTATGCAGGATTATTTATTTGTGCTTAAATGAAGTGGTGTGGATTTTGAGCAGCATCTGTGTTTGGAAAGTTAATTCAATTTTAACACACCTTTGCTTATTTTTATGTAGATTTTACCCATCAACATTTTCCTGTTGTGTGCTGTTTGTTAGCATCTGTGTATTTAGGTGTTTTTTTATATATATAATCTATCGTACTGTTTTGTTTGCCTATACTATATGCAAGCTGTTGAAGAAATGTTCCAATAAATCACTGCAAAAGTGAAAACGATAGGATGCAAAGCAATCTGGAACCCCACCTGGAGCGCAAGTCCTCCACCATTATTTTAAAAGTTCAGCCAAAAAACTGGGATTATGCTTTTGGGCTGGAAGCCTGTTACCGGGCTGTGGTGTAGTGGTACTGAATTCTCCTGGAAAAGGAATAAGGAAAGTGCCGTTGGTCTAAGCAGTCAGTTAATGAGATTCTTCTTTTGTTGGCTTGGAATTGTAACAACAAATAAACAAAGCCAAGCGCTTTTCAGTATTAATAGATATGCTTTGCCAATGGCATCTTGTTCCCTGAGTCAGTCTTTGGGGAGCAAACTGATTGAATCCCTCACTTCTGTCTCCATGTCAGGAATACCTTGCTTGCTTTCCACACCACCAGTGACAAGGGGTCAATTCGGGGACATTTTATTATCTTCTGAAAAGTCCCAGTCTGTCCGTTATCCTGCTCAGAGTCGAAAACTTTACAATTTAATGGTTTGGGTTTTTCGTTCAAAGTTCACCATTACCGGCTTACATTCTGGGGAAACTCTGAAAGCATCACTTAGTGAACGTATGCAATGTGTGTCTGTCGTAGGATCTCTCTGATAAGAAACTGTGAGAAACTTCCAGCTCAAGAGCACTTCATTGTCCAGGAGTACCTTGACAAGCCTTTTTTAATGGAGGGCTACAAGTTTGACCTGAGAATCTACATCCTCGTCACGTCCTGCGATCCGCTCCGCGTCTTCCTGTACAACGATGGCCTGGTGCGGATGGGCACAGAGAAGTACCACGCGCCCAACGAATCCAACCTGGTGAGGGAGCTGCATGTGCCAGATGTCTCATTAAACATTAAAACCACTCCTTGGGTTCCCGCGCTGCCTGCCACAGCCCCCTCTATCGCATGCAGATCAGATTCTGTTACACACTGTCTGACACATAAAAGTGCTGCCTGACAGAGTGAGATTAATGAAGAATCTTTTACACCCTGATTGCACAAACAAAGCAGCAACTGGGGAGGGTGTGAAAGACTGAGACAGGTTTGGGAGACTCTTCGATTCCTACTTGTTATAGGTCCCAAAGCACCAAGAAAAGGGCAAAAGGGTGACACTGAATATGCACGTTTTAATGGAAAATTAGCAGAACTCCTGTCTTTATGCTGCACTGAATGAGGCGTAATGTGTCAGCCATTTACAGTGATGGAAATGCAGTGTTTGTTGTCCCTTTTCTCCCCACAAAGAATCAGCTGTATATGCACCTGACAAATTACTCAGTGAACAAACACAACGAAAACTTCGAACGAGACGAGACTGTAGACAAAGGGAGCAAGAGGTCCATCGGATGGTTCACAGAGTTTCTCCGCACCAACGATTATGATGTGACCAAATTCTGGGGAGATGTTTCTGTAAGTGCTCCCTAACCTAACATCGCAAGTATTCTTGTATTGTGATGACTTGGGGTTTAGTGACACTTCTGGGCTTACCTTGAATAATCAGACATAAGTTAAGCCTGTATGCTGGTGTGTTTCACACTATGCCATCTTTATGTAGTGTGTCCAGTGTTACACTTTTCTAAACCATATAAAGTATGTTATAATTTTGATCTTTTTTCTTATATAGCATAGTGTGTAGTGCATTCGGCATGTTTGTTATGAGAATCTTTCATATAGAGAACGGAGCTTTTGGAAAACAAAATATGTCCCCAATTCAACATGTAAATTCTGAAAAACATGGAAAATGAATATATGACTAATTTATGGACTTCCTGAACTAAACAAGAAAAAAAGGATTTAAAAATTCTGGTTGTTATATGTTTTATGTTAATGACACAAAACAAGGTATAATTGCATATGCACATGCAAATATTATTCTTGCTACGTCCAGCACCAAAATAATGCGGCAATTACCACAGCTCTTCTGTTGAATGCAAAAATACATTAATGTAATTAGGTATGGCCTTATTAATTTTTCTGAATTGACTGCAGGATAATGACTCAGATTATTTATTACCAAATTATGAATGATCTACTATGTACATTTTTTTTCTAGGTAATTTTTATGTAATTTTTTTTGTCCTTGAATGTATAGCTTTTCTGGTTCCTCAGTGTGTCAACTATATTTCAATTCTTAAAAAATTACAGAAATTCGTAACAAAGTACATGGGAAAAAAAATAATTTATCTAAAAATAAAGTCTGTATTTGAGAGGTTTTATGGATGAGGAAAGTGCAGCTCTGTTTCCCTAATTACTCAAGCTCGCTAACCGAACTGCTAATTCTCCTAAAAAGGATTTCAAGGGTCAGAGACGGCAAATGTCTGCTCTTGCATCCATCTGATGGAGCGAGTAGGTTCAGCCTGACACTTGTGCTGCTCAGCTGCCAGTCGTGCCTCTTGTAGCCAATGGCGACTCTACTGGCGTGACTCTCGGTCCTGCTTATGAGAATGGGCTGCGTCTGCTGCCTTTTGTTCCGACTCACCTCTAAATTAATTAGGCTTGAAGAAACCCTTGAATAGATGACATTTTTTTACAGTTACAAGTCACAGGTCCTTGCCATTGCATTTCTGCTAACAAGGGAACATTCTCCATTTTGTTCACTTGATTTGGTTCATTTGTGGCCTTCAAACTAAATAGTATATATTTGTTTTCAGCCTAATTAGGGTTAGCCAGTTCTTCTGTTACTTAATAGTTCCAAACCCTTTGGAGCTATTTAAGAATCATTAGTGCACAGATATAGTTCATTATATTAATAGTTTTGTAAATAAATGTAAAGTAACAAGTAAATTAATAATGAACAGCAATCTGAGTGTGAGGAAATACTTCCTGGGGAAGCTTACAGAAAAGTGAAGTTTAGTCATTTTTATATGTATAAACAAATCACAAATCAGTGACTTATGAAGATAACAAATTCGATGGTCACCTGACCACATTTGCAGGCAAATGTCAGTTACAAGAAAGGCACTAAAGATGTGTATTAAGTTTCCACTAGAATGGACATTTGTATACACGAGTTTGCTTGTACTGGGAGGGCTGTCTCATTAATGACAGTTTAAGAGACAGTTGAAAAGAGTGAGTCTGGGGTGATTGTATCTGGCCGTGTGCTGATAAAAGATTCACTGCGGCAGGAGCTGGTCGTGAAGACACTGATCGTGGCCGAGCCTCACGTCCTCCACGCCTATCGAATGTGTCGCCCGGGTCAGCCACCAGGGAGCGACAGCGTCTGCTTTGAAGTGCTGGGATTCGACATCATTCTTGACCGCAAGCTTAAGCCCTGGCTTCTAGAGGTAAACCGCCACCACTGACCGGCTGCGGGGTCGTCGATTTCCTCCATCGGGTTTGTCGGGCCCGCAGAGGCCAGCGCTCTGTAAATATGACCGAGCAGCATTTTCACACTGTTGACTTTTTTGGAAACAGACCTGTTTTAGATGTGGATTCAAACATACGTGGTTTCAAAGTATGCTCTTTTAAATGCGGTTAAATCATGAAATAACACGGCGAACAAATGACCATTAATAAAATATTGTAAATAGGGGGCATGAGCTTTGATTGAATTTAATTTGTCCATTTATGTGGACATTAATGTATGCATTAAAAAGTCGGGGAAGTGTTGAAGGTACTGTACCTTTATTGTAGCTTTATCATTGATTACAAATATTAGGTTACAATGCCTAGCTACTGGGAAACAGGTGATAAAATAGTAATTTTTTCAGGAAGTATGACATACTGTAATCCCCTCATTTCCTGCTTTGCCTGCTTGAGTCTCTCACGCCTTTCGGTCTCCGTCGGCGTGCTAAGTGATACCTGATGTGCTTATTGGTAATCATTTCTTGTCACAGTGCTGCAATACCTAAAAGGCTGCTTTGTGTCTGAAATGTTAATTAGCTGCGTAAACCCCAAGTTCATAAGTCATGGGAACACAGTACGTGTCGTACGTTTGACGCGTCGGCTGCAGGGACCTCAGTGAGAGGATTTAGGAGCTGTGATTTGTGGAGGTGTTATGTGCTTTAATTTTAAACCTAAAGCACCGTTCTCAGCAATAAAACGTAATGGAAACATTGTCTGGAGCTGTGCTGTCTGAGAGCTCTCTCTGCAGCAGTTATTCAGCGAGATTAAGGCTGCCCTGTCCACGGGATCTCTAATTTAACTTGGGATGTGTACATAACAGTAGCAATAAATTGCCAGCGATAAGATATAAACCGGAGAGGAAAAAGGCCCCAGATAGGCTGCCCTTCTCGCCCGACAGCAGCGTATATCTCCGATGCCGGCACCGTACATGGCCTCACACGAGCGTTCAGAATATAGGTCAGAGCCGCAGGTTTTTCCGGGTCCGCTACCACAGAAACTCAAGTCCTCTTTCTGTCAAGCACTCGCCGTGGCCCGAGATCCGGGCCAGGTTTTCCGTCCTACCAGAAGTGCTCTCGACGAAGGCAACGACCTAAATCTTTTAACCCAAAGTGCTGGGCTCTTTTTTATATACCAACAGACTGACTGGAGGATTTAAAATGCCTTTGGGATAATTGTTTGTGTTTATCATTATACGGCGGAAAATAACTCCGTACGAAAGCTGTTGTTTTGAAGAAAGGGGAGCCTTTATCGGCATTTCGGCAGGGGTGCTGAGGAGCGTGTCTCGCAATACTCTGCTTTTCCAAGTTTTTTTTTTTTTTTTCCTTTTTCCCGTGGCTGAATGACAAAAGGGCACAAAGTGAGACGTGCTCAATGACTGCTAATGCCTTTGGTCGCAAGCTTAGAGCACTGCAAGTAAAAAAAAAAAAAAAAAATGCAAAGAGCAATAGATGCAGTTGTTACACTTCACTGATAATGATTCCCTGAGTACGCTGCCTGTCTGCCATAAATCTCATCAATTAACATCCCTGCAAGTTCCACATGGAGAAAGCAGCTTCTTTTTCATGGTACATTTACGACAACAGCAATTTATTTCCAAAAATTCAACTGTTTAGTCTAGAGACATTTCTAAACAAACTAACCTTTGACCCATTTACATAGCTCTCTACCCAGCAGGATTTGAAATGTTCTCTTCTGTTAAAAACCCAGGACAAAACCCATTACGCTGCACAGGTACATGTAAGATTAGCCTAATTAATGTATTCCCCCTGACCATGCTGTATGAGTATATCTGTGGGTTTCATAATGAGTAAGAAATATATTTCTCGTGAATGTTAAGGCTAATCTTTGTTGTTTAAATGTGTGAGTTTTAAGGCTGCTCAGGTTACCATACTGTGGTCACTCTAAATTAGACAGTCTGTGATGTTAGGCATTCACCATCATAGTTGCCCCTTTTTTTGTTTTTCTTCTCCGTCTTTAACCCTCAGACAGCACTATTTTGGCAACAGATGAGCTCAAAAAGGGAAATGAAACTTCAGACCAAATAAATTCTGACCGTGTACCCGAGAGGTAGATGGTATCGCATAAAGTAAATGTCAAATACAATTCTCTTTCTGTGAGGGTGCATTTCCAGAAAAAAGGGCGTGATTGCGGCCCGCATCGTGAAATTACGCCGAAAAGTCACCATCATTTTGACGGGGTAATTCACATGTGTAGTTTCGCAAACAACTCTGATTAAGGACACCGAACAGATTTCAGCTTAGTGATTTGAAAATGAAAAGGTACAAAAGAAATCACCGGCTACAAAAATATGGAAGACAAATCACAATGTGCACACACCTGCTGTAAATGACTAAACGTTACTTGAACAAGCATTAATCAAACAGAAGGGAATAGTAGGCTTCATCCATAAAACAAGGGTCAGACCAGCTCTGTTTGATTCCCATTGTGGCTGTGGGGGTCTCATTTTTCCTTGTTCCTCCACTGGATAGTAAACAGCATCTTTATTCTCCTTACACATCTGCATGCATGCAAAGACGTTTCCATTTGGAGAATTAGCTAGCACTGCATCGTTTGATCCGCTTTCTATTCATCTTCTCTTTGGTTTTTTGCGTGCGTACGCTAACTGAAGTGCAGTTCTCAATGTAATTGCCACACTGGCTAGTAATCTGGAAGTTTGCTGCTGGGAGACGCCAGCTGGGAATTCGAATGGTATTGATCGAGCTGCCTTTACCCTTAGGTAAAATACGGTATCTCAGCATGGCATTGATGTAGCCGCCTGGGGTTCTTTGACTTCCCGCAAGTCTTTCTAGGAACTGGTCACATCGGAGAGGATAAGCTAGCATGACAAATAATGTTACAGTAGTCGACAGGAAAATATTCAGGACACACAGTTGGTGGAAATAAGAGACAGTACAAGCAAACTGCCCCTTTAAATCGCACGCCTGTCGCTCGCTCCTGCTGGAAATTGACGCTGAGCTTATTTATTGTTTTATGAATCGGTGGTGGTTTTCTGGCCGGCACAACTCAGTACAAGGACCGATTGCGGTGTTCAGCCTCATTAAAGCTCTGTGTTTGTGGGGGTTTCCAAAAATACAGCTGGTTTTCTAAATAAAAGGGGGGAAAAAAAGCATTTTCAGCTAGCAGGGTAATTACGAGGCTGGTGGAAGGCCTGCGTGGGGCTGTGTCTTGCAGGATCGCGCTTGTTAGCAAGCCGCCGCGTGTCGGACCCCGAGTGTTCAGCGGGGTGTGCTCTCTCTTCAGGGCATTCCCTTATGGAACATGTGTGACTGTTTTGATCAAGCCCAGCCTTGCTTTCAGGCGGAAGGGGTAGAGGGGGACCTAATTTTTACCATACGAGTGTCGCTCACACACGCGCACACACAACAAATAAGCGAAATAACAACAGAGCCAGTGTTTTATTCCTTTTTTTGTTGCACCCAAGTGTTCTTTGAGGGCCCGAGAGAGAACGCATTTCTGGTTTATTGTAAAAGTTGGGCCGCCATCGGCATTGTGCAGCCGAGTCTGTGGCCTAATTGCGCGCCCTTTGGGGGTGGGGGGTGCGGCGAGTGATTGGCATCTAATGAGCCAGACTTGGGTCAAGCGTGCTTGGGGTGTTTGTTGGGATGGTGACAGCTCAGACTGCACCCTGCGGTGGTCATGCCACTTCCCTCTCCCGATTGTTTCAATATGAGTTTGTTTGTCCTTTCCTGAAAGCCTACACAAGCCAGACTTCCTCCCTTCCCCAGGAATGAACAGGCATGATCTGCAACAGCAAGCATAAACAAACGGCCTGTTTTCTAGGCTCACACAGAAACACTTTTGATCTTGTGGGGCTCTCCTCTGCCTCAGAATGGGTTATTTCCTCTCTTTTCTGTCTGCTGAACCCTTGTAGCTGCAGTTATTCTGAAATTATTCTTAAAATATCCCCTGTTTATGTGAGGGACTTAATAGTTTACAGTTACGTAACTGTGTTTAAAAGAACATTTCAGATATGAATTCTGCATATAATGGAGATGAGAAAACAATGCAGTTATGGTGCTATTACATTTCTCTATGTACTGTAATAGCAGGAAAAAGACAGAAATGCATATGGAGCATTTCGAAGAATGCGAAATGCCAGCACACTAAAGATGTACTCATTTTGTGGCATAATTTTATTCCTTTCGCTACTATTTTGTGCTATAAAAACAATCTGATTTGAATTTTATGTAGAATATTATACAAACAACATTATATGCATTAGCTCTATTTAATGCAATTTTTACAATTATGTTGCAGACGAATTTCTTTTTAATTTTTAGTTTTTATCCGTGTATTTTGAATGGCCTCGCAGGCCTGCTCTAGGTGGCAGCATTCACCTCCTCTTTAAACAGCCTTGCTTTTAAACTGCCTTACTAAAAAAGCTAACATTTTCAGATGGTCCACTTTATGTTCCCATCTATATCTCTGTAAACTGAAGCATTCTATTTTTCGGCTTTCAGAATTAGTAAAAAACGATCAGATTACTTGGTCTTGGAAAATCGTAAGCACTCTTTAGTGAAGGCTGGGTGTTGGTGTTCAGCAGCTCGAATAGGGTGCCAGTGTTTGGGAGGCTGTTTCATCGTGGGGGTGACGTACTGTACTGCTTCTTTGGTGCCTGGATCATGCTGGAGGTCTTAGTCACCACCCTCATCTCCATCTTTCATTTTTGTTGTGTTGATGCTTAATTATAAAATAGTTTTCTAGGAATATCCATTATATCAGCAGTCATCCAGTTGCTCTTGGCAATATCTTGGCAATTTAAAATTAAATTAAATTTTAAATTAAACTTACCGTAATAAAACGCTTTATATCTCATGCTTTGAATTGAAAGGACGCAACTATTCTGTATATGAGATGCGCTACTAGCCACTCTAGCATGAAAGTTGATGATTTAATTATGGCAATTTTGTTTTCCACCACATTTCGGCCAATAAAATGCTTAGTTCAAAGTATACATTTGTTGCATTTTCTGCTTCTTTGTCCTTATTTTAAGAGCTATAATTGAAACGGTTTCATCATTTGTTCATATATTGAAAACAAATGTTTGCATTGGGGGTAAAGTGTGCTGAAGTGAAGTTACAACCAGTGAAATGTGACCTCTGTATCTGGAAATATCGGAAGGTTACTTATGTATTAATTCCAGAGAGATCCTGGTACAGCAGCGTGAAGGTGCGATTTCACCTTGAGCTGAGTGAAAGAAGAAATACAAAGAGGAATGTAATAGATTATTGGACATATTTATTAAATGAGCGTCACTTTCTTTTTCCCTTTGTTGCAAATATTGGAAGGGTGAATCGCAAGCCGCATTTATCTGACATTTGTATTGAATGCCTGTTTGTACACGGTGTCTTTTAGCTCCTGCCAAAGACACTTAAGGAAATCACGACAGGGTCTTAAATGCTACCGGGGTTCATTAGCCCTGGACTTCCTCAGTAAGAAGGAGTCTGGTGCTTTGCCAGCCCTATTCTTTCTGCATGACAGATTGACACTACAAATCACACAGAAAAAATTAGACAGAAGGAAAAAAATCCCTAGGATTATGCAGGGCAGCAGTCCTAACTGTTTTTTTTTTTTTTTTTGCCTTTTTTGTTCTTTTCTGGATGGAATGCAATTTTAAACTTTCTTTTTTTTCCACACTTCATTGCTCCTCCCACCCCCATCTCAGAGACATTTGAATGTTGGATGCATTTAGGATTTGGGGATCCCTGCTTTCTAAGAAGGGTGAATATCGAGGCGCGCCTCTGTTAAATGCCTGACAAGAGAGATCTCCGCAGCTCCCATGCCGCAGAACTTGATGAGCCTTCTTTGTTATTTCGCCGAAAGCGGCCATCTGCAGCTCGCCGTTCCTTGGGCAGCACTGCGTCGCTCCTGGTTGGGGACGAAGAACGTTCTAGAGTTACGGTCACTACAGTCAATTCATTCATTTAGCACTGCGCTCAAAGTTTTTTTTTTTTGTTTTTTTTTTTCTTGCCCCTCCCCCCTCTTTTTTTCCCACCCTGCACCCAGTTGTGATGTAAATATTATCTTACAGCCAGCTTCTAAGTCTCACACACATCAGTAACCACCTTTGTGTTGGGGATTAACATCCAGCCAGGCTAGATTTACCCAGGCCCAGAGAGGATTTGTGTGTCTCCCCTGCAGCACTGCTTCAGAGGAGAGTGCGCGCCATTGTAGCTCGTTTCCAACCGCCATAAACGTGCCATTTAATGACACGTCTCATGCTCTGAGCATATGATATGCCTTACTGTGGTTTTAACGTCGCCATCAGTATACGAATATATATAAAGATGTATTTTTAAATTGGCATAAACCAGAAAATGTGGAATGGGATTAACACCTTTGTATCTTTTTTATGTTTTAAAAGTCTGTTATTTTTTTAAAGTTTTATCATGCAAGAGAAGTCCATTGGTTGCCAGGTTTTTTTATGATCTTTGTGTTTTTGTTTTTTTCTTCTCCCTCATTCGTCATAACTCTATTGCATCATCGGCACATTAGTGTACGACAGAAACACTGCAAAGAGACGAAGAGGGGGTTGCCGGTGGGGGGGGAAGCTATCTGATTGCCTGAGGATTGTAAAACGATCCAGTCTTTAGCCGAGGCTGTGCCACTTGAAGTAAACTGTCATTTGAACTCCCTTTTTGGTAGAAATCAATTCAATCAGCATTATTCTTGATATGTTAGCTCCTTTGTTGTATTCAACAATCCCTGAGCCATCCGGAGGAGGGATAAAAAATCAATTTGTCCTGCTACAAATAATACCCGATACCTGAATTCAGTACACCGACAAAACTCCAAATTTTATTTAAAAAAAAAGGACCTCGTTCTTGAATTCCCTGACTTTGTCAGAAATGTGACAGTAAAGTAAGTAGGACATTTTTGGAGTGATTTTTGCTCATATTTGACACTGGCGATAAATTTCAGCCATGCGTGATGTTACTGATATTCGGAGATTGACTCATATTGCCTCATGGGATAGCAGGGGGCAGCCCTTCACCACATGTAGAGATGGCCTGCTGTCCCGGCTGATCAGGTGACAGCTTCCCAGACGAGGTCACATGTCACAGAGCAGGCCTCGTAGATTATATGTGGGCGGGGACACACGTCTGGGCGAGTGGGGGCTCTTTTCGGTGCCGCGAAAATGCTTTTTTAATGCAAAATTAATTATCTTCCAAATGTTGCATCCTAGATAAATCGTGCGCCGAGTTTTGGGACAGATCAGAAGATTGATTACGACGTGAAGAAAGGGGTCTTGCTTAATGCACTGAAGTTGCTGAACATCAGGTAATACCCTGTCATAGCGCTTTGTGTGAGCTGTCTACACATCACCTACGGTATCCCAAAGGGCCCATTAAGGAAGAGGCAAAAGTTAAATAAAAGGCTTCCATGTAACTTTTACATTTACTTTATGCTTCCACATTAATTAGTTACTTTAATTTTGCCCCTTAAATAAAAGGATTCAGAGTTTTATGAGACATCTATTGTCCCTCTCAATATAAAAAATAGCGTGCCATTTTTAAATTTTTTTTAATTATTTCTTGTTTATGTATTGCGGCAAAACGTTGGAATTTTGTAATAGGGCGAACAGAAAGACATGGTTGGTCCTGGTGGATTGCTGATTGCATGCATTGTGGTCTGTACAGTCTGAGCGTTTTTGCCTGTGTGTGAGTGAGGGAGAGACTGTGTTTATAGAAATGGCTGTGGTTATAGATCTAATCTTCAGCTATAGTGTTCCCACGATATGTCCTCCACCAAACTAAATATAGACTAATGGTACTGCATTAGGACAGACGAAGTATATTGATTGCAAGGTGGTATATTGGGTTTATATATAGTAATGAAGTGTTATTGAACTCCATATAATACCTACTGACAGACAGCTTTATTAAATTACAGTCTTATATTTATAAAAAAATTTATTAGTTTTTGATGTAGCTCTAATTCTTTTTCAATACAACACACTGCTCCAATATCATGGTTCTGTCATGGTAAATATTGTCTAATTAAAATATACTCGGTGACTCCACACCCACTGTATGATTTTAATTGACATACAGGCGGAGTAGAGTTTCAGGGAGTGAACTTGTGATCGGACTGGGAATAGACCTGTGATTTTGGGACAGGGTGCTGACATGAAGTGGAGGGACGCTGTGTGCGGACCAGTCATAGGCCATGTCCCTTCTCACTGTGCCCCCAGAGGAAGCGACCGGAAGCGCAACCTGGCTCAGCAGAAGGCGGAGGCCCAACGGAGGCTGTATGGGCAGGGCTCCACGAAGAAGCTCTCGGCGGCCTCGTCCGAGTGGGAGCGCCAGCGCCACACCCTGGAGAGGAGGCGGGAGGAGCTGGTCTGTCTCTACCCTGTCTGTCTGCTTACCCACAATTCCATCTCCCCAGTCCCCCTGACCTGGGTTCAGTTGCTACCTGTCTGGCTGCCCAATCAGCCTTTCCTTTTCTTTGAATTACATACAGTGTGATTGTTAGCCGACTGCTAATAGGTAGTTGATGATGGGTCTGATATTTGACATCACAGGTTGCAATGGGAGGTACTGCGGGGCATTTTTCCGCCCGGTCTTTGTGATACATTAACACCCAACAATGTGGGGCAGAACCCACGAAAATAAGGTGCGGGACCATGTCGAATCCCTGCACTCCGTCTCCGGCTTCAGTAACCGCTCTAACGGTGAATGCATTGCTCTGCATTTTAATGTAGATCCTGGGCAGCGTATAATAGGAACACATGCTCCTCTGTTCTCAGAAAGAAAGACTCGCCCAGGTCCGCAAGCAGATCTCCCGGGAGGAACACGAAAACCGGCATCTGGGGAACTACAGGTACGAGGAAACAGACTGAAGCTCCCACGGGAACCGATTCTGGCTTCTGCTTACATTTACGGGGTCGTTCGCCGAGCACCTCGCTCCCGGGGGGGGGGGGGAACACGCCGGTGAGAAGGATGTGAAGTCCGTGGAGCGGGTCGGAGATTGCCGGGTGAACAGGTGACGCCTCTGCTTGGCGTTGGACATTGCTGTCATTTTTCTCTCCTGTGCTGATAAGGATTAAAGACAACGGAGCAGATGGTTATTATATTTAACTTGTGATGAACACGTACGACTTGAGGTCAACAGTCTTGATTTCTATTGTGGAGAGAGGAGCGTGCACGGCGGAATCGGGAGCGACGTCGCTCAGCGATGCTGTAACCCGGGCTGAAGTCCTCTTTTAGTACATCTCCATGTTTCTCGTGTTTCAGGGACACTTAGGACCGTGCTCCCTGTGCCACCTCAAGTTTTTTTTCATCATCGTTAGGCATTGGGGGGGGTACCTCTACGGGAAATTAGGTTCAATGAAAACCCCGGAACGACACGTGCATGACGTTTTTTGGGATTTGCCGCGAGAAATGTGCACGTTGAAACAGATGCGTTATTTCAGTGGATGACTTTTGGGAGACCTTTGAAATTGGTCCGTTTTAACTAATGTTGCTATTTCTAGTAGTGTACCTTCCTAAAAACAACGATCGGATATGCTGAAGCATGAAGAATGTCTCCCAATGAAGGTCGCCCAGATTGTGTTGCCAAACCTGCCCCGTATAACAGCAGAGATGCGCCACATTTGAAAAACTTGCCACATAAGCTGATTTTTTTTGCACTTATACATCTTAATACAGCTTGTTCATTACATCTTAACGCTGACATCGTTCATTCTTGGAGTTTGGGGCAGGCTGCCATATATTCATGACTAATATCTGAACGCACAATGTGTCTACCCTCATACCCCTGAATTAAAAGTCCTTGATTCACTGTGGTTATTGTTTGGATTAATGCTCTTAGATGTCAGATGCTAAAGGAACAGAGGAACAGTCTGCAGCTATAGGGATTTTATTGCTGTTTTCACACCCATATGTGTTGAGATGCCCAGTACAGTGCTGCTGGTGGTAAGTCCCAGGGCCAGCATGTGTACGAGCATCTCACTTCGGGCTGAGTGTAATTGACTTATCTTTTGATTTCTGAGGTCCTTTTCGTGAGAGTGATGCTCCCCCAACACACGCTAGGCGAGAGCATGACCCCATTTGAATATTAAACTTTCTTTTTCGCCTTCTCTTCTCACCAACAGACGCATTTACCCCCCAGATGACAAGCTGCTCCTGGAGAAGTATGAAAGCCTCCTCTCCACGGCCTTTCAAACCTTCCTCGCCGGGCGAGCAGCTTCACTTCAGAAAGAAATGAATAATCCTCTGAAACGAATGAAGGCGCGTACTTTAGAATCGGCTGGCTTTGGTATTCGACAGCGCACACACTCCCGTGGATCCCCGTAAACACACAGGCACCCACACTCTTTAGCTTCTGCTTTGCCCCTCTCCAGCAGGGGAAAAAAAAAGAAAGATATGGCAAGAAAATCGCAGCAGCTTTACTGTGTAATTGTCACCACATCATTGACCGTGGAATTGTCACCGCCATTGCACGTGGTGTGACGTTTATTTATTTTTTTCCTTTCCCTCTTTTAACCATCTCAGAAGTGTGCAACACACCTTTCACTCCTTTCTAGTGGTTGCTATACATCTGCCCTCTCTTACATCCCTTGTCTTGAAGTATTTGTTCCGAGGATCTTTCTCTGCCATTTTTTTTTCTTTCGAAAAAGGTTTTTCAAAGGGACGACGCTCTCTTAATGCGTCCCATTGTTTGAAAGTTGTCGTAATGCAAGAGATATGAGGGCCCTGTGATTCGGGGATCTTTTATTTGCAAGGAGACTATTGGTAAACTTCAAGGCTGTGCGTGTGCAAGTGTTTCTGTGAAGGGACTTAGGAAGCTGTGAAAGGTTTTGTTCACGGAGCGTCGCAGATGGAGGACTGCATTGGCCTTCTCTGTTACTCCGTCGCGCCGAGAGGGAGATGCCATGTGTGGAGACGACTCATACTGAGCCAGTGTCTGCTTAGGCCGGGTAATAAACAGGAGATTACTGCGAGCGCACTGTGTTAGCCTCTGACCTTTTAGCTCGGAAAACCTGTTCAGAAGCTCGCTCTTTAGCCGGGACTGCGGGCGTGTGGCACCTGTGCCGCTCCGATGTGCGTTATCAAAAAGAGAATCCTGCAATGCGGGGGGCGAAGCTGCTTTATTTTAATGCCGCTTGTTAAAAAGCTCAGTAACACCTCATCTTGCTGCCATGATTAGGGGTGGGAATTATGTGCTTTGTGCTTTTTTTTTTTTTTTAGGAGGAAGATATCTTGGATCTTCTAGAGCAGTGTGAGCTGGACGATGAGAAACTCATGGGAAGATCATCCAGGCAGAGAGGGCCTAAGGTAATAGTCATGCTGTCAGAAACACGCTGCTTTACAACATACTTTTATCTGCCGCACACTCACAGCTACAACTGTAGGACATCGATAGGACTCCGTTCGCAATATCGGCTTCATTTTCTGGAGTTTCTCGAGCAGGAGTTCTACAGCTGAAAGGGGAAAAGCCATTATGAGCCCCGATGATATTGTCGGGCAGTTGTGAGCCATATTAAACCTCTACAAGGATAACTACTTGTTCCAGCACAATTGCTTTTGTTGAAGCTAATTTCTGTTTGTCACTTTCAGCCATGTGAGGCGTAAGTTGATTTTTGTGGCCCTCTGGACTTTTCTGAGCGCCGAGATGGACATATGCACTCCCCGGAGTGTATTATGAACCATCTGGAAAGATCGGGGGAAGAAAAGAAATTAAGTCGTTAAAATACAGCATGTTTTGACTTCATGGAAGGGGGTGGGGGGGGTGGGGAATGAAGCAGAAATGTGAATGTGTTCTGCCAGTTTCCTCCCTCGATGACAGTAGCGCGCGGCTGAGCTCGTGCGTCACGTGAAGCGAAAGTCAGCTGACGGACGTATGCAAAGTGCTCCCTGAGTGCTGGCAGTGCGGAGGCCATATTCAGTTCAGTTAGTTTTCTAGTGGAGGAAATGATTTATTCATTCAGCCAGCGAGCCAGAGGAGGACTGGGACTCGTTTCTGTATTGAATTAGCGCGCCTTCGTCGTTGCATTTATCACAGCAGACTGTCCCCTCGTCATCTGGGCTCATGTCGGCCCGCTCCGTCCCCCCACA
>JAODJU010000033.1:8841052-8851539 GCA_026776725.1 Gnathonemus echidnorhynchus
GGGGTTGTGTCCGTTAACGCCGAAATCATCATCTGCCGACGTCTCTATTTCAGGCCCTGTCCTCCATGCCCGAGAGCACCTCGGGGCCGAGGAGGCAGAGAGAGGACAGCACCAGTAGCAGCTGCAGCGACAGCGGCTCCTCGGAGTCCGACGAGGGAGACGGGGGCGATCTCCTGGACAAGAGAGACAAGGGGGTTCCCCACCACCAGCGGGAGAACAAGTGCGGCTCCCCGGAGCGTTCCAGTAAGGACCGTTTCCCGCTTCCTGTGCCGCACACCTTAAAGGAGCTGCCCGCCAGCTTTGTTCCCAGTCGAGAAATCCCCGATTTCTCATTTTTAATAATATTTAACTCCGTTATCTGATATTCCCCCCTGATGCGATCCAGATGTCCACATTGGCAGTTTATATTGCAAGTAACAAGCTGCTGTCGTAGTAACGCGCAGCTTTACCATGCCAATCAGTTAACTGGTTTTGGCTGTTCCGGACAGCGCGAGCAGAATGCGGGGTTCTGGCTGAAGCGTCTGTTTACCCTTCTATTACGCAAGGTAGAGGAAATCTGTCTCAAACGTTACGCGGGCAGAGATTCGGCGTTCCTGTAAAATATCTGTTTATTATAGATGTTCACCGCAGCATGAAAAAGAGTCCAGAAAACTAACACAGGACCTCGACGTGAAATTTCATCTTGTTTGACTGAAATGGTCTGGAAATCTCTGCAGTGTGTTGAAATATGTGTCTTTTTTATTTTCCTTGTTTATCACAGGCATATTTATACATACGCATAATATATGTATGGTAAGGTTTTCTAGTTTCATCAGCAGTGTATATTCTTCTGCTGTTTTTCTGACCTTTAATCCATGTGGAATTTTATATCATAATATGTACTGAAGAATATTATTATTTACGCAAGTGATCTAGGAAGAGATGTATCTGCTTCATAATGAAGGACAAAGACATGATTTGGCTGTATTTCTGGGAGCATGCTGCAGTGACTTTGAGTACGTGCTCCCTCTAAACCCATCTAGGGGTGGACTGAGCTAAGCTCCATAATGCGCTAGATCTGGCAACATCCGTCCCTCAAGGTTCAGGAGTGGAACAGCAAACACTGGCGGATGGTCAAACTGGAGGGCGTTCAATGTTGACCTGCTGGGTGGTGTGCGGGCAGGAGCAGACTTTCTAATCTGAGCTGAAGAGGGAACAGACTGGGCAGCGGGAGTAACGCGTGGTCCTGTGATTTATGGAAGGCCTCCCTGCTGAAGCAGTGACCCAGCCGCGGTTGTACGAAAAGCAGCCCCCGGTAACACAAACAGTCCCCATGTGCGCTAGCTTATTTGCGTAACCGCGTATTTTTGCACTCTGTTTTTTTTGGGAATAGGCAGGGTGCACTGGAAACCTCCCGTCAAGCCGGCCAAAGCCACGCCTTCCGTGTCACCCGCCCTGTCCGGACCAATCCGGCGCTCCATCTCCTGCCCGCGCTCCATCTCCTCATTGACGGTGCAGTCGCCTACGAACGAGGGACGCACGTTCGCGCCGAAGCCCTCTACGCCCACGCTGCGGCCGAAATCGGCGTCACGCTCGCATTCACTCAGCCGGAGCGGATCTGCCAGGCGGGTTCCCCACAGCAACAGCCTGGGGATCATCCACACCAACATGAGCAGCGTAAGAGAGCGCGAGCACAAGCACGCCGGCCCTGCCACGCCAAGCCTCCCTAAAGCTGCATCCTGTTTACTAGCATAGACCATTTGTAACCAGTCCTATCAACTGTATAAAACAGATACATTTTCTTCACTTCAAAAAAATGTGCTCTGCATAGCAATTGCCTACAAATGAAGCGTAAGCTATGTGGCTTCAGGGCTATTGCGCACATTTCTTGTTATCTTACAGCAATCCGTGCCTCCATCCAAAGTAAAATATTACACACTGGTTCATCAGACATAACAGGCATTTCCTCGTGGACAGGCCTGAAGGATAGCCGTCCTGAACAGCCCCGAAGCACGGGCCGCTTCTGAAGTGCGCCGTTGGGGTGCCCCATTGCTACAGCTAATGCGTCTAGCTAGATGCTTTCTCCAAGAGTGGTTAATTAAAAACGTTCATGTGTCATCCTCATTGGCGTTTTTTTTTTTTTAATGTTCCGATCAAGGGAGAGTCCCTGGTTAACCTAAGAACGAAGGAACAGGAGGCAGAATTGACGCGGCAGACCCTGGCCGCTCTGAACGAGATGAGGATCCGCTTTGCGGGAAAGAGCGAGGAGGAGGCGGAGATGCTGCTGAACGAAGTGAGTGAGCCGGCTAGCGGTACGAGGGGCGTAATGGGCGGAGCTCCAGTCTCTGACGACTCCACTTTCATTCGTCATCTTATGTTACCTCTATACTTTGGGCCAATCAGCAAAAACAACATTTAATCAAAAAGACTAGTGTGAAAGTGTGAAAATAGGGTTGCCAGTGTTATGACGTTCCCCAGTACCACGTTTTTTAAAGTAGCTAAGGGCGGGAAACTGCACCCCACTGGTGTCATGACAGCAATGACAGGGTGCCATTTGATACCATTCAGATTAAACCACCCATCCATCTTCATCCTGGGTCTCCTTGTCGTTTAGATGAAGTAGGTATTAAGTACAGCAAAATTCAAATCACATCTAATACAGACCGAGAGAATTTAGCAGTCCGTCGCTAATATGTAAATTGTTACTGTACTTCCGTGCTTGGTAATGCATATTTAACTCCTAAAACTGTAGCACGTGTTGTTCCTGCTTTTCATTCTTGGCATAATGATTAAACTAACATTTACTGTAATTACAGTTGTAAAATCTGAAATAATGCCATTAAATATTGTCTTTAATTTCTGATTTCCTTGTCAAGGTAAGAAATTTCACATCTGCTTGTTGATTCATTGGGGCTTTCCATGGGCATGTGATGCATTAGTTAATTGCCATCATATTGTCAATTTGTGATGTTAATGGCTTTACGTATAGATAGTTTGAGAAATTAATAGTAAAAGATGAGCCCGTTTTGACAGAGTTATGCTAGTAAACAGCCATAAAGAGTCAATTTCAGCTGTTAATGCTGAATTTCTGGCTGTGAATAAAGTAATTAAATCCTCAACAACACCAGCCGTATATACAGTATCACGCCTGTCCAATCAATATTGTCACGATAATTCCCTCTTATCGTACATGTGCAAAAGTTACCTCTCGCCAGAAGTGCACATTCTCATCCTGTTATCACTGCCACCTGTCACCTGGTAATCAGTCTAGGACACCCCGTGTGTCTCCTTAATACTGAGTGAATAGGACGTTCTCTGTAGCTTTTGTTATTATTCTTTACAGTAGAGCTGGTGCCACATGATGAATATCAGCAGAATGCACTTCACTCAGAATAGGTGTGGTGCAGTCCTGCAGATTTTTGTGTGTACAATGGCAGATATTTAAATTTGCTCTAGTCCGATCATGGCAGAAGTGAAATAAGGTGAAAACTAAAGCGCAGTAACACACTTCTTCCAGCTGGATTAGTGTCTTTTAACCAGCCTGGCGTTGCCAAGCATTTACATGCTCTTAATGTGATTGGCTTATTTCTGCTCCTGACCACCTAACAATACCTGGCTGAAAGCCCAGGCTAATTTTATATGATATTTTTTCAAGGTCTTTGCTAAGGCATAAGCATTAAAAACAAATTCTTTGAAGAAAAAAATATGTGAAAGGAAAGATATGAAAGGAATGAAACTACTGCATAGTATCCACATAGAATATGTGATTCTTTCTGTAGACTTTAAAGCTTTTAACAGTAACACTATGGTTTGTTAAGGTATGAGATATTTATTTCATTGAGACATGTTTCTGGATTTCTGTGGCTCGAAGGTCCTGGTTGCGTAGTGTTTATGATAATAACAGTATTGTGATGGTAGGTGGTACAATTCAGATGTGGAAAGAGAGAAGCACTATAGATTATTAGAGAAACAGTGTTGATTAATATTTTACATGAGGACAGAAAGTCGCTGATTAATACATTTTTATTGAAATATGAATTCTCTTTTAAGTCATCATTCTTTTTAAATTATAATGTTTCATTTTTATTTTAATATTATTTTCCTTTGAAATATACTTTTTATCTCTTCTTTTTCAGATATTGGATAACTGGAAATACCATAAACCAAAAGTGGCCTCTTACTGGTTGGTGAAATTAGACTCAACCAAACAAAGAAAGGTACCTGGCTTTTTAAGACTTCTAGACTTCAATTCTAAAACCTAATCACGATGATGATTAAAATGTTAATGTCTACATTTATTTTAAATATGTTACCAGTCAGCAGATACAGTATTAAATAAACATGAAATGAGCGTGTGAGGCGTATGTAGCCTCTGGAAACACGCTCTCCTGCATCGTAAGTCCCACAAACAAGATGGAACTCTTGGTCCACTTTGTGCCATTTCTGACAGGGACAAGTCAAGCCTGTCTGGAAAGGTGCACTCTGTCACAATGAGCGATATCATTATAGCTGGCGTATGCGATACACATCATATCACGGACGTCAATAAGAAGAGAAGTGGATTCAAAGGGCTAAACTTATGGCCTTGAGCACAGAATAGAACAGGGGGGGGGAATCCTCAAGTGGCGAGGAACTTTTGACATGATACCTCAAGATTGACATCCGCTGCAATTACTCCTCTACGTTTGCCGCTGCAGTTTAAGCTTTAGCGCGGTTCTTAGGATCTCTTTCCCCAAACGGCTGTCTAATATCCCCTTTTCACAGAGGAAGGATAATTAAAGTGTGCTCTCATTTTTTACTGCCGTGCGAGGGGAGTGTGCTGCTGTATTACCTGGGGAGGAGGAAAAAGTGAATGTCTATTTCCAACTTCATTCCTAATTACTCTATTACCAGCTGTCTTTGTGTTTTCTTTCTCACTGTCTACTGGCACCTGTTCGGCACCTCACTTTTGATTCTGTGTGTGTCTGTTTTTTTTTCTCTTTTTTTTTCCCCATCAATATCCCACGTAAAGGTTTTGGACATCGTTCGCACCAACGTCCGCTCCATGCTGCAGCGGATCTGGAGGGAGCCTGACGTGGACAGTTTGCATTTATACCGCATTTTCAGTCGTGTCTTTAATCGTCTGCTCTGGAGTCACGGCCAGGGGCTGTGGAACTGCTTCTCCAACTCCGGGTAGGTGCAGGGTCACCGTCCCATCACAGAGTCCCAATCTCTGTTAACCATATACTTCAAAGGGTAGAAGAAAGCCTATAGTTTAGTAGCCAAAGCTGTATCCTCATTCCGTTTCTTCTTTCATGCACTTTCTCCCTCCGCTGTCGGATGAATAATGGATGGTAGAGCCTTTTCCTTCTCTTTGTCCTGCGCTAAACGGGATAAGGACGATCACCCTTCTGGTGCTAGGATATGAATTAAGCAGCGCAAAGATTCTGACAGTGAGTGATATATGAAGCGTTGACGCACAGTGCCACGGGAAAGTTCCGCAGGCTTCCAGACGGCTTATTTTAGGTAACAGCCTCCTTTTTGCCACCCTGTTGTGAGGTATTCCGGATTTTTCTGTTGACTGATGCACATTTTCTCCCATCTTAGCCAATTAGCTCCACAGCTCTGTCAAAGTTGTTGTTCTTCTCACAGTGGCGGGCCTCACCAGTTCTCTTGTCAAGCCTCTTTCGGTTTAGATGCATGTGGGCAGTGTGTCTCTATTACAATGGTAAAATGCGGTTGTTAAAAAAAAAAGAAAAGGGGGGAAAAAAAACGTAGACAATGATTCATAGCACGAGGCCAAAGCTGCACCAGAGTGGCGTAAGAATGCTAGCAGCCCGAAGTGGCCCAGTAAATTCGGGGAACCATAGAAATTCTTGAAAACTGCTTCCAATCGGCAGAAAGCGATCTGGGAGTCCGGCGAGATATTAGCAGGCAATATGATGCTCATATACCATCCCATCTTAGAGTTCATAACAAGATAACACAATAAAGACAAAGTAGTGACATCACAGAGGGATGTAAAAGGAATGAAGTTATTAATGCAAGGATTCAAGGATTTTTCATCGCATGCGAGGTACACAGTCAAGTATCACTAAAACATTTAAAAGAAAAAAATAATATATAAATGCATAATAAGTAAGGAACAGAAAGTGATACTGAAAAAGAGAAAAAAACCCAAGAGCGTAGCTCAAATAAAGTGGATGGTGCATGTATGAGGTGTGAATTATAGCTGTCGTTAAGGTGTTTTAATAATCTGATGAGCTACCAAATAGTAATCTGGGAAAGGAAACAACAAACCTTGTAGATGAACAAATAAATACTCATCAGCTACGTAAACTAGCTATACTTAATAGAAGCAAAACTGTAACAGTAGTGTAGAGGTGGGTGTCTAGTGACTGTCCACCTCGATAAGGTCACATGTCACTGTCCTTTAAAAGTTCATTTAATTCAGTGAATAGGGGGGAAAAAAACCACGATTAGCAATTTACATCATACTGAGTGATTTGAGGTCAATTACCGTTGTTAAATGGCTGTGATGTCTCGACGAGGGACGAGGGCTGTTATTATATTCAATGCTTTTTGTTAACAGTACTTTTATGCTGGTTGTCCTTGTTAAAACATTTGCTTTAGTGCCACTATTAATTAGCAGTTAGCATCCGCATGGACTCCCACTGTGCCCTGCATGTAAGGAAAGGTAGGACCATAGCAGAGGATGGTTTTTGTCTGTGTAATAAAGAAATACCTTTTTTCCGGCTTATTAGAGCAGTGCTTGTCTGTGTGTGTGCGTGTATGTGTGTGTTTTTTATGTGTTTGGCCCGTCTGGCACTGCCTGTAGATAGACAGACGTGTTGACTGTGCACCCCGGCGTTTCAGAAGCTGGTTTATTTCGCTAGTTGAGGACCTACATGCCAAAGGATTAACAATAACTCTGAAGGCTGCATGCTGCTTCTGTATAGTCAGACTAGCCCCCCTGAATCACACAGGCAGACAGTTTGAGAAAACTCTGCGTGTATGTTGTCACTTCGGTCGACCGACCATGCTTAACGTCAAAATGATTAAATAATAATCCAAATAATAACCCAAGTAATCGACTTGGCACTTTAAATTCTCTTAAAGAGATTCATAGTCAAGTGTATTATATTTTATTGAATTATAATGAATTTCATTTTCTAGGATAACAAATAAATGCAGTCTTTGACAGCCTAGAGGTTACAGAAAAGAAAATCTCAATTGAATTATCCCAACCGTGGCCGGCTCAGCTTTGTCTGACCGCCGTAACTGGTTGTGCCGCCCAGCAGGTCTTCTTGGGAGACCGTCTTCAGCAAGAGCAGCGAGGTGCTGTCACCGCAGGAGCTGCAGTGCTGCCAGAGGCTGGTGCAGCTCTGTCGGGACTGCCTGCTCGTGGTCTACAAGTTTGTGGCTGACTCCCGGGGATCGCTGACTGGCCTCAGCCCGGAGTGGGACGACACCAGGTGAGGCCGACCGCGCAGCCCTCTCCTGAAAAAAAAAAATTAAAAATAAAAGAAATCGAAAAAGCGCAGCTCTTGAAATCCTTTGTAAGTCGATACACACATAGATCAAGGGCCTTCCTCCGGTTTTGTACGAACTTTTAAAACACAGCGGGGGTGCTCTTAAATGGAAATAATGACCTCTGGCAGGGTGCTTCAGACCTTAGATTAGTGCGCAGGCTTGTGTACCCCCTGGAGCCAGCTTAATTCAATTATGAAACAGATAAACACCGGAGGGAGCGACCTTATAAGCGCTTGTTCATACCCATACAGAACATGACCTACAGACATCTGAGTAGCGCTACATGGGATGAATTTGATTTTAATAATAAATGCGTTATGAATGTACGAGTCGGAGCAGAATGACACGACTCTGCGAGAAGTTTACCGTGAACAAGTTTCTCGGCGTGCAGGGTCTGGGGAGAAGCTAGCCCAAATGGAGAAACATCCACATCTGTTTCTCATATTCCCTTAGCTACCATCCAGATTATAAATGGTGTGGTTATTTTGAATTTAACAATTTGCATGGACTAGAAAAATAATTACCACATTTTTAGTAAGTGGAATTTAAAAAAAAATAATAAAAAAACGTGTTTTTAAGCATCAGTAATAAGGGCTATTTATTTTTATTTATTTATTCATTGCTGAAATCATGAAGGAGACTGGTAACTGAGAGGGGGCTTTGTGTTTTTCACTGAAATGTGATCTTATCTGCTATATGCCCCTACCTGTGGACTGTGGTCAGCCTCACACCTGTCCCCACCTGACTCCCCCCGCCTTTGCCTTATTTGGAAACATCAGATCAGCCTGGTCACAGAGCCCGCTCCTCACCGCCTCCTACAGGCCACACGCCTTCCTGTCACGCCCCCTCTCCGAATCTGCCTGCCTCTACAGGAAGACGTCAGTCTCCTTTAAACCACCTGGCATCACATGTTTGACACTCGGATTGGGGGGGGCGGGGGCTCCAGAGGCCAGACCCGTCTGTGACTGATCGGGACTCGGGGCTTTGCTGTACTGGCAGCGTCTGCTCTGTCTCATTCAGGGAATCACGTGCGATTATGACAGAAGCACCGAGACAGGCCGTCGCCACGCTCCGTGCCCCTTGTGGCTTGTGCCATGTCACTGACACGGTCTGCTCAGCGAGCAGCCCTGATATTCACTGGGGAAGGGGGGGGGGGTTGCTTTTATGGAGTGCCTCTATCTTGGTAGAATCCTCTCGTAGCTAATTTCAACGTTCCCATGTAGCTGGTCTCAGGACACGCGGAATCGGGCTAGATCCTAAACACACCTTGCTTACGTGAAACGTCAGGATATTTGAACGTCACTTCTTTGAAAAGATAGCTAGACAACAGCTAGCCTCAATATTAAAAGCAGCGTGCCGGCTGATAACGTTTCTCCTTATTTGTAAGCTCGTGATAATGGGCCAGTCTTTGAATTCCCCACCAGCGATGTATCCTGGGTGTAGATTATGAGATGACGGCCTGTTAGAGGTGCATGGTAATTCTACACTGAGCCGCCTGTAATGAAGGCGCGCGCTCATGGAGGACAGCGTAAATGAAGTAAGGGCACAGTCTTAGTGCCTCCTTCAGGCTTTCAGATCGCTGGCTTCTCCTCCGTCGTCTTAGATCATCAAAAGCTGACAACCTGGGAAAAGTGTTACACTGATCCAATTAAATACCCCCTTCAGCCCTGCACTGTGTGTATATAGAGGATTTTCTTAGTGTATTTGAGCAGATTCAACAGTCTCCATGAGCTGAAAAAAATCTATATTTAAACAATATGGTATGTTGTGTTACCAGGCCTAACCAGGTTAAATGTATTACTGTACTTTAATGTAATCCAAGTGTACATGAATATATTTATTAATTTAAAGTCTTAGGTTAATTATGACAATTATAGTATTATATCTCGAGAAGAGCTCCTGAGTCTCCTTGCATGAGTTGAAAATAGCAAAGGGTGAAATATTAAGTTTAAACAAAGAAGGTACCTGACAAGTAGAGGAGGCAAACTTGAGTGGCTTCAAGGACGTTCCGCAAGGACTAAATGAAGTTCATTAAAATCTCTCCTGGGCAGGGCTCTCTCACAAAAGATGCCTTCTGCATTTTTTTTCTCTTTTATGGCAGCCCAGCTAATTTGTCTGGGGTCTGGGAGACACATTAACAAGAGGAGTTGTTACCTGTGCCTCACTTTCTCACTGCAGACCAAGGAGACGGTTTTTTGGCCGCGCTACGCTCATTACAGATGTTCCCAGATTCGGGCCAGGAACCTCGCCGCATCGGCGTGCAGTTTATTCTTACTCGACGACTGCTTTCCTCCCGATGTGAATTTATTTGTCTTCGTTAGATTGCCGCATATTCACGAAGTCCTGAATGACAATAATAGATGAAGCTCTCTCCGCTCGAAGTGTACGGAAAAGGCCGGAACACCTCAGCTTGCTATTTCGGTCTACCGCCGTACCGGGGAGAAGCTCTCGTACGCTTAACCCGCCCGTCCCATTCCAGGGCTTAATTAGCTAATTTCACATCCTTACTGACGCATCCAAACACGTTACGACTCACATCATCTTTAATCTTTGTCTTTGGGCCGAGGTGCATTTATTTTTGAAAACTAGGCTACGTCCGGTTGATGGTTAAAGGAACAATAGGCAGGAAATGAAGGCTGCCTGCTGTGTCTGGCCCTCACGGAAGGTAGGAACTGCAGGGGTGCTCTGTCAGATCGCAGTGCCGGGTTAATGCGGCCCGATCCCTCTCCCCGACCTTTGCCTTTTCTAATCCCCTCATTACTTCTCATGTACAATCCGCCCGTCTGCCCAGGTACCTGCTGCCAGTGACCTCTCAGTTCGTCATGAAGTGGCCTTCCTCCAGCTTTGGCCGTGTCCCCTCTGCCATGCCGCGCTCTCGCAGCCTGCTCGCCCCCCGGCTGGGCCACTTTTGAGGGAGCCGCCCAGGGCGCGACGCCACCAGCCTCTGCCGCTTCCAGAACCCCCCCCCCCCCCCCCCCCCCCCCCCCCCCACCCCC
>JAODJU010000033.1:8861451-8872393 GCA_026776725.1 Gnathonemus echidnorhynchus
TATATATACACACACACACACACAGTGGTACCTCAGTTCTCACACTAATTACAACTTGAATTTCTTAAAAGTCGATCTGAATCTCAGAAGTCGAACCGTGAACGCCGACCTAAGGTAACTTGTACGTGTGGGGAAATGAGTCACGCAGCACGTCTCTCAGCGGAAACAAAGTGTAACGCTTCAGTCTCAGCCTCGCATTCGCTGTGATAGCATCGTTTGTTGGTGATAGTGCTTTTTTAATTGAAAATACTGTATCAGGTAATACACTGTACTTTATATCATTTTGGTAGCCATTGCTCATCAAAAAATTACACAACTGTTACAACCTAAAAGTTTGTGATTTACGAACAAATTAATGAATACAGAGTAATAATAAAAATAAAAAATGGACCGCATGGCATAGTCTAGTGTTGGTGCAGTGTTGGGGCATGGTTTGGGGGTGGCACGATCTGCCGATCTGAGACCGGGGAAACAGGGACAGGACTCAAGTGATCGGGAAACACGGGCTTTATTTGAGAACAGGAAGAACAACACAATGACATTACAATGACTGGACTGGGGAAACAAACTGAAACGCAGACTAAATACAGAGGACTAATGACAACAACCAGAAACAGCTGATCACATGGGGATTCCACACGAGGTTAACAAGGGGGCGTGGCACACGGAAGGAGCGGATGATCGGGGTAGGACAGGGGTAGTGTTGGGGTACATTCTTTATTGTTTTGGAACCCATTAAGAAAAAAATGTTGTTCTTGTTTTATCCTGTTCATTTTGTGTAAATGCTAAAAAACATATTCAGGTGTAATTTTTGGGGCCAGGAACCAATTAATTGGTTTTCCATTATGTCTTATGGGGAAAGTTCGATCAGAACTCAAACTTTTTAGGATTAAAACCCGAGTTCTGAACGGATTAAGTACACATACACACACACACACACACACACACACACACACACCTATAAAAGTTTTCATGTCTTGTCTCCATTGGTTTTGCTAAAACCAAACAGATTTTGTGCTTCTACCTTGTCCTTGCATGGCTAACCTTTGAGTCCGGGAATCACTCTCTGCTTTCCGTTGCTGTACTGTACCTGCTGAAAGACAGCAATATCCTTGTTGAAGTGAGATGACCACAGCTGTAGATATGAGTCCTAGGCGAGATCCTCTTAGTGCAGCCAGGATAAGTGGGTCTCTTAAGCACCTACTGGTCTCACATGCTGATCGCAGGGCTGCCATGCAGACACAGGCCTGAGAATAAATGACACAATCTTCTGCCAGCCCCTACTAATACTTCTGTATGCTTCATGCATTATCACATTGTGCATTCCTACTCCTCAAATAAATTATTTTGAATTTATCCTACAGAGTTTCCAACTTTGGTCAGCTGGCTGGAGTGAGATTTTCAACTGAAGATAATTGAAGATATTTACATGTATGTAGGAGTTTTATTGCCTTGCAAATAGTCTGTAGTCTTTGCAAACTAACCCAATGCTTCTGATGTAGCTAATTTCTAATGTCAAAACATTGATTTTTCATAAGATATCTTGTGTGAGAGTCTGAAAGCGTAAGTGTCACGCCAGATGCGTCAGAGTTGACAACCCTAATCCTATCAAGTACAATCTGCCAAAAGTCTGTCCAGTCTGTGATTTTTTTTAATGGATATTTAATGAAACTTCTGCTGCGCCATCTCTTTTGTGGCATCAGTAATGTTTTTAAAATATGTCATAATATATGCCAGTGACACGGAAGAAAGAAAAAGTTAGGGCCCAAACACAGAATCCTGCACTGATCACACAGGCCTGAACTCTTAATAAGACAGCTTGCCATGCAGTTCGGCAGTCAGTATTTTCTTCTTTTCTAGTAAACAGCTTTGGGTTCCAGCTCCCTTCAGGTTTAAAATCAGGATAAATAAAGCATATCATAAACTTGTCTGCAGCTTTGGCTGCACACTCTAAGAATTTAATTAATTTAGATAAGCTGCTAAATCCATGTTGGCTATCCCTTAAAATGTTATTGTTCGAAACATATGCTACATTGGGCTGAAACTTCTAACCAGGATTGTGGTAGGCCTGGAGCCTATCCCAGGAAACAACAGGGCACAACAAGGCAGGGGACAACCTGGCCAGGATGCACAGGTAAGATGGAGCACACCTGTGATCATTTGTTTATGTCCTCTTCACTAAATATTGTGTAGAAATATTGTTTTTGCTTCTTTTGTTATGCATATTTTAGGTCTCAAAACCTAGAATC
Organism: Gnathonemus echidnorhynchus; assembly: GCA_026776725.1. Lineage (NCBI taxonomy): Eukaryota > Metazoa > Chordata > Actinopteri > Osteoglossiformes > Mormyridae > Gnathonemus > Gnathonemus echidnorhynchus. Next base: position 8,863,701 of record JAODJU010000033.1, read on the forward strand.
TACTTTTTAATGCTTGTTTACTGTTACTGTATAATGATTTTGAAAGCATTTTTTAAATTTTCCACCTTGTTCCCTATTTGGCCATATGTCATGTTTTTTTTTCTGATAGCAATTTAATCAGAATAGGTATAGATTGATTCTGAGCCGTTAATTGAAACTGTCCACCTGCTACTCTCATTATTCATTTTGTAAATCTATTGTTTGTCTGAGTCTCATTAACTCACTGTTCGTTCTTATGAAGCTTCATTATAGATTTCTTCTTGGGCAGGTATGTATATCAGACACTGGCATAGTTTCGTCTGCTGTATGATCTGTCACCTCAGTCCTCCCTACTTTTTTGTAATTATTAGAGAAAAGCAAATGATAAGTGTTTGCTGCGTAGTGGGGGTCTCCACAAATTGTGTTTATTTTCATTCAATAAAACTTAAAAACAAAAGCAGATAAAAAACTATAACACAAGAACGCAGCATTATTCGCAAACTATGCCATTTTATTAATCTGAAGGTTGCTGTGCTTTTATACTGCTGGATAATGTCTCTTTGGTCTTATTCTCAGCCTTCAGGCAGCCAGCTCTGGCCTTGCGCAGTATTTAATCAGAGCAGAATAGCTACCTTGCTCTGCCATTGTCCCTGGCAATAGGGCAACAAGCAGAGAAGATGTATTGATGAATGAGGCAGCGAGTAATTAAAACACACAGAAAAGCACGGCCCATTCTTTCGTATCCACTGGGGAAAAGAAGGAGGTTACAATCCTATCCGCTTGATGCAGGCAAGACGCAAAAGAAGTAACGCTAAAGGTGAGTTTAATTGGAGAAAGGTGAGCGAGGGGGGGGTCAAACAAATTTGTATACGCAGACATAAAGGATAAAAATAAAAGCAATTAAGACAAATAAATAAAGAAGCAGCAGCAGCAACAACAGCAAAATGCTTGCCACAATAAGGCCAGAAAGTGAACCAACAAAAGATAAGACGTGATGTTTATATTATGCTGGAAAGGAGTTTTCACTGACATTTTCCAAGTACTAACTCTATCTATCTATCTATCTATCTATCTAGAAAGCAAAATCCTTTTTTAGTGAATTGTTAATTTTCACAAGAGTCTGTGTTTCAGTTTGCTATGGGTTTGTTGTGTTTTAATCAAGTTCAATATATCATTTAATAAAAAAATTATATGAATTGGAATCATCATGGTGATGGTGTCCCCAGTCTGGTACCCTGTGTTTTCTGGGTTAGGCTCCCTCCAGGCTCACTGAGATTTTATGTTTGACAAGCAGCTATGGATAGATGGATGGATAGATGGATGGATGGATGGATGGACGAACATTTATAAGGAACTTTTATGCATTTTATTATTTAGGAATTTTATCATTAGGAAGGAATGATTTTTCAGATGATCTGCAATAAGATGAAGTTGGTATAAGATACAAAACTACTGTCATTTCATAAAAGACATATTTCATGGATTTTTTTGGACAGAAAGAAAAATAACCAAAGCTTATTTTCAACATAAAATAATAGGATTTTTTTTCTCCCTAAAGTCAAACACTAATCACAACAACTGTTGCACTGTTAAAAGGCTAAAACATTTTTGGCAAGATATATATAGGTAAAATGTGCTTCGATTATGCATTAATTTTGCATAAGTTAAGGTATTGTATTTATTAGTTCTTCAAAGTTAAAAGCTGCAGCTGGACTGCATTGCTGGGGGGCGGGGGGGTATATTCGAAGCTACAAAAGCAAGCAGTAAGCTGCAGGGTCAGTAAAATAGCTAGGAGAGTGATTAAAGAAAAGGGATACGGCTGTAAAGCTTGATTACGACACCTATAAGACCTGTTAATGTGCACCTTCTCAAGAACAGAATCATGCACATCTGTCATTGCTTAGCACGGTAGCTATAAACTTTGGGGTCTCTGGTTCAGCTGACACAAAATGAAATAAAGTGAGGTTAAGCAATGTGCTGTAGAAGGAAGTGCAGACATCAAACAAGTGCCCGGCTTGGTTAAAGGGATACTACTAGTATGTGGCCGACAGTTGAAGGGCAGTGGAAATCAATAAATCCACTTCAACATGCCTTGAAATTGACATCTTTTCTTTGTGCTGACAAAAACGATGCTGTGTGTCTCATTCTGACAGGAATATTCATTAATCTGGATGCATCTAGAAACACAATTAAAGTGAGCAAAACTGTCAAAATGACTGAAAGGATTTGGCTAATAATACAGTAGCTACAGTCGACATTAACGACGCGCTGCTATTTTCTTTTACTCAGATAACGTGGCTTAAATCCCAATTGTCCACACAAGCCTTGTTTTCTTGCAGATTTGTTAATGGGCACTGCAGCCTGTAGCTGGAGAAGATCTGTTTCTGTACGGGGTACTTTTGACCCCCCGTTGACTAGCGACCTGCCTTTAAAATAAACAGCTTCAGTAGGAACTGGTATTTTGAAATGTGGTTTGCTGAATCTAATCCCATGATGCTTCCCAGCATAAGAGATGGGACACGGACGGGTCAGAGTGCAATTAACCCTGCGGTGCCCCGTCTCTAATTTCAACCTCTGAGTGGGAAAGTGCAGACCACACCACACTTAGGGAAGCTGAGAACACCCCACCTGCAGCTTCTCCCAGACTTTACTTGTCCATATCTTCAGCTCAGCCACCACAGACACACACACAATTGTCTTCCCCTTGATTTTACCTGATAAAAAGATCTAAAAGGGTCTCTGTTTTTATTGGACAGTATTTTTTTCATGTAGGGCATTTATCCGTACAACATATTTTTACAGGATCTGATTTTGCTATAAATATTGTTTTACAGCTGGATAAAAACCTGGCTTTCTATAACAGATTTTTATGTACAGCAGATAATAAAACGGATGTAGTTTGGCACATCCACGGTACCACATGTTAGCTGTCACACCCCATGTGATTAAAACAATCAAAAAAAAAAAAAGAAAAGACTTGGCAGGCATTACCAAACATTTCGCTCAATGTGATCAGCCCTGGCAGGGAAAGACCATGAGAAACTCTCCTAAAACTGCAAAGTTTCACTGCCGATGATGAGTTCCACCCAAGTGGACAGATGGTCACTCACACTGGCCAGGCATTTCCTGGTCACCTGAATAGTGCATGATCCTAGTAGTTCCCACACTTCCTGTTTGGCTTTGAGGACTCTGAGAAGGGTCACCCTGACACAGTGTGTGTGTGTGTGTGTGTGGGGGGGCGGGGGGGGGGCCATACAGGGATATTTATTATTTTATTAACTTGTTATTTTGAGTCTCTCAGAAGACTACAGCATCTAATAGAGGGCAAGGCTCTCCTCACGAGTGAGTGATGATCTGAGCTGCTGAACCTGTTTTAAATGATGTTGTATTTTTTAGCTTCACATAAACAATAATTAAAAAGAAGAACAAATGTAAAGCCCTTAGCCCTTAAAATCCATTTTTTGTGCTATGATAAATGTAACGTATAAAAAGATAAGGTATAAACAGTCGTCTAGCTCTGTCAAAGGATGCTTCATGGCATTAGACAACTGACTTTTTTTTAGCTAATTACCAGATTTATAGTAAGGCTGCTGGACAAACAGATTTTCACTGATTTCCCAGAATATTATTTTCATGTTGTTTACATGGCGTCTCTCCCAATAGACATTCTGAGAGGTTTTTTTCATTGTCTGATTTGCACAAGGGTACGATTTAAATTATTAAAGGAGTTTTTTTTATCTAGACTGAGTAATATCAGTGATTCTCTTCTGGTTCTCATCAGGGAGGACCAATAAAGTGGCTGAGCGGAGCCGCCAAATTCATTAGCCATCTGCGGTAATAAAACCGGCCCTTACGAGATTACGTACACCAGGTATACAGCTGCTAATGTATGTGCATCTAATAAGCCGCTCCTTGGCATGAAACAAAGGCAGACATAAGGCTGATAGGCGAATAGCTATCCCGTTAACCTAACCTTGTTTGGCTTCATTGTAAATCCTGGGATGCCGATGTCACTGAACCTTGGGGATGTGAGGTCTCAATTAATGAGGAGTGAAAGCTGGAGTGATAGAAGGAACTGAATGGGCCAGTATACAGATTTCAAACATACAGTCTGTGCATTGTCTAATAATGATAATAACAACAACAGCAATAATAATAATAATAATAATTATTATTATTATTATAAATTTTGAATGATTTGCTGTGTGTATGACAGTTGTCTGAAATAATCGAACACATCTGCGATTCTTTGAGCATTCATTCTGAGCTAAAACGTGATTAATGGTTCCACAAACATGATTAATGAGCTGGATCTGTGGTAACATCTTCTGAATGACATGTTACAGGTGCGGGTCTTTTGCTGGTTCTCCATTTCAAAGGCAGCCTATCACAATTCCTCACACAACACCTTATTTCATTTGGGTTCCACATACTTTAGGGTTTTGGATTCCTGGGACGTGTAACCTTTGACTTTGTTGATCAACATTTGCCATACCGCGCGATCAAATTTTTGGCACTAGTGGTCTTCCTCTCAGGCCCTTGGCTCATTGGCTCTTTAGCTGTCCCCTGAGCCTTTGTCCACAGGAGAAATATTTCAGCAAGCCCCAGTGAGACCTGACATATAATTGCCCTTAAACATTCAGTCCTCCAGTTGGTGAAATTGTTGAAAACAATCAAAGGCCTCAAAGCAGCTGCGAATACGTTTAGAATTACAGCTGACCTAATACAATGTTTCATTAACAGGGAAAAATAATTTCATGTTTGCTTTCATTCAGAAAATGTTATATTGGGCTGTATAATTTCCTTACAATATTAAACATAAATCCAAAACAATAGACATGAATTTTCCATGCCAAAGAATCCATAGACAAAAATACTTTACAGCTATAAAACAACTTCAAGATGTTATAAATGTAATACTAAAATTATGTACTGCTGTGTATTCGCTAGCCATGCACATAAAGTTAAAGCAAATAACACGATCGTGTTGCTAAATGTGATGGAGAAGAAAAGATGCATTCAAATGAAACAAATTAAGTTTTATTTCAATTCCTAAATATATCCAGAAGTCAGACCACAAATTACAAACTCAGTTTTAGAAAAAAAAAATCGTCCAAAGGAAGTACCACAAACCACAAACATTGTGCTTTATGATATTTAGTGATGGGAATGATTTTTAATGATAAACAGATTCTGTGGGCCATGGCTGTTGCTGGGATCAGAGTTGGCCAGCAAACGACTCCAAACAGACACCTTTGCGTACCAAACAGCCTGCTAAGGGGACTCAAGCTGAGCCTTGACTCTCAACAGCAACTGCACTTATTTTACTCAAAGTACAGTTACTCTTCACAGAGAAATACTCTGAAACTGGACTTGACCACTTTTGATATTATATTTATGCACTTCCTAAAACATCATTTTTTTTTTCAGCGATCCTGCAATGGTTAGACCACCACAATATCACAATATTTCAAACATTTCTAATGCATCATGACCACATTTGGGTTTGAAAGTTCCACGTGGATTCACTTTAGGAGAACGCTTACTGAAATTTACGTTAATTTTAGCCTTGCAGAAACCAGACCGGTTTCAGTTTTCAGTCTCTCGTAGACAAAATTTCTGACGGCGGTAACTTCACCTTCCCGTTTCCTCTAAATGAAATCTGGACATTAAGCCACGACTCGAAGCTCCTGAAATCTGGCTGTCATGTGTTTGACTAGGATCCCTGACAATGAAAGCCCCACTCTGTATGCACTGCGGCAGGCAGGAACCTTGTCAGATGCTAATTCTGGGGCCACAGTCAAGGTTGTGATCTGCAGCTATTTTTATTTTTCAACAGAGGAATAAATATATTGCGATGTAGTACTGGAACAAACCATAGGGCGGTGGTCTATGCACTTTCTTCATAAATCACCCCCACATCTTCTTGCCCTGGCTCTTGTTATTCATTAAAGAAGGTTGGGATAATAAGTCCCAAAGAAACTAAGATCATGTGATGAAGCCATAGTGAATAATGTATATGTCTACCCCCTTCTCTGCCTATTCCCCATCTCTCTGTCCACCACCCAAACAAAGCTGTGTTCCTCAATGGAGTCTCCATTTCAATACACGCATGCCCTTGTGCTGAACGGGGTAAACATACATTAACATATTTATACGTTGCTTTATAATGTGACAACACACAGATGTAAATGGTCTCAATTGAAGCCTTGATCACACAACTCCTTTCACACTCCATTTCAGCTCTGTAATTACACTCCTTAATGTGTCTCAGAAGACAGCGTGCGTTCGGATGTTCAAGAAATGCCCGGTCGTGAAAACGGGCATCTTCGTCGTGCGCAAAGCGTGCTGATCACGAGAGTGATGTTTACACCCATGGGTGTGTCTTTCACAGCAGGGACGTGAAGGTTCAGAACTTGCGCGTTTGGGTCGATCAACAGTTTCTGTCTTGTCCTTTCTCGAGGAATGTAACATCATCCGATTAAGGGATATCTTTAAGTTGTTTCCATACCAGTGTAAATGTTCACTTTAAGCTCATGATAAAGTTTGAGACGTGGAGACGCAAGGAGAAAATGTGTTTAACCCATCAACGAATTGCCTGATTTTTCCATGTTTTTCCAGAAAGAAACATTTATGACCTCATTTAACATGTGGTAGGAGACACATTCCTGTTAAAAGTTTATTCCTGAGAATTATAATGTATCTTTTTAAGCTTGCAACGTTTCTATAAATATCAGATTTTGAACTGAAACTAGAGAAAGTGAGAGGACATGCACAGCACTCAAAATGGATCAGTTGTGAAAGGCGGGGTACATTCAAAGGTTTAATGTAGAATGCACACATTTTGGAGATGCCACACTAACTGCCTGCATTGGTAAGGGATTCTCCTTTTTTTAGGAAATAAAGAAGAAGACAAGGAAAATTATTTATTCAAAAACGGAACCTATTTTTTCATGTCGCTCTCATGAGCTCCAGATGCAAATGAAAGTGTACCCTAAAATAGCACGAGCTGGTGATAAGCTCAATTATATTTTATTTATTTTTTATCACTGTGATTGGCTGAAGGGCATCGTACATCTCTCAGTTTTGAACCACACATTAGACATGGAACCAAAGTTCATGCCAAGGTGGAAAAAAAAGTATTTCCGGATGGTTCTGTGGACCTCTGAGTCAGAGCTCCATCATAACCCCTAAATTTGTTTTTTAAATGAGCCAAGGCCTTCTTACTGTATATTCACTTTGATTCACTTTTTCTGTGAGTAGTGACACCCCAGTATATTGATCTTTATATTGTTCTGCTGAAGTACATACTCAAGTGCAGAGCAGCTCCATGTTAAAATTTACTGTTTAAACACATTTCATCTTTGGAGTATTCATTTTTAGTGTACTTTAGGTGATTGTAACAAACATGAGAAAATAATAAACCTAAACGCAAGAAAAACAAAAACAAAAAAACAGAAAATGGCTTAGCTAATTTGTATTAAACGTGTTTCGTAAGATGTAGAGCTCTTTTTTCAGTACGTGCACATTTCATGTTGATTAAGGTTATAAGACCTTGCCAGAATCTCCTTCCACATAACACTGAAAATGTAATCTGCTACAGTGCACTCAAAAAGAGCAGCGATATGTATTTTCTCCATTTCCTCTGCATCAGAATTAGTTTAGTGCATGCTGATAGCCATTATTTTTTATCTGTTTTCCTACCCATTTTGGGGAGTTGCTTAGGATTAGCAGGAAATGGACTGGCATATATTATCACAGGTAATTATGAGCATAGTGATTCATCAGGCATCCACTTAAATAATACAGGCCACCTAAAGAAAAGGCTGTATTCAAAGAAAGAAAATGTAGATGTATATTGTGTATATAATCTCTGGAAAATTGCATTAATGATGGCATGCTGCTGATGCTAGGATTTATTATTATTATTTTATTATTGTTATTATTATTATTATTAGTTGTGGTTGGTGTTTCCGTTAAAGACCAGGTTTTGGCAGTTTATGATTAACTAGCTGGACTGCAGTGTGAGAGCGATTACAGAATATTAAAATATTTCTACTTTGGCTTTCTGGACAAACGTGTCCTCCTTTAGTATCTGAAACATTTGCTCCAACAATTGACCCCTAGAGGTCACTACAGATTAAGAAAAAGTAAACAATCTTTGATTAGCACAAAAAAAAACCTTTTCGGGGAAGACTCCCAAGTTTTGAAGCATAAGCAATTTACATGGTGTAATACAGAACAGCTGTTGGGAAGCAGAACTAGAGAACATTACAGTAGTGCAAGTGCAAAGCGGCACGCCTACTGACTGCTGAGTACCTCAGCTTCGCGAATCTAACAATTAAACAGCAAATACATATATGCCGTGTAACACATATCGAAAATGTTTTTGTGTGCTTTTTGAGTGTTTCCCAGAGCTTGAAACAGACATGGTAATGCTGTCACCATGGAGCCAGCCTGCCTGTCCTGAAGCGCCAGCCTTTAATCCAGTCCCTTTATAAAAGTAGATGAGGAGGCAATGGACTGTACAGACCTTCACATTTAAGTGGGGTGGCTAAGCTATGGTATAGTAACCAGAAAAAGCAAAGCAGATTAAACCTTTAAGAAAGAAAGTTCCTCAGTGGTCACACTCAAAGTTTTGTTGGTTCGATTATGTATTGTCCCTCTGGAAAGTCAGGATACACGCAACGCGAATGTGGAGTTACATGAATATA
>JAODJU010000033.1:8874860-8971737 GCA_026776725.1 Gnathonemus echidnorhynchus
GGGCAGGACACATTGTTTGGATACATTTATTTTCTTACTTTACAAATTATTGTTTTGATACATGCGCTTAGATGTGTTTAGTACAGTATATGCTCTTCTTGTTTAATTTGGTTCATTTTGTGTTTAAATGCTAAAAAAAAAAAAAAAAACATTTAGGTGTAATTTTTTGGGGCTGGGAACCAATTAATTGGTTTTCCATTATCTCTTATGGGGAAAATTCGATCAGAACTCGAACTTTTTAGGATTCGATCCGGATTTCTGAACGGATTAAATTCAAGTTCTGAAGTACCACTGTATATACATTGTGACCATGTTTTAATATAGCGTGGCAACGAATTAATGCAACGTGGCCACGATTTAACTAAAATGAAGTGCTACGATCCCCAGTCTAGGGTTGAGGATCGACAGAAAGGTAAGGGAAAGGGAGAGGGGAAGACGAGACAACCTGGGACCGGGAAAAGGGAACACAGGAAACAAAGGGATCTTTTTTGTAGTTTTTTATATTTATTCACAGACACGTTTACAAACACAAGGTGCAACAAACTTCAGGAGTGACCCAGGCCAAAACAACAACCAAAACAGCTAACGAACACGTCCCAAACTAAACTAACTCTAAAGGTCACAAAAACAAGAGAAAACGAAATGACAAAGACTAAATGACAAAGACTAAATGACAAAGACTAAACTCCCTAACCAAAACCATAGTAAACACCACGTTCGCATAAACAAAAAGGCGGTCACTCCTTACGCACCTAACAGACATGTACAGAAAACACACAGGCCGGAACACGGTATCCAAAGGGGCGAGCAAAGAGAGTAGTCAGGAGCTAAGCAAGTGTTCAAAAACCAGAAGACAAACAATCCAAAGGCAAAAAGGGGCGAAGCAGAAAATCAGAAACCGGGAAACCAAACAGTCATACACAAGAGTCAATCAGAAAATAGCAAACCAACACAGCAAGAGCAGAAGACAGAGCTTGAGCAAGAGCTTGAGCTAGATGCGATCAGCAAGCTTTATCCTTGTCGACCGGAACACAGGGCCAGGGTCAGATGAGAAGATACCTGTTCCAAAAACTTGAACCTGATCTTATTCCAAAATGATTCCATGTTAAAACCCTTCTTGCACAGTCATTGTCATTGGTCTTGAGTGAGGTGCATTACCTGAATTGCGTTAATGATAATCACCAGTATTTATGTTTGGATATCAAGTCCTCTGTTCTTAATTTGCTCTGTAATAAGCTGTGTGAAAATGAAGAGGTGCAACATCTGCGTGTTTATCTCCACCACCTGCCTCCAGCAACCCCCCACCGCAGAACTGGATCGCTCTGAGGATCAGGTGTACCACTTCGTCACAGAGTTGGTGAAGGCCGTGGTGCAGCTGAAAAATGATGTCAACACTCTACCGCCATCGCAGTATGTGGATGTGGTCAAGGTGGGCCGACAGAAACCCTACAGAAGTTCTTAATAAGTAAAGGTCTTTAAAAATACACCGAACAGCCATAACAGTGAAAAACACTGATATCTCGGTACAATGGCCTGTCAAGGGTGTCATTATATACTAGGCAAGTGAACAGTCAGTTCATGTGTGGAGTGTGGAGCAGGAAAAATGGGCAAGCATAAGGATCTGAGTGACTTTGACAAGGGCCAAATTGTGATGGCTAGATGTCTGGGTCAGAGAATCTCCAAAACGGCAGATCTTCTGGGGTGTTCCTGGTATGCAGTGGTCAGTACCTATCAAAGTGATCCAAGGATGGCCAGCTGGTGACAGGGTCATGTTCTGCTGGGAAACCTTGGATCTTGACATTCATGTGGATGTTACTTTGATATGTACCACCTACCTAAACAATGTTGCAGACCAAGTACACCCCATCATGGCAACGGTATTCCTTGATGGCAGTGGCCTCTTTCAGCAGGATAATGTGCCTTGCCACGCTGCGAAGTTATTCAGGAATGGTTTGAGGAACATGGTTCAAGGTGTTGACTTGGCCTCCAAATTCCTCAGATCTCAAGCCGAATGAGCATCTGTAAGATATGCTGAACAAACAAATCCAATCCATGGAGGTCCCACCTTGCAACTTACAGGACTAGCATCTGCTGCTAACATCTTGATGCCATATACCACAGGACACCTTCAGAGGTTTTGTGGAATCCATGCCTCGATGGGTTAGAGCTCAGACTTACACAAATTAGGCAGGTGGTGTTAATGTTATGGCTGATTGGCATAGACTCCTAGAGGAAACTGTTCTGGCAGCAGGTATTAACTGCAGTCTCTGTCTTTCTCTCTCAGTCGGTAGGACTGACGCTACGTAGCCTGAGTCACAGCGTCGAAGACATTCTGCCCACGCTCCACGACTCCATCAGGACAGAGGTAGCTAATCAAATCTGTTTCTTACTAGACTTTCCCTACATTGATTTTTCATGCCTTCGATTCCCTGTCTGTCTTTCTTCCTCACATTCAGAGTTTAATTTTCCACTGGCATGTCTAGCACCCGCCGCAATTTCCCTTAGCACTCTATTAATATTCAGATATCTCTGTCAGCATTTTATGCAACATTTGGCCACAGAGTCAGTTATTTTTCTCACCTCAGCTGTTTGACATATCATTTTTGTCACAATAATTGATAGATATTAAATGTACTTATTTTTTATTACATAAATATGCATAAGTAGGTCATTAAACTGGATTTGACGCTAAGGGTATTTTGCTTTTCTGATAAAAACCATCCGTTTACCATGTTCACAAGCAGCATCCAAACATCATAAAAAGCCCTGCATGTTCTCATTATGTAACACCCAGGTGATTCATTTAAATTATCTTTGGGATATAAATTGAGATCAAAGATTTTTTTTTTCTCAAGGTGTGAATAATGTTGTGATTCGGGCAGCTCTCCAGTCTGCAGCTGAATTCCTCCTGCGAAAAACCAAGCGCTGTTCCTTTTCCTATAAACGACGTTAAATAATTACGAGATGGATGTTAGTGAGTCACTGACAGATGAGGGATCCTGTGGTGTCGCATCACGCGCTGGCTTCGTCATTAAATGGGTCAAGGAGACCCCTAAGGTGTATCTTCTGCTTCTGCCGCCTGTTGCTCATTCAGATTGAAGGCACGCAGAAGCTGCTGAACAAAGACATGGCTGAACTCATCACCAAGATGCGTCTGGCCCAGCAGAACGCCGTCACCTCGCTGAAGGAGGAGTGTAAGAGGCAGATGTTGGCCGCTGCCCACACGCTAGCTGTGGACTCCAAGAACCTTCTGGATGCTGTGGACCAGGCTCGAGTGCGGGCCAACCTAGCCAAGCCTGCCACCTCCTAGCACCCATCAAAGCCTGCAACCTTCCTCAGATCGACATGAACTGCCTCGATGGTTCCCTTAGCTGGGGACTGGTGGCCTGAGCTCAATGAGCTAGACGAAATTTTCTTTTTTTACTTTACACATTTTACTTCTGACAGATCTTTCAATCCATGGGGTTTGGGAAGTTGTATTTTTCCATGCATATTATTAGATGAGTTGTGAAAGTCTCACTGAACAGGTGCCTGTCTGTGGATTTGCACTTCACCGACATTTTGCCTGTATGACTTTGTCGTCTTATAAATGTGAAAAAAAACTGACGCAAGCTAAATCCACACTTCATCTTAAGGAACTTTTGTTTTCCAAATAACTACAATAAAAACATCTCAGCCTTTTTTGGAATTTAGGAAACACAAAATCAACCATATTTATGCAAAACCAAATTGTTACCTTATATTAACTTAGTTATTACTGCTTCTATGAAAAAAAATGCATGAACAGGATAATTCATTTGGCTGTTTCATTACTACTGAACAGCTGAATTTTTTAAAAAATATATTTTTAAATTGCCTGTGACCTGTATCTGTAGTAACATATAATTGTTTCCTTGTATTGTTTCTCAGGTGAAGAATCATTCTCATAGTTACTATAGCAATAGCCTAGTGGCACTTGAACTGACAGTCTTCAGGTTATAAGCTCATAGCCTTAGCCGCAATGCTAACTGCGAGCTGAATGATAAATAAACCAGGATTAAAGTGCCTTGCTTGATGCTCTCTATGCTGGTTAACACTGGTAATCAGAAACAATATAGACTACGTAATTACATAGGGTAAAAATTTGTACCTTTGCTTGTCACTGGGGCTGTACCCTCAAGGTCTGCCAATTGTACCCTTAGTTGTAGGTAATTATACCTTTTAAGGTACAGAAATAGACTGTACCACTGATGGTACATTAATGCTGTTTGTACCTTTGGGATGTTCATTAAAAGGTACAACTACAAGGGTACAGCCACAGTGACAAGCAAAGGTACAGACTTTTACCTTTTTTTCTGAGTGTATACGATCTGTGTGCTATATGCTCCATATAACAGATTCATTCGAGTTGCTTCACACATCCTGTGCAAAGAAACATTGCATTTTTTAACAAGAATCCCCTGAATTAACATTTTAATCACCATCTGTACAAGTTAAAATATTTTTAAATACTACAACGCCTACATTGTTTGTTGTGTATTTATAATTATGCAATCACCTAATGGGTCAAATATCTTTTTATTTAGAAATGAAACAACTTTTGATGAAAAAATATTTTTGATATTCGATATGTGCAACACACATATTTGCTCTCTAGACAGATGTTCATGTTATAATTAAAAGTCAATAAACGAGAGAATATTCCTGCTGGCATGAGAATTGGCTTTACATGGGAATATTTATGCAATTCTCACATGTGAACCATCTTCAGTGTCTGAAGTAGATTTTCTGTTTCACCTGACATTTCTTGTGACTGACTGGCATGTTTGCGTTACAGAATTAGATGGGAAGATACTCGGAGATTAAATCTTTAACATCAGTATCTTACCACTCAGCTGTATTAAATCTAAGAGCCCTGTGTTTTGCCGTCTACATCTTCCCTCTCAGGCATAGCACAGTAGTTGGCCCTGTTCCATTTCAAGTTTTCAAGTCCCTTCTCTGCTTGCTGTGTGAATTTTGCACGTTCTCGCTTTGCTGGGTGACTCTCTTCCTGTAGTCTGAAGACGTGCAGTGGGGCTAACCAGTGTCCCTAAATTGACCGTAGTGGATAATTCTGTGTGCGTGTTTGTGTCTGGTCATGGACTGGGGCCCGTATCACGAAGCTGGATTTTTGGGTTTGCATGATAACTTGTCGGATTTCAGGTAGTCTGGGCTAAATGTAAGTAAACTGTGATAAAGTCCATTTAAATTGGTGTGCCTTAAATCCAACACGTTAACTAGCTAACCAATAAATCTTGCTCCATGATACAGGCACCTGGTATATAAGTTAGGGTGTAGCCTTACCTGACATAAACTCCCATCTCTCCATGTCCCTGTAGTGGATAATGTATTTCTGGAATATGGATGTACTGTATATGACCTTCTTAGTCATTATTCATTTATTTTGTTATGTAAGCACTTATAGAAACACACAAAACTATAAGATAGTTTACAACTCTGTCGACAACTTTAAAATACAATACTTACATGTGAATAATTCTAAGTATTATTTTTTAAAAATAAATGTATAAGTGCAAAATACAGCAGCGACCCAACCTAAAGTATGTAAAGTTTACTAAAAATATATTTGTGACAGGACTGTAAATTGAAAGAGAAACATCCTGTACCACAGAATGATTTTTGGATTATATGCCAGCTCTAATATTTAAATTGAACTGGGAGTTTCTACTAAAAAAATTAAAATGGGCTTTTATATTAGTAAGTTTTCTATGCCTTGTAATGACCAGCAGTTCTCTCAAGGGGGAGCTGTGCTCAGTGGTGGAACTGCCCTGGCGTCAGTGCCTGCGGGGTTTGCAGTTTGCTTTCCTAGACCATGCCAGCCAGCCAGGGTGGTAGAAAGAGCCCAACGGTACCCAGCAGGCACACAAGGATGAACATCCACAGGAAGATGCGGTCGATCACCATGGCGACATATTTCCAGTCTTCCTTCACCTGGGCAGAAAAATAATTAAGAGTAACCAAAAAAACCAAAAAAATGTGATAAGGGTTTCCTTTCACTGGTTCGGTAAATTAAACTGCTGAAGTAATTTTATGCTGTCTGAGCAAATAAAATCAAGAAATACATAAAGTAATCAGTTATTGCTCATCAATATAACGATAACGTTCTAATGAAAGCAAGATAGGGAGCTCATTTAATGAAAGCCAAATACTAATTAGTCACACTAAATAGATACATTACTAATGGCACTGGAGTTCATTTCTGAATTGATTTAATTAAATTTTTCTCAGAGTTTCACAGCTGGTGTACACTGAGGTCTGTGGCCCCATGAAGACTACTTACAGAGAAGTCAGCCTCTTCTGCTCTCAGGTGGTCTGCGATGTACTGGACTCCCTCCAGTGCACGCATGACGCTGGGTGAGAAAGGGGGGGCGAGGAGAGACTCTGTGCTGGGGCGTCCGTGGGGCTGCGAGGCGTCTGTCCGGGGACCCAGGGACTCAGGGACTCCACAGTCTGGCTGGTGGCGTAAGCAGGGATGTGGAGATGAAGAACAAGACTCCAGGCATCCTGGGGGAAATGGATTCGGCGGATCCCAGACATCTACATCTGTCTCCTGTAGCCAACTCCGGGAGGAGGTGAGCAGCGCCACCTGGCTGCGGCTACGAGGCGGCTGGTGCAAGAGGCACCGGCGGCGCCTTTCGGCCGCGGCTGGACGCCTCATGAAGAGCCAGCGTGGGATGGAGCCCAAGAAAACGGAACGGACCCAGCGTGACATCGTGTGGGTTCGTGGAGAGCGGTGGTGCACGTTGAGCACGAAGACCGTGATGGCGATGGAGAGTGTGACGAAGATCATGGTGAACAGCAGGTACTCGCCGATGAGGGGGATGACCAGTGACGTGGAAGGGATGATCTCAGTGATGAGTAGGAGGAAGACGGTGAGGGAGAGGAGGACCGAGATGCACAGGGTGATCTTCTCAGCACAGTCTGAAGGCAGGTAGAAGACCAACACGGTCAGACAGGAGATGAGCAGACAGGGAATGATGAGGTTGATGGTGTAGAAGAGAGGCAACCTTCTGATGATGAAGTAATAGGTGATGTCCGGGTAGATCTCATGGCAGCAGTCGTACTTCTTGGTGTTGTAGGTGCCCACAGCGTCCACTATGGCCCACTCCCCGCTCTCCCAGTAGTCCTTCAGGTCCACCGTCTTCTCGATGCACTCAAGGTCGATCTTGGCCCTGTCATATGTCCAAGATCCGAACTTCATTTTACAGTTCTGCTGGTCGAAGGGGAAGAAGGTGACGTCGATGCTGCAGGAGCTCTTGTAGATGGCCGGTGGTACCCAACGTACCATTCCCGTGTAGAAGAGATGAGCTTTGGTCATGTGGGTCACAGCGAACTCTCCATCTGCACTGGGAAAAACAGGAATACGCGTCTATTTGATCCACAGATGAGCAACAGCCGATGTACTAAAATTATGCATAAAATACAGAAAAAAAACATTGAAGAAATACTTATATGCCATAATTGTCTCTGTAGTTTACCGTTTCATAGCAATACTAAAAGCTTTTGCTCAGGTGAATTTCAATTTATGAGCCTCAACAAAACAATGTAGTTAAATAATTTAACATTAGATGGTGATGTGTTGTACATTAATGTGTAATGTATTAATACAGTCAAAGAACTGTTAAAAGAGTAAAACAAAAGACAGAAAGAGTTTGTATTTTATTATTCTAAAAGGAATGTAACCTTAAGGAAGACACATAAATTAAACATGAGTTGCATATGTTCAAAGCCCATTTGTTATTAAGTTGTTCATTCCAAACAGCCATCTTATGTTGCCTTAGGCCCTCGGGTGACATATCACAGAGTTCATGTGCTGCACAACAGCTACTTTTGTGGAGCTGCTGAATGCCTAAACGCATTTTGTCCCTAAGGTTAAATGCGTTTATCTTGAAACCTGCTGACACAAGTTTCAGCTTTTATAGGTTAGATACTTACACGCAGTATTAGTATGAGGAAACAAGTTGCAGAAGGAATAATGAGTTTTGGTTTTACCATTAACTCACACAGTCTATTCTAAACGTGCAGTTTTTACATCCCAGTCAGACACATTTAGATCCCTTTTAGTCATTCACATCACATTCATACTAATCAGGCTCTGGGGTAATGGAATCTCCCATTTAGGACAATCATAAATGGTGAATTATTCAGTTTTAATATTCACTATAACCCTATACTGCTTCAATCTCCAAATCAGTTAAATTCTTATTCCCTGTTAGGTTTATTGGAACCCATATATTTCTTTTTTTTTACAGAGCACATCTAATTTTCCATTTCCTACTCAATACCTGTACACCAGGGGTGTCGAACTCCAGTCCTGGGGGGCCGGAGTCCTGTGTAGCTTAGTTCTTTCCCTGTTCCACCACAAATGATTCAACTTAAGAACTGTGTGGTAATTAGCACAAGGAGTTGAATCAGGTGTGTTAAATTAGGGGAAACCCAAAAATGTGCAGGGCTCTGGCCCCCCAGGACTGGAGTTTGACACCCGTGCTGTACACTGTTCCTTTTTACATTGAGTGTAACACAACCTTCCCCCCGCCCCCTTAAGTTGACGGCAATATAGTTTTAATGCAACGCATCACTCACTGATCAGCCCAAAACCTACTCACTTGTTATAGAGGACAATGTCAGGCACCCAGATGAGTTCTGAGGGAACTCTTATGGAGGTGATGTTCTCGTAGTCCCCAGGCTTCCAGCGCAGTTTGTAATCGTTCCACTCCTTGTGGGTAAAGAAGACACTGTAGGTTTGTGGGCCTACTGAACATTTTACATCTTATATACTGAGTTTGGTAATTCAGGTCCAGAGAGTAAAAGTCCAGACTAGGATTTTGTTTCAACCAACCAGTTGAGCATAAAGCGTCACAGTCACAGAGTACTCAACTGGTTGGTTGAAACAAAATCCCGGTCTGGACTTTTGTTCTCTGTACCTGAATTACCCAACTCTGCTAATAAATTAATGAACCACGATGAGCCTAGGTACTTGATTGAGCTCTAATAACTTACTACTACTAATAATAATTATTATAATACAGTATTATTAGTAGTAGTGGAACAACTTTATATCCTTTATTAACATTATGTAGGCCATTTTCCATTATGTTGACTATTTTATCTATTACTGGTTTCATCTATTGTTGTCTATTGTTTGCTGTAATGTGTTTTTGTACGGTGACCTAGAGAGACCTGAAAGGCGCCAAAAATAAATAAAATAAAATGTATTTTTATTATTATTATTAGTAGTAGTAGTAGCAGTAGTAGTAGTACTAGTAGTAGTAGTAGCAGCAGTAGTGATAGTATTATTGCCCTGTGATTGGTTGCTGTCTCTATCCAGGGTAAGTTGTTAGAAGATGGATGGATCAACATGATGGGTTATAAATTCATAGAAGAAAATACAGAGGAAGACAGGATTTGTTGGCAAAGAAGAGACTGATAGCAGCCAGTCCCCCAGTCAGAACAACTTTATGAGGCGTGGACCGTCTTCGCAGCTCTGCCAGGAAGCTGATTAAATGGAATCCCGGAAGCTCACCTGCTTCAGCCACACATTGGTCGTCATCATCTGATTCTTCTCATCCTATGGAGAAACTGCCCAGTTAATCGAGACAAGTAAAACGGGGGCAGGTGGGTCCACAGAAGGGCCACAAAAGCTGCCCGGCAAGGCATAGCAGCAAACACAAGGCATAGCAGCAAACACAAGGCATAGCAGCAAACACAAGGCGTATCTTCCTATTGGGGGGTTCTTCACAGCAGCTCCTGTCATGGTTGAATCTGAAGCCCTGTACAGTCCATTCATTGGGTGAACAGCCATTATGACAGAATGCCCAGTTAGACTGCGCACTACGAACCTGACATAGTTTTACAAATGTGGGATACCTTTTGAAAAGGCTTTAGTTGCAGATAGATTTTGAACAGAAGTTTTTAAGCAGGAGGACAAATATTTATCAGTCTTTTAATGATTCCAATACACTGTGTTGTCAACAATTCCGTTAGTTTACAACTGTCAGCTGAATAATTAAAAATATATTTATATTAATGAAAGGCATTTGGAATCTAAAATGCAGAGACTCACCACGTCAATTAGCTGAGCTATGGAAAGGCCAAACTTAACAATCACAACGTCTGAGATGTTAGAGACCGGTCTTGACCACTTGTTGTAGCCAATGAAGAGCTTTTTGAAGAGCTCGTCTTCTGCAAGTCCGTGGCTCCTCTCCTTACAAATTGCTGGAGAGAAAAAAATAGTCATTTGAACAATGTAGCTCTGTGGTCTCCAAAGCTATTACTTTGTCTCGCATTATATATAAAACCAGCGGTGGACTGGCCATCTGGCATGCCGCCCCTTTTCCTAGTGGACCGATGGGGTTGTGAGTCAGCACAAATTTTTTGTACGGACCCCCCCACCGCTTCAGAAAAAACAAAGTGGGTGACCCCCACCCAGATCTACAAATTTTATAGTAAGTATGTACAGTACTGTGCAAAATCTGAAACACAAAGTGCGCTTTTGATCAGAACAAAAACACAATTTGAAACTTAAACATATGCAAATTAAGAGTAACACAATAAAAACTAGTAATAATTTATTCTGTTTTTCAAAAAGTTACTGATATCTTGTTGGATGGCTAGATGAACATCACTTCAGTTCCCAAACCTCTCCTCAGGGGCACCCCAGCCATTCCTTGTATTTATTAATTTTCACCACCAGCTCACTTGATTAAATTTATTTAAAAAATTTAAATTTAGTAGATACACAAGGTTGTGCTAATGGTCAAGTAAAAAAACACATGGGTGCCCTGGATGGTTGCTGGGAATACTGGGGTGATTTTAGCTGAACTTTTGAAATCAATAAGCTGACACACTCTGACAGGCATAATAACATATTTTTACACCAACAGGAATATCATATAAACATCATTTTCTTTGGCTGCCTAAGACTGCACAGCATGTATGTCTGGTGTCTGTATGAGCTAATGTCTGGGGTCAATTTTCAATCCCAGTCCAGCCTTGAACATTAACATTTCAGGGACCTTTTCAGAAGGCACACAATACACAATGAAACTGATATCCATCCGCTTTCACTGCCGTTTATCCAACACATAGTCATGGCGAGCCGGGAGTCTATCCGAGGGAGCATACAGCACAAGGCAAACCCTGGATGGGATACCAGTCCATTGGAAGGCTCCCAATCATATTCTACTGGCAATTTACAGACATAATTTTAACTAAATGCAGGGTTTTGGACTGCGGGAGGAGATGTGTACAAATATGGGGACAAACCGGAAGATCCATACACAAGGGTCAGTGAAGAGGAATCGAGTCAAGAACCTAAAGTGTGATGCTACGGTGCTAACCGCTACGACAAAATGCCACCCCATGGGTGACGTATGACGATGACATGATGAAGACTTAAATTGCATAGGATCATTTTATGTAATGTTCCTTTGAGTGGAAAAAGGTTTCATTTTACTTCTGATAAATGCTTTTTTTTTGCCTGTCAAATATTCTCATATCCTAGGATCTTGGCTCAATTCCCACTATGCAATTTAATTAAGAGAAACTCGAACTGAAAAGGAATATAAATTTATACTGGAACTGATTGTACTCACGGTGATTTGTGATAACTCTACTGTCTTGTAATTTACCTTATACACCTTCATTGCTTAGTTATAGTTAAGATTCTGACATTCAAAATATCCAGGGATATAGACTGAAAAGAGAAAAAAAATATGATAAATAAAAATTATGAATTTAAATTTCCCCAAAAGATAAACATCGTATGGATGACAGGGCAATAAAAAACTGAATTAAAGCCAAAAAAATAAACACCAGTAGCCTATGTGCTACAGAGCATGTAGTCTAAATACAGTTTATCTTAAAGAAATTAAACGATAATGTTCTAACTGTCAAGTAATACGCAGAGTAAATGTAGATCTAGGCTTTATAATAGCTAACGAAGTCTTTATCCGGTCATAAATGATGACCGATAAAATCTTAAACTGGTCTCAAGATCATTTGTACGGATGTATAATTTATGTTGCATTGCAATTTATTTATTAGATTAATGACCATTTAAACCGAGACATTTAATGATACGAGGAAACATCATTTTAAGTGCAGCAGAAAGCTTGCAGATCTCGCTGTGCACGGACCATGTTTCCAAACATACATTCTGGTGATTATAGCCTAAATGTACCTGAATAAGTGGTTCGCATTAAATAGTTAGAGAGGCATCTAACCATATTTACGACTGTTCCACGAAAGGACATAGCTCTAAAGTTACAAAGCATGTTTTAGTAGTATTTTATTGTATTTGCAATGAAAATAAAGAAATAAAGAAATAGCCTACATATACGGCAGATTAAGCGTAGTAAAATCTGTTACATATGTCTTCCATATTTTACTCACAATATACAATTATTGATATTTTCACATTCGTAATGACAGCAGAAAGTCTTAGTTAAAAGAAATAGTTGAAGTAGGCTACTTAAAAATAGCAGTAAAATACTATAAATATCTTTTGTTAGATGTTTGCATGCATGATACATAAGGCCAGTAACCTTATAGATTATTAAACGCTTCAAGTAGAACAAATAATCTATCCATCGATTCATTTTCCAAACACGCCGGTTCTATGCGGGGTCGCGGGGGTCCGGAGCCTATAACGGCAGCTGTATGCGCAAGGCAGGCAATAACCCAAGACGGGACGCCAACCCATAGCCGCGCACAAACAGTATCACACAAGCAATACAACTTCATTTCAATTTCACAGTTAATCCGAATTAAGTAATCGAAAGTATGTGATGTGTTTATGTAAAATAACTACATAAAAAGCAGCGTAAAGTAACATCGGTCAGTGCGCTCCCCTGCTGGTGTTCTATGTTGTTGTATAGGTGATGTACTTTAAATCAGTTTCTTCGTAAATATGATCACTTACTCGACTTACATAAGATGAGACAGAGGAAGGTGAGTCTGACGGAAAGCAGATCCATATCCCTGAGCAGCGCTGGAAGAACGAACTCCGACAGAGAAAATTTTAATTAGGTCGTAAACGCTTCGCCCTCGCCAAGAAAGCAACCTCGACAGAACTTAGTGGCATTCCTTTCCTGGCTCCTGCCCGCACCGTCTCCGCACTTCCAAACTCCGCATCGGGACGCGCAGATTGGGCGCCCTCCCTGCATGGTTCATCAAGCGTCTCATCCAGGGGTGGGGCGGAGCCAGAATGACGTGAATCCGAAACGGATATATCAAATCGCCCATTAAATTCATTTGAAACCACTTTATAGCATTTCCCAAACCCATTTTTAAAATTATTATTAAAATTAAAAACACATCACCAAGTTATTGGCGATTAAGGAACTATCCGCTTTGTAGTTCTTATATAAAGAGAGACTACTAATTGACTAAAGCGATCTCAAACACTGAGAGAAATCGTTTAAGTATAAATTCCGTCTTTAAAGTAATGCCCGAAAGAAGAAAACATCTTAATGCGTTTTACGTTTGCCATGGTGTGCATTTTATCGTAACTGTACGTTAGAGTTCAACGGTCTCCAATAACCCAATTCACTGCCATAATAGCTGACTAAAATGTTCCATAGACGGTGTGATTAATATCGTTATACACAGAAAACTCTTTAGCCTATAAACATACCTCACCAGCATGAAAACAAATAAAATAAATGACCTACGTCTCATCAACTGGATGTCTTATACGCTCAGACTAATGTTGATTGATCAATGCAAATGCTTTGAAAATTCGAAATTTTACTTGCGTTTCCTTTATTCAATATATTTAAATTCATAGGTGGATACAAATGCATGGGAAAGTTCATATCTATATAATTTACAAATCAAATTTTAATTTAACTTACTTTAAAATGGTTAGGTTTGAAAACAAGAAAACAGTTAGGGCGGAATATAGAGAAATTGTGAAATTGGTTTTCGATCGTTAAAATAGGAGACCAACTTATATAGCATCACAATACCTACCAAACCAGTTTTTCTCAAACCAGTCCTCGGGAATCCCAGGCGGTGCACGTTTTTGCTCCCTCCTATAGTTCCCCCAGAGTTGAGAGGGAGCAAAAACACGGGCCGTCTGGGGATCCCCGCGAGGACTGGTTTGAGAAACACTATATTAAATAAACATGTACACAAAACATACAATGAAAGAACCAGGGTTGCGTAGAATAAACATAATTAACCTTCACATCATTAATCTTCGAAAACAGGAAAATGTCTGAATTTATTAATCAGTAAATAGAGGTGACCGCTAGATGGAGACAGTCTTCTTCAAGAAAGTCCATATCATCCATCCGTCCGTCCCTCCGTCCGTCCATCCATCCATCCATCTTCTAACGGTTTGGAAGTTAAAGAAAGAGTAATTCAGTTGCGCGGTTAATAAAGGCTATTTAGTGATTTGGATTTCTAAAGCTGAGATAAACTCTGTTGTCATTAAGCTTCCGTGACAAAAATATTATGTATAAAATGGTGTTTTATATATGCATGTTAACTCCTACATAAAAAGCAATATTAATCAATTCGTGTGGTTAGGTGTGGGGCTGTCAGGTTTTGGTACGCGACATATATATTACATAATATATTACGACTAATATATTTAGCACGGAATTTCAAACACTTTGTTTCTTTATAACCATTTGTTTATGAAATATTTTTTCGTTGGGTGAGCTGCCAAAGGCTGTCAATCACCTAAATAGTGGGGTAGCCTATACAACACTACCAAACTGATCCATCGTTTCGACATAAAGACAGAGGCGCATCTTGTCAGCAGGCAGGGCAGGCAGCTGCTTGGGGCCCCCAAGCCACTAGATGGCGAATGAGAGCCAAATTTATTAAAATGATGACAAAAACTGGTTAGAGGGGGGGCCCCCCAGTGAATTTTTCCTTGGGGCCCCAACAGACCCTAGGATCACCTCTGCATAAAGAAACAAGAAAAGTTGCCGACTTTAATTTGGAAATGTTGTGAATGTAATGTAAGGTACAATTTGGAATAAATAAGCAAACAAATAAAAGAAATTTTATAGAATTTGAAACGTTCTTTTGTAGAACATAATACTGTATTTTGAAATGTGTGCTATGATGAGGGAGAGAAATTGCACCCTCTACTGGTCAGATGTACTGGTATTTGAACATATTAAATTCATTAAAATTAAATTTTATTGCAAAGTTGTATTTGAGAATGTGGCTTGAATTAGTCAATGTGTAATAATATTTTTTTGTAAATGCATCTATCTATCTATCTATCTATCTATCTATCTATCTATCTATCTATCTATCTATCTATCTATCTATCTATTTGTTTGTTTGTTTATTTCTTTATTTACTTGCAAATGCCCAATCAAATTCTAAGACTCTGAGATGAAAATGCCAGTTCCCTTGAAGGCAGCCTGAGGCATGTCATTTGGATGGGAATTCGATCCCCCTCACCAGTGCTTGGAACTATCAAGTAAGGTAAAACTGAAAACTCATCACTTTTTCAAAAATTCAACATGTCCTTGAAAAAAAAGTCACTTACCCGTTGGATCGCCGGTATGGGACCAGCCTTTAGGTGTCACTGTACTTTCAAGAATAATTCCTTGCTGTTGTGCAGCAACAAAACTGGCCTCAGTGGGAGCTCTGTCTCTATAGTAAGATACTTTCATCTTAACAATGAGCTTAACAGACTAAAGCAGTGCTGTTAAATGCTCACAGTCTAAATAAAAAACTTTCCTTATGAGTTTATGTATATTCATTAGTAATATGATACTCTCTGTAGTGATCACAAAAATGTGTAATAGTATAATTAAAGAAACACTCCTATTGACCAACACAGATAGACATATTAATGGAGGTATGGAACAAAAATTCAGTCACCAGCTGGCTTTGGAACACAACTACATTGAAAGCAACTAATATTAGTCTGTATTGGTGGCACACTTCTTTGCAAAATCTACCCATTGTTAATTAAAAACCTTTATTTGAAGAGAAAAACACACACAATACATACACACACCAAAACTTTCAGCTTTGTGGATGCATGATTTTATTTTATTTTTTGCGTAAAGACTTCCATATGCTAACTGTTGGATGGTATTTCTGTTCAAAGAAATCATGCTACTTATTTTAAAGTATTTACTGTTCATTAAAAAATATATATATATATAAACTTGTCTTTGAGGAGAAACCAGACACACACTATTTGCAGACACAGCTGCAGTTGTTTTCGTTAAAATTACATACTGGAACAAGAACAATTATGCAGGCTTTCTAAACTATAGCAGTTTGTTCAGGCATCTTATTTAAAAAGTCTGGAACTGTGGGAACATGGAGCAACATTTTGGGTTTTTAACATCTGTGTATGAAGAGCAATTTTTCCCCTCTTTCGGAAAGAAAAATACCAGTAAAAGTCACAATATTTATTATATTTGTTATCACATTTTTTTGTTGCTCATTTCTGCAGTCAGGTTTACAGCCAGTGCTGGTTTTCAGGCTTTTGGGAAAACATTCTGAAGTGGCACACTTTTGGCAGACCTGGAATTATTTCTACAGATTTAATGAATTAGTGTGACTGCTGCAGAGAGGCTGAGGGACCAGGCTCCAGTGTGTAGAGTTAAATACAGCTATTCATGCAGCCTTGTCACACTTAATAGAAAACTCCATTCCTCATCTGTCCACATGTTTGTAGCATCTTTGCCTAGCCTCTGGTTTCAGTGCTAATCACTGCTCTGAAAGCATATGTATACATTACTGAGGGCGAGGAATGTGCTTAACAATATAAATGATGTTTTGTTTTTTCATATATCAAAATGGAAACCGTGCAGCCTTGATTCCATAGATTTGCACAATGTACGTCAATATATAAGTCCATACACCTGTATTATTCATCTCTTACTAATGTTCCGCGCAAAAGAGCTCATTCTGTGTAGAGATAACATTTGCCACTTTATTCAGCTTTTTTAGGATAGGCTGTGTGGTGGCTAAATAAGAAGAGCAATGATTTCTGTGGATCTATAGGAAAAGTTTCTCTCGGTCGTTCCTGAGGAAGAGACGGGAAAGCTCTGAGTGAGCAGCATGCAGTCCGGCTCAGCTCACACATCCCGGTCCACTTTCTCTCTGCTGGAGTTCAAAAGAATGCGTGCGATTGCAGGCCTGCTAGATTCTACTCAGAGTTTGTCAGTGATGTTAATTCTGCTAGTTAATTTACACAGCTCACACTTGAACTATGTCCACTTCTGAAGTACTTCAAAGCAGTAGTCAGACATGAACGCTTGTACACATTGCACATTTCTGTACATATCAGTATGCAGAACGTGATTGCTTTTATTTTTTAATCTTCTATTTTATACTTCTTATTGTTTTTTAAATTTATGTTATGTTTATTCACCAATACTGTCAAGACAGATTCCTAGTTCATGCAGGTCTACCTGGCCAATAAAGTGAATTCTGATTTTGATACGTTCTGATACACTGTTACATGTAATTCAATTAGGCCTATAGGTAAACTTGACCATAAAATGAATTGTATTACATTTTGTTGAAACTGAGAGGCAAGCTCTAGTCATGAGTCTCCACAGATGTTTACTGTTAAGAGATGCCCATATGCTGTGTCAGTACCCTTGGTCACTGGTTATAGTGTAGTGAAGGTGAACAGTATTCGTTTAATCATGCATAGCATGCATTCTTTATATTTTCTTTGTTATCTTGCTTAGACCTTTTTAGCTGCACACATCATATTAAGGTGAAATTAAGGAAGATATACTCGAAAGAAACAACTTGCAGTCTGTGAAATCCTTAATCCCGCTCGGACACACGGAGCGGTGTATCGAAGCGAAGATAGCTGGGCTCCGAGTCAGTTTTCGTGACCTATATAGTGAGAGCAAAGGAGACAGCAGAAGTGTTGGGTTTCAAATCCAGTGCTAAGACAGTGAGTTGCCAGATGACCTTGGGTATGTCACTTCATACCATCTGCTACCTCTGTCTTGTTCTGTCAGCACACCTCTGCTCCAGCTAAAGCATGACATTTCATTTTGTGACATGCGAGGAAACTAATCACCAAAAAGCAAAATCGAGAACAGGTGTAGTGAGGAGATTTGTGTTTTTTTTGTAAATGACTTCACTTAAATATATTGTTTTGTGCCGTTTTGAGTTAAATCGGAAATAAAGATTTATGCTTCATTACAGGATCTGTGAATAAGATTTCAAGCATGGCGATGGATCCTGGGCATTCAAGAGTTATTACTTAGCAATATTTGTTCTGCAACTCATGCAGGACAGCATTGTTGTACAATAGCTCAAAGTGCCTCAGTGCAGATGGGTGGCAAAAAACAAAATGCTTCATCTTAATGGATTGTGACATTGCTAAAGTATATGACATGATTACCTTTTTATAGATTTATGGACATAATATCTTTGTCTTCATTTTTTGAGATAACATAGTGAATAAAAACAGTGAAGATCCTACTCAGGAAATGGCGTGGTAAGATTTCTCAGTAATCAGGCAAAATTCGTATATGTGTGCACCATTAGGAAAGTGTATGAGTGTACTGACAAAAAACAGCCACAAAGAATTATTCATTGTTTGTAGACCAAACGTGGAATTTTTGTCAAATGGGATTTACCCTAACAAAATCAGTTTCTAAGTTGAATCATTAAGTAAAAAAATCTGATTATGATTTAGGCACTGAAACACTGGGAATATTATTCTAAAAGAAGACTGTTTTGTTATAGAACATTTTGTAGTTTACGTTTTATAATGAGGCAACTCAGGCTACACAGCTTCTGGGTAGATATGAGAACTGGCCAGTTCTGGGGCCAGAACTACCAGGCTCTTGTTTAAGGTTCATTCATCCTTATTCATCAGGCAAGTAATCATAGCCTTATGAACTTTTTTAATACAAACAACTCAAGAATGATTAAACACTTTTATCGAATATTTATTTTTGTATTTATATTGAACTGAGATGATATAAAATGGATCTGAGTGGAGCAACCCCTGTATGAATCTCAACTGTTGTAAATATTTCAGTATTTGTTAGACTCTTCTTGTTGCTCCCCCTTTTACATTGACATCAATTAATTATATAGTGAGGTTTTTTTTTTTTCCAAAGGCATGCATTTTTTTTTCCAAAGGTTCATGATTGAAATTTTTAATAAAAGGGAAAATTGGCATCAAAGAAGTCAGTAAAATGCGATTATAGTGTAGAGTTTCCGTGTTGCCTAGGTCGATTTTAATTATTTTAGTTGTAAAACACAATACTCATAATTGTATCTGTCTCAATAAAACATTTGCAATCAATGTTATTGTAATGTCCTGGAATAGTTAAAAGGGAAAGTTTTGAGGGAAAAAAACTTGTGGGTATAGGTATGCATTGTATAAATGTTCATAGCATATTGTGTGAGAGGACATGACACTGTGAAGGAAAGTATCTTGTTACATTGTGTTGTTTTACTTTTTGAAAAAGTAGGTGCTTACTGACACTTCCCAAAAGCAGGTGTTTGTAAGGTTTCTCAATAATTTCAAGTTAAACAATATTAATAACACTGGTACAAAAATAAATTCACAGCTAATCAATATATAACAAACCAAAATGAAGTTATTGAATTTAGCTCAGTTTAATCATTGTGAATGTGTATGACCTAAATATTCTAAATAAAAAATCGTATATCATTATTCATTCTTTTCATTAGTATATAAGAAAATATACAGCGCCTTTGCAAAGATCCTACTATGACTAGACTTTATGTGGACGGAAACCGCACAACAAAATCAAAAAGAGATATTCTGTTGACCATGATCTGTTAATAATCTGACAATGTTCTGGAATATCTGCTGAGTTTAGCCCTCTGAAAAGACATGGAAGATGAAGGTGCCCTAGTCATTATTAGGATTATCCAACTACAGCCCAGATGCTGCCCTCAGCAGTTCATGGCAAGGAAGCCTACATCTACCATGCATTTTGACACAGATTTGAAGATCTTTCATCATGAAATAATAATTTACTGATTTCATGCCAGGAACAATCTTGGCGATGCCTCACCGGTAACCAATCAAGAGTTTTTCCTCAAATTTGGTCTCTGTTTTATAAACATAAAAAGTTAGGCTTTGAAAATTAAGGGAAACTATATAACAGGGTTTACATTTTATGGTTCCCTTCGTTCACAGAAGAAGAAATGATGTCAAGAATAGCTATACAGACAAAAAACAAATAATATAATACTATAATCATATGGTAATAAATAATAAAATGTCTTTCTTAGACTTGTAATGTCCTTTTGCTGTTACAGTCAGGGTATTTGAACCAATTTTAAAATGCCTCTACTTGGTTTCCATTGGAGACTGATATGAAAAGGCATGAACAGAGTCTGGGAAATTGTTCTGACCTTACAGTTCTTTAGAGAGGAAGCTTGCCACCTCACACTAGGTTGAGTGGCCATCCGTCCTGACCCCACGTCTGAAGAAAACCCCTCCCCTTCATAAACAGGGAACTTGGCTGGAGCCTGATTGTATTACTTCCACTGTACTGTAACATAAGCGCAAGCCTTTCACATCCCCTAAGTCATACATGAAGTCACACTTCGACTATTTGCTGGAGTTTTCGGGGAAAAAAAAGCTTAGCCAACAAAAAACAGACTCATGGAAGCTGACAAGGTCAGAACTTCGAGGTCTGTTGTTACATGATTCATTCTGGAAAGTTCTTGCATATGTCCTGCCTGCAGGCCTCATGTGGGCCTTGTAACCATAAAGCCCAAGTAACAGCATGCCAGCCGCAGTGCTCATGAGTGAAAATGAAGACCTCCGGTGTGCGGTCTGCATTTTTAAGAACGTGACCTTTGTAAACGTCACCCGTAAAAGGTACCAGCTTTCTGACATATGACTAATGATCCAACCATGCTGCCCAGTTTTAGCTTAAATGAGTTTGTGCAGATAAACTGCACGGAGGCCTACCTTCTTAAAAGGACTGGGCACAATCTACTGCAGTGATACTGTCACTGTTGGCTCTCTCTGTTTAGAAAGGGTTTGTAAATTTTGCTTTTATTTCCAGAAACGCATAAGTAAGGCTTGATCTCTGGGTGTAATATGTCAACGAGAATTAACCCTTGATGCTAATGCAATTCAGCAAATGTACACGTACCAGTAATTGTGGGACGTAGCTGTCAGTAATTGCAGGCCTGGTGTAATTTTACTCTGAAAAGCAGGCTTCAATTTGCCTCAATCAGACGGTTTATAAAAGGTGCCCAGAGAAGCTACGCTATCGCTGGTGGTGAAACGGCTGTCGGCTCCAGGAGCATCTTCTTCTGTTTAGCTCTTTTCAGGAGTCACTGGCTTCTGCAGCTGGCATGTCCTAGTGTTCAGGCCCTCTCATCGTGTGAGAAGCCTTATTAACGTATTTACAGCATCATATTTATTTCCCCAGTAGTAAAGGAGGTATTCTTAAATCTCTTTAAGGATTTCACTCGCGTGCTTTCCGTAATCAGCCATATTCAGCTCATATTATAATACCTACCTGTATAGCAGTCTGACACGTCGAACATTAGCCATTTTTTCTCTGAATTTGTGCACATGCATGATTGATCAAAGCCTATTATTTATTATGTGAGGTATTATTTATTATGTAAGTACTATTTGTGGGCAAAGAACACGTTTAACGTTGATGAATTGCAGACATATTCCTTAAAAAATAAATAAATAAATAAATAAAATAAAAATATATATGTGTATAAAAAAAATCTCTTGGTTTCATGCCCTGTATTTAGTTTGGAAAATTCTTGAGGAAATCATCTTCTCCTGATCTTACTTGAAATAAAAAAAAACAATAAGTAATTTTTCTTATTTGAAGTGGCAATTGATTTTTAGCAAATGATGCTCTGTGGCCTGTTGTGTTAAGGCTCCATGAAACAGTTGTGCTTTTTTCTCATTTTGACAGGCGCTAACTCACGGCAGGGAGAAACTACATCTCTTTCTCATTTGGAGGAAATAACAGGGGTAGAAATGCTTTGCCAGACAAACAAAACGACACCCAAGACTACACTTAGGGTAGCAGTAAAACCTTTGTTTTATTTCGTTTAAACTGCCAGGCAGTCATGTTCTGATGCTACTGGGCAATTTAAGTTAGAAACCGTTCAGAATTGACAAAAACATTTATTCGGGGTTCACAACATTTTCCAGCCTACATGAGAGATAGCAATTTCAGTAGAAATAAGTAGGACTTACAATCTAGGCCGAACGCTTGGCTATCTGTTCTTCCTATTCAGATTTTCATGACCCATGTAGGAAATCTATGCCACAAAATGATTTATTTAAATGGCTTTCAAAGTTCAATGACAGGAAATTGCAAAGGAAAGCATGTAATAGTTGGACAGTTTGAAGTAGGCAGCTGGGCAAACAGGTATTCAAATCAGGATCCCGAATACAATTCCTACAGATCTTGACTATTCCCTTTATTCCTATTTTAAAGACTTCTGGAATATTTGAGACATTTTCTTTAGCACTGACAGTGAGCCTGTGTGTGAAGAGACTAGATAAGTGGAATAATAGTGACGAGAAAATCTTGAAAAGTGGCAACACGACACAGATGTATTTATGATGCTCATAGGAAATGTTTATTTAGATGGATTGTCCTTATCTATGACTTCCTCATGGCATTGCTCTATTAAAAATCCAAAATATAAAATCCAATTTGTGATATTGTAACTTTGAATATAATCTCACTATTCACCACATATAGTGAAGTTCTGATGAAATTTCAATGGTTTAATCAGTCCATTAACTTCACATCATAAAATGTGTTAGGAGTAATTTCAACCTGAGTTATATTAACTGGTGATGAAGATGTAATATTTCTTGAATATTCTTCTGGAACATGAGGATGCGAATGCTGAGTGAATATATGGATTTGTTAATGACTCATATCAACACATTGCTTTGTGGATTGTTGTAAAGAAGCTACTTAAGTTTGAGGTGTACCATGTATTGCACAATGTGCTCCCTGGGTTTGTCCTGGGTCACCACTGGATCAGCACAAATGGATAGCTTGCTGCTATCCCTGACTGATAGTCTCACTCCACAATGGAGTTAATTTAAAGGATCTGAACATAGGAGCCTACATGTGTACTTCCCATCATTGAGTAATTAAAAAATTCACTTATTGTGGATTTATAGCCCTTAATTTATGGTTTAATTGGCATCAATATGACATTGTAGGAAAATTACAACAGATCATTAGATGGGTGTGTTGTCATTTTTCCTGCCATCTAGCCGTCTTTGAGTTCATTGTGATGGTCTCATGTTGATATGATAAACATTTCTCACTGATTTGTGAGCACAGGGCTGCCTCCCACACATTGCTGCTTAATTACCTTCACATACTGCCATAGCATTTTCTCAACAAGGATGCTTTTATTGCCGTTAAGGTCGGGGTATTTTTTACAACCATCCAGATTCATGATAAACATAAAGATATACAAAGAAGGGGAACAGTGTCTTTAGAGCCTGCTGTTAAAGGTCAGGGCAGACTGCATGTACATGTTTAACAAGTTAAAAAGCTTATTGTCTGTACTTTATGGATTTACAATACCACAATAAAATACTTGTGAAATTGTTTTCTTGTCTTCACCCTCTCTATTTCATTTGTACTGCTCAGGAACATTTGTTCACCAATATTTTTACCATAATATTTTAACCTTTGAGCTAGGATAATCAAAAATGTTTTCAGTGACGCTAAATATATTTAGCCACATTTTTACTAAAACATTATTTTGGTTCAGTTTATAACCACAAAAAATTACTAAAAGACTTAAAATGTTATTATGGCGATTTAAAATACAAGAATGACTTAGGGCAAAAAATCTACATGATTATATTATAATGCTTGTGGTTTCAGTTACATCCAGATGATGTCTATTTGTTCTTTGATTTAGTAAACTTTCTGAACCTTATCAGTGTTACTGTGATTGAGGGGGGATACAGATGTTTTAAATGTATATGTAGGACAGAGATTGTATGCTACTGTAATAAGAGAGTTGGTGTTTATTTCTATAATATCAATGAAGAATAAAAAAATACACTCAGTGGCCAGTTTGTTAGGTACACTGACTTGTTAATGCAAACCACATGTTTCTCAAAAGAGTGAATCATGTGGCTGCAAGTAAATACATACAGCATGCAGGGTCACTTAGTGACTAGCTAAGCATTAGAAGGGCTGAGACGCCTGATCTTGAATTTGAATGTGGTGTGATTGCTGATGCTGGATGTGGTGGTACCAGCATCTCAGAAACAGCTAAGATCCTGGACTTTTCACGACCTGCTGTGTCTAGAGTTTACAGAGAAGGGTGTTATGAAGAAATGCATTCAGTCATTGGCATTTCTGTAGCTGAAAAAAAAAAAGCTACAACAGGAGGGGTTTGAGGGGAATGGCCAGATTCGTTAAAGCTAACAGGAAGGCCAGAAGTGCAAAAGTTACAGCTCAGTACAACAGTGGCATGCAGAATCGCTTTGCTGAACACGCAATTTGTCTACCCTTTAAATGGTTCTGGAGGCAAACGTGGGTCCTAACAGTACTTGCCAGGTGTACCTAAAAAAGTGGCCACTGCATGCATGCGCAACCTTCACTATGCAAGGTCACAGTGGTCTTACATTTTAAGTAACATGCCATACTATTTTGGTTAATTACTCATCTCAGCTTTATGTAGAGTAGGCCCCTTCAACTTAAAGGCAGCTTCTGATCTATCCCATCTACTCAACATATTGTTGTCTTTATAGATCAGAAATAAAAGAATGGTTCTGAAACCAATAAATTATGCAATACTTCCACAAGCTGACATGACAAATGAAACGGGATTTTTTTTGCAATTAGGAATCAGGAAAATCTCAAATTAAGTTTTGCTGTTGACACGCTTTCTCTATGTGGTACGAATAACAATCAGGCAAAAAATATTAAAATTCCAACCACATCATTTAAAGGTCATTTCTTTTACCCAGATAGGCTGTTTGGCAGGCATGATATACAAGAAATAGAAATAAATGACATAACAGGGATCATGGAATGCAGTCCAGTAGTATCTCCCTTGGAATGAAAGAAGAACGCTTAAGAGCAAGGTGGCTCTGTCACTGAGCAATAAATTCAGCCGAAATCTGTGTGACCTACATCTCTTAGAAAAATACCCCCTTTTTAGCATGGTTCACATTCTTTTTTTTCCTCCAGACTATATCTGCCGTAGTTGTGTGACAGCTGACTATATGCATACTGACATAAATTGTAACAGTCATTTTTTCCAGAACGCGCCCTTTGTCTTAAGGCCAGTCGTTTATCACATTCAAAGGATGTAAAGACACCGTATTAGGAAGAGAAACCAATTATATATTATCTCTGTGCGTGTGTATGAATAAGCTAATGGATATATATCACTTTTAACAGTATTATGTATTATTATTAGGAGTAGTTATAGTAGTAATATTTTTCTGGTAATTCATGCTTACATTACTGCAAGCCCTGTGATCATCTATTATTAAATAATTTATTTAATAATATTTAAAAAGTCCAAGAAAACACTTTGGCAACCACTGGTAAATAAATAAAAAATATTTCCTCTCAGTCTTTTGAACCCTGCAGTTTAATCCTGTTTTGCTTAAGGGAGTAAATGCACAAATCTGGATGAAAAAATGCAGCTGCTCGGAAAAAAAAAACTACTGCAACGAGAAATGTAATAAACTTTTAGCACATCTAAATAAGAAAGGTAGAAAGAAAGTGAGTTTAAGTAAAACTTAAATTACACAAAAAAAAGCCACAGGAACAACAAATAAAAATGCTAAGCTGCTTCAAACAGCCGCATTTTCCCAATTCGCTGCAGGAGGTCAAACACAATAATTCGCTCATCACCACCAAGAGAAATGTAGGGATGTTTTTCAATTTCTTTTTTAATTATGTGTGCTGATTTGATCATTAGAAATGGCAAAATTGCTGTAAAATACAAGGCCCTGGAAATAATTAAAGCAACAGTGAGGGCGTTAAGCAGCCCCCATATGTGTAGCATAAGGGCTAGCGGCTTCTGCA
Organism: Gnathonemus echidnorhynchus; assembly: GCA_026776725.1. Lineage (NCBI taxonomy): Eukaryota > Metazoa > Chordata > Actinopteri > Osteoglossiformes > Mormyridae > Gnathonemus > Gnathonemus echidnorhynchus. The sequence goes on from JAODJU010000033.1 coordinate 8,900,930, forward strand.
TCGACGCGGCGCTCTCTCTGGTGATCTACTGAGTCTAAAGGCATTGGAATGGAGTCAAGCCAAGAGGGGAAAAAGGGGTGACTCACAGGCAGGGGTGGAATTACAGGCATTAATAGAGAACAGATGGACTGGGCTTATGATTAGAGATGCAGAAGTAGTGCAACAGAACAGCGGCCACAGAGGTAGTCAGTCCACAGTGCTGAAATGACTCTTGTGACATGCCTGTCACCAGTTCAGCATTTCAGACTTAGTTGGAAATGGAGACATATAATTAATTCTTTGTTGTAGTTTTTCTTTTTTTTGGCCATGGGAATGGCCTCACAAGAGTAGACAGACAGCTGGTATTGAGGCATTATGGGGTGTGTTTATGTAATATACTGAATTGTGTTTATTTAAGCATTCTATTGATTTTATCTGTTGCATGTTTAATTCTACCTTGTGCTTATTACCTTTACTTTCAAGTTGTTGTCAGTTATTTTTTTCCCCACATGAAACAACAACGTCTCATTGCCTTAAGTCAACCATCACTCAGCACGGTACTATTTAGGTTGGAACTTCAGAGGCCCAACTATAGGTAACCTAAGCTGGTCTAGATTGCAATCAAAAAATCCAAAAAAAAAAAAATTAAGGAGCACATGACAAAGAACAGTACTAATATTCCGCGGAAAACTAGTTGTAGAAGGACATTAAAGAGAAGATTTACAATGAGCATACTGGACTTGGACATTATCACTCCTGTCTGCAAGCACCACTGAAGCACAGTGAGACGCAGCCATGACTGAGCTGCTAATGAGCTAATCACCTGAGGGGATTCTTCTAAGCTTACTGAAACAGCCAGGGAGTTAAACACACATCCCTCAGTGTCCTCCCCGTGCGTGTGACCCGCAGACCAATGGACCGAGTGTTGCAGCAGGCGGCCAAGTCAGGCAGCATCTGTTCCTCACTGCTGAGGTAGGAGCCAAGACAATCGGTATCACGTAGGTAGCGGTGGAAAAAAAAAAAAGCCCTGCACGGAGCAGACGTCAGGCTCACGGTCTGAAGTTTGTTGCTTTTTAAATAAATAAAAAGAAGACTAAGTGACACGTCAGTGCAATTTAGAAGGAAAACAGCGGCGCCACTGAGAAGGAATGGCTGCTTTTTCTGCAGCACTCGTGTATACAGTAACGCAGGGCTTAATTTGAATCACGTGAACAAAGACTCCTTCCAGTCGCCGGGCTCGAAATCAGGAGGTGATTTTTTTTCGCTCAACAGCAGTTTATTTTCATATTCAGCTGAAAGGTTACCAGCGGAGGTTTCCATAGATTCCATACTGTCTATAAATTCATTTTACTCATATGAAGAAAATTAGCCCATATTGTAAGCCCTTAAATTGATACAAAGATAGGGATAGAGTTACTTCTTCCTGCTATTCAAGACTTATTGCTTTATTTATGTAAAAAATTTATATTAAAGGACAATGCTTAAGAGGATACAGGAATACATGGAAACCAGAAAAGTAACAATGATAATGTTTTTCATTTTGATAATACAAAGTAGCTACAATATGTATAAAAAATATGCCCCACAGCTAGAGAGACATGGACAACAAAATGCTTTCATCAGCAATCTCAAAAGTGTAATTCAAATCAAGAAAGACATTGCTTTATTATGCCCATGCCTGATTAAACTAACCTAAACGCAACAAGATTCAAAATAGGATATAACACGCAGGAAATTGCCGAAATGATTTGCATAGGGAAGGGGAGCAGCCTACCTCCTGACACTTCATCTAGAATCCAGGAATGTCTGGTAATTCTTCACATCTGGATTCCCCTTCTGAAACTGTCAAGGCCAAAGCATAGGCCTAACATGACAAGTTCTGTAAATTTTATTATCTGCTGGCTGCCGAAAAAAAAAACAAGGCTCTTTTTTTTTGATGTGAACTGGCTTTTCATCTTTGGTAAGGTCTTTCGTCCAATTTTGGACAGAGTGATGAAATGCATTGAAGTAACTAGCTAAAGTACGGGATATTTGTGATACGCAAAGAAAAAAAAAACAAAAAAGAAAAGAAATCAGGAATAGCGGAACATGAGGAAAATGCAGTCAACACTGCAGCAAACATGACAGCTTTTTCGTGTAGTTTTTCAAAAGAAGACAATAAAGGTTAGTTAGATATGGAATTACTGTGGCTTTATCCACATTTTTACCTAAACTTAAAAACTATTCGATGCCACTAGTTATTTTCTGTCATACAGACACTTAACATAGTTTAAATTCGTCAAATTTCTCATATATGTATAAACTGTTTATCTGATAGTTAATTTGCAATCCATGACCTGTCTAGATATATACCAGTGTATATCAGATCAGCACTATTGATTTCTACTTTTTAAACAAGATTGAAAACATGTTTTTATTCATTAGCATTTAAAGTACCTGATGGGTAAAATGTAATTGTTTTATTCATTTGAATCTTTTATTTTATTTTATTTTGTTTTATTCTTGTGTTTCTTTGTGTCTACTGGTATTTTGTACAGCACTTTGGTTGACATGTGGTGCCTTTAAATGTACTTTATAAATGTAGTGACTGATTGAATGATTTATTTCGATCAAGTGATTGATATACTTCTGACAGCATTTACAGTATGATGTACATCGAAATTATTTGCACACATGATTCATTGCTACATTATCTTTGACCAAGTTTGGTCCTTCATGGTTGTGTGAAGATCATCTGAACGGTGTAACAGTCTTCCCCTAGCATTTAACACAGAACTTGCGGCCTTTCACTTTGCGCTGCTTCGACATTGTTTTCTGCATCATTGTTTTGTCCTCTGTCATTATATCACTGCAGTGCCCAGCCAAGCCTCAGGCTGGCCCTCAAAACTGAACATTTAATGTTTAATAAACAGTGAAATGTATACCATCCATCTCCCACACCGTTTATGCAGTACAGGGTCGCAGTGAGCCTAGAGCCAAACCCAGGAAGCACTGGGTGCATGTCACTGGGGCATCCCGGGGGGGATGTCGTAGCAGGGCATACACACACACACACACACGACAATCTTAACCCCTACCCAGCCTAACCTTAACCATAAGTAACTGAACAAAGTGCAAAGCATGTGGCAGATTTTTAGGTTTCTCCTTTTGGGGACTGCAAAAATGTGCCCACAAGGTCAAAATACCAGGTTTTTATTACATTGTAGGGACTGTGTGGGGACATTTAGTCCCCACAATATAGTACAAACACACACGCAGATGGGGGTGGGATTTTAAACACTGTAGCACTAACCACTAAGCCACCCTGCTGCTCATTAAAAATCAGTTTGTTGCAGTAGACTGCAAAACAATGGCATGCATAAACATACACAAAAACAGATTTCATGTACATGTCATGGGTCACTTTTATAATTCTAGGGAAATCACTGAGTAGCCTGAATCAGTGCAAGGTCCTTGGCATTTTTCTGATTGGTACAGCCTGTCTGGCTATTTTAGTGGCCTTTGATCACAATGGACTATCCATGTCCAGAGTGTCTTTATTTAGGGCAGCTTCATAATTACTTGATTAGTAATATATGTAGCGATTTCCCTAATTAGGGGGTGGATTGTGCAATAAGCTTCATTGGAGAGGTTTCAGAGGGAACAGACTGGCTTCTGGTTTTTCTCATAAAAAAGTAGTGAATATTCAATAAATATTCTGCTTGTACTAACAACTGGACCTGGAGGCTTTTCTTACCTGGTTCTACACTGTACTTTGCATGTATTTGACTGAAAAATGTTGTGCTCACTTGAAATATGTTTACAGAAAGAGCAAAATATGATATAAAGCACAAACATTTCAGTCACAATCATTGATAACGGTACATTAATTTCTCATTAAAATTCTTAGGCATAAATTAAATTATCACACTCAGGCTTTTTTTCCGAGAAAAATAGCTATGTAGAGAATTACATTTCAGAGTGATATTTATTAACTTTCGTGACATGGAGGATTTAGACACAAAAACAATTTTGTTTCTGCAATGAAAATGCTTAGACAGAAACGTGAAAGGTATTCTTAAGGAACAAGATGATTATAACTGGTGTATTGTGATGTATTATGAATAATGTTCTGACATTGCAGACAGCATGAAAGACAGAGAACCTTAAATTAATTTAAAAGGGTCTCGAGCCACATTCCAGTGGATGATATGATCCAAAGTCCATCATGATAACTTAGAGAGGGCTGGTTATACATGTGAGTTCATAGAAAACTGTTTTGCGTGTATAATTGTGTGTGTGTGTGTGTGTGTGTGTGCGAGCGGGCATACCTTACCTTATGGGGACACAATGTTTCCACAACGTGATATGGTTAGGGCTGGGTAGGGGTTAAGGTTGTTATAGTTAGCATTAGCATTTTTCCCATAGAAATTAATGAGCAGTCCCCATAAGGATATGTTTACCCGACATGTGCGTGCATGTGTGTGTGTTTGTGTGTGAGTGCTTGTGTGTATTTGTGCAAACAAGTTTGCTTTAAACAAACCTACAGCTTGTGACCACTTCTGAGTGAGATATTGAGGTGGTGGATTTTATACACAGCACAATCTTGGGATATTATAAAACTGCCAGTTATGTTCTTGATGTCATAATGCAGCAGAAGGTCAAGGGATGTCTATTTTAGTACTTCCAAACCCAAACTACAAAAGTTATTCTTTTTGTGGAAACTCCCTCCACCTTATAAAAAAATAATAAATATTCTAGCTCATCTCACACTCCAGTTTATGTAACACACCACAGGAACATGGAGAAAATATCATACTTATCATTATCTGCAGGGCAGATACATATATGAGTACAGATGTAAAAGTTTGCCTGCCTAATGCAACATACAGTTTTTAGAGAAATGCACCTTATTAATGATTGAGTGAAATAAAATAAGAACCCAGCTGCTGTAAATATGAAACAATGAGGGAGCAGTTATGCTTCATTGCTGTTCAGAAACAAGGTGACATTTTTAATTTGCTGGCCACATCCATTACACACACAACCTTTTAAACAAATGGAAATTATTAACAGGAGTGAGGTTTCCATTAGGCAAATGGTGAAGGGGCCCAGCACTATAGGTGTGAAATTAATCCTTTCAAATTAATGGACAGTTATTTAATGTAATTTGAGTTCTTTTGGTTTCACAGTATTTTAATAATGCCATCTTTGATCTTTGGTCTTTTTCAGTACAGGGTCTGTAAAAGTCCCCCTTAACTAAAATGAGTCTATATGACTTATAATAGTTTCTTAAATAATTTGTAGTAGAATTTTCGGCATCAAAGTTCAAACCGAATACTGGACTGTTTTCTTGTTCACGACGCCACCCAGTGAATTCACAGCAATAAATGAGAGTAGGTGACGTGCGAGTGGTAAATCGTAATTATCGTTTCATGACATGGAACAGAACTTATACTCTGCTGGACTGCACCTCCATATTATTAATAATAATTAAAAACAAACATTGGCTGCAAAATATGTGTGTTTATGAATAACCAGACAAAATTTTAAAAAAGGTATTTAATTTTCAGCTCAGTTTAAACAATGCTATATTCATTTCATACAGAATGATACATATACAGTGATCAGAAAAACAACTTGTTGTTGTTCTTGAATTCTGGCAGTAGCTAATGTATTTATTTTGCCTCATTGAATGCAGTTACTTAGATAGTACTACTGTATTACTCACGACACGTTGCCACCCAAACATCTACTTTAGGATAAATGGTGCCATTGAAACTTTATTGTATGGATGGAACTATTTAGCAATAGCAGAACACTTAATACAAAGTTTTTCCCTTTTCCCTTATTGCCAGCAATACTGGAGTGGAAATATTTGCATTTTCAGGAAGTATTGCAATAACTTCACATTTTTATTGCTATTTAATAAAAAAAATAGTTTTAATGCCACAAACAAAAATCATTATATGCTGCCACAACTGCTTTGTTTTCAATATGACGGCTTTTGCTTTTGGATTTAAATCATATATTTGTATTTCACCTAAATCATCATTTTAAAATCCCGAGGGAAATTATCTCAGGTCATCATGCCGTCAACATATCTGATGTGGCTGAATCTTATATTTTCCTTATGAGAATAAGGGTCATAACTACAACGCAGAAGTCTTCATAAATGCCGTCACAGCCTTTAATCTCCGACATCCACCAGAGCGCCGGACAATTAAAATGATACACTGCTCGGAAAAATCTGATGCAATTTGCAATTTGTCGCAGAACCATGTTAAGACTGTAGGACACAGCACATAAAGGCAATGATAAAAGTCAGCACAGCATGCAGCGCACTGTAATATACACCAGATTTACAGACATGTTTAATGTAGGATTTGCAAGTATAATACTTGCAGAATTTGAGGAGAGGGAATATAATTTCCGACATTAAACCCAATTTGTTTATTGAAGCCTGAGTTAGGGTTGGGGGTTTTGCCTCTCTACCTAGAAAGTAATATAATTTTTAGCAGCAATGAGGATATGATATATGTGACTGTCACAAAATAATAATAATAATAATAAATATATGGGAAAGTAGATGGCTAGATACCCAGTGTGCTGGCATCTCTTTCCTTTGCTATTACTTGGTCATTATTGTTGTTATTACTATTAGTATTACTACCCAGAGTATTTGATGATACAGTAATGTCTATGTCTGCATTTATGAAATCAAGTAAAAATGGTGATCCTTGTGGCATTAATGTGGTAGAACTAGATTGCTTAGTATATCTCGTTTTCCCTGAGATTTCTAATCACTTATTACAGAAATGTTCATAGTTGAATAACAGAATAATGTACACAACCTAAGTAAATTTTAGTTACTCCAACTACTGGAAATATTTATAAACCAAATTGCGACGTTAAATACTTTGTAGCAATTGAACTTCCTGTAAATATCTAATTTCCAAACTACAAACTGCAATGTTCTTAACTACTTAGGCAGTTTTTCAAAGAGCTTTTAAGTGGAAGCATCTATACTACAGACACCGAAGGAATATCTGAGCGTGAAGGTAGTTTAGTTTTGGGTGGAGTCAGCTGGAAAGTAAATTTGCATATGTCGTGTGCTGCACTTTCATAGAATGGACTTCCTGATGAATACACACGCTCTGACAGCGTAATACAAAGCTTTAGAAACCTGCTTGAGGCATGAACGTAATTTCGAAGCCGGTCCTGATTTGTCAATCGTATCTCGCTAAATCGAGGGTTACGTGGATGAGATGTAGCTACAAGGATGAGTTTTTTTGCAGAGTAATATTCTTGACGCTAATAACAGAAGAATGCCAAAAGGCTATGAATAAATGTGTGAAAAAATACAGCAAGATTTCCAGTAGTTGGCGTAACAAAAAATATAGCAAGATAATGGTAGAGAAACACCATTATCCATATTAAGGTAGGGCAAATTTAACTAACCTTAACTATGTGCAGACATGGCCATGCTAAAATGACACATGTTTGGAGGTAGATACGGAATGTGGAGGACCCCTTTAAGAAGTATAGCAGGTGACCTTAGGCATTTAGTCTAAAATGCTTGAAGTCTTAGGATTGCATGGAATCTCTTGACAAGCATCATCACTCCTTTTCTAATACTCGGAGATTGATGGCTCTGTTCTGTCCTGCATCGTTTCTGTTGAGTACGGCTGACAACAGGGATGGAGTGGTTTGTGTTTTATCTTTGTCTTGGCAACGTGTAGGAGGAGGACACCTTAATGCCAGCAGTCTATAATTGATCTATGGGCCTTAGGGCTTTTTTCCTCTGCATTTCAAAACTCTAGTGCCGAGAGCATTGAAGCACAACTTCTTTAAGTAACGATTTAGTGATGAATCAGTGTTGGTCTACAATGCAGAACATGAGCACTTGATGCATTTTTGTCATTTTTTTATATGTGTTTGTTTTCAACAATTTCAAATATTATGTATGAATTCATTCCCAAAATAATGTAATGTTTCTTTCCATACACATCACTACTGTTGCAGTTTTCAATTTGGGCTACAGTCTAATCTAAGTTACTGGAAATGATCTGATCAGTTCTTGTTTTCTCAGGTACAGAAACTTGCAGGCAGGATTACAGAGTAATTTACTGGATCTGCAAAATAATATGTTTATATGGTTATATTTTGTTTAAAAAGCAATATTTAATACTTGTCATGTCCTGTTGAACATCTTCTATTTTATGTACTTGTTATTACAGACAAGCCACATCAATGTCTTCTCCGTATTAGATGTGGCACATTTATTATACTGTATAAGACATGACAGGCAATAAATTACCAGCAGAGAAAAGAAAAGCTTTTAATAACTTTGTATCACCTATAAATATACGTTATGCATTTTTCTTGAAAGACACAGTGATTTTGTTCGTTTTGCCGTGATTCTACCCATAAAATACCAAGTCAGCCCCAGACCCCACCTACGTTCTGCGCCATCTCCTCAAAAGCACCTACTCAAAGGACCATCCCATCAAAAATGTAGTCAGGTACAGAGCCAGTCACGTTCCGTTCCCTTATAAATAACTGCATTTTCAGCCAGGGTCCTGGATTTTGATGCCACAGAATAGAATAACGCCGGGTTCTATGGCTTTTTTTGCGACTGTCACTGATCCCCCGGTAGAAAAAAAAAGTCAGATGAATAGCGAAGCATTCAGACCCAGAACTGAGCTGCGGAGGATTGTCTTGGGAGTAATCCCCCACTATGGGGTCTGCATCCCCTGTCATTACTATCCGATAACCATGCTGTGACGCCATGTCTGCAAATGACAGCTTTACAAAGGCGGCATCTCCGGGCACTGGGGGTGCTTCTTGCTGTGCACTGCTGTGCGTGGAATCTGTATTGGTGAAATAAAGGCGACGAGCACGATGCTGACAATAAGTGCCCGGGTGCTGAGATCTTGTCAGGCCACGGTTTGACCACCCAAATCCTCTGTTCCCTTATGCCATCTTCACCCTGCTCCATGGTGGTCAGAGACCTGGGCTCTGCCAGGGGTGGAGGCCCGCAGAACTGACAACTGTTACAATGGCACCGGTCGAACCTCAGGTCTCATATAAAGACAATAAGAATTCCCCTGTACACAAGGAACAGACATGGTGAGGAATATATAATGACACTGCCCATTTTACTCTGCCTTTTACATTCAGATTACCTAGCTGGTATAGTTGTAATTGGAAATGACAAGCACCTTGAACTAGTAACCTTTCCGTACTTTGAAAAAAAAGAAAACCACACTGGAAATAAAATGTAAATTAATTCAATTTTATCCATTTGTTGTTATTTTAAGAAGAGCACATCTTCTGTAGGCAGGACCTCTGCTTTCTCCTTTGTACTACAAACCTGAAAATGTTTACCTAATTTATCAATGGTGCATTCATTTACAAATTCAGCCTGCGGGGAGTGAACTTCTGCTAAACAGATAAGAAAAGTAGGTAGAACGGAAGATAAATAAAAACATGAAAACTGGCGTCCTGTGCAAGAGGAGGGTGTCTATACCATGTGTAGCTATACACACACACACACACACACACATAAATATTCTCACAATACCACATTACTGTTCTAGTTTATACAAACAATAAGCGATTCATTTTGTACCATATCATTGTAATTTCAAATTCCCTTTTTTTGCCATCGAAAAACTAACCATAGCATAGTTATTCTATGTACCACATAACACGAATATAGCATTCAAAATACCTTATTGAATGCTTGCACGCATGCTTATTATATGGCTTGAGAGTAATCTATATCTTTATATTTACATTACATCTTCAGCACATACTGTTCCCCAGGATATCGTGAATCACCATATATGCCTTTAAAATATCCATTATGCTTTCAGGACATAAATATTGATACTCTGTGCCATAATTGATATACAGGTACTTCACAAGCTATACAGTATACATAATTTGCTCTCTTGCTTTCCCTAATGGATAAAGCACTATTGTCAGTTTTCAATGCCTCAGGTAATTTAAGGGAAGGATATTGGCATTCTTACTGCAAAGACATGTGGATCTGTTTATCGCCTAATTGATTCTCAGAGGAAGTCAGAGATTGACACCATCATTCTTATGTCATCAAAATCCTTTTTTCCAGGGCAAAGTCATACATAAAACATTAATACATTACTCCTTACTGCTAAGAACCTAACAAATGTTAATACTGGTAATCAAAAGGGTTTGCGAGGAAATTAAATTAACAGTTGAAACGTCTTTCAAACTTTTGCGACCATTTACCTCATCACGTGACCATACTCAAGCCAAGAAGGCTGCCAAAAGCAGACTGCAGGGGTGAGGGGAAACTGAGAATGTCAGAGAGTCACTTGATGAACTCAGGGACATTCTTCTGCACAAAGGTACTGTCAAAGGGGAGGAAGACACTGCCTCAGCAAGACCTACAGGTTACACCTCGGACACGCGTCGTGTCTCCAAGGGCCGATGCATTTAGAGGGACAACAAAAATCAATTTTTTAAGAATTGCAAATGCCCTTAATGTCAAAAGGTGTGTGTCGACAGGCAACAAATTCTAAATATCAATATGAATTCATTTTAAAATAACACATGAAACAATGGGTACAGATAACAGCTGAATGTTTATATCGTGTTTTCTCACAATGTAGCAAAGTGCGAATAGTGTATATTAAGAGCTTAAAGCTTTTGTACTAAAATTTTATACTAATGAAGACAATGCAGAAACAGGACTGGAGATTAGATTTACTCCCCTTGCTTTTATGTAAAAAGGGGTATTTTTTACGTTACTGAGAAGAAAGCCGTGTTTGAGTTATACTTGAGTTGTAGACATGTTAGAAAGCATTTAATGTGTTGTTGTTTTTGTTCGGTGACTCGTTTTTCATTACAGTCCCTGTTCAGGACCAGATCTGCTCTAATTAATGCCACAGTGCTGGTGACATCCATGATGGTGTGGACCCACTGCTCTTGTCCCTGAGAGAAGAACCTGGCCACCCCTTTTCCCACCTGCTTTCTGTCACAATTGTGATCAAAGCAAGAATCAGCTGTGTTAGTGGAATTTCCAGTTGCCGCCCATTCGATTACCCAAACAGAATTGCTGTTTTCACATTTTTAATACGCATTTCTTTTGAATAACAAACAACAACTAGGCAAAGACAATATCTTTTTCTGATATTGATTCTACCCAACTCTATTGCCTGGTTTGATTTTCACTGAGAAACTAAAACTGCATATCTGACAAAAAAAAAATCTAGATGTGACAGTCCCCAGGGCCCAGAAAGGGACAGAGAGTTTGGTTCAGAGCCTATTTAAATGAGGTCTTTGGCCCTGCACAGCAATTCTCTATGGACTGCTGCAAGGTTCACTCGAAGAACAGAGAGCCACTACAGAAATAGCCAGTGGGGACATTGTCAAGTATTACAAAGTAAAATACCTCGAGTAACAATTTAGACTGTACAGGCACGATAACCAGCTTTCCATCATACTCGAGATCGCTACACTGTACTGAACCATTGACTGCGGAAACAAAGAGATTAATATTATTTCTAAACCTTCAATTTACAAATAGATACATAACAGTAAATTCACAATATTTGTATTGATTTATGTCTCTGTCAGCTGTGCAAGTGGGACTTTGATGGATCATGTAATTATTGAAACGTTAAAGCTACATTTCAGCTATCTTCCTCAAAGTGTTGCAGGTGCCTCCCATGTTCAAAAAGTGATAATCAGGATTGGTACCTGGTCAACTTTTACCAACTAATTAGAAGGTATTTTTGAACAATGAGTCATTTATTATCTTTATTAACACCTGTAGAGAATGCAAGACACACTCAAAATGTCAGTACACATTTCCCTCTTTAAGTAAAGCGAGCGACAGCTACTACATAGGAGACTGACGGACTTAATATTTGTTTCCATAATAAGTATTGGTGTGGACAACAAGCAGAATATTAAAGTAGGCTGACACTTTGCAATCACAAAAAATAAATCAGAAAGTGACAGTCCCAGATGGGTGCATCCAAAGGGACTGTGAAATGGAGAGAGGCGGAGAGGGGAGGGATGATTTAATTTAAGATTTAGTTGAGGCATAGATTAGCTCTAATATAGAATCATATGATCAACCAGTATGTGACAAACAAAGGAGCCAGCAAAGACTCACTTCTGCCAGCATGTGTTGTCACTGATCAGACTTCCTGTATATGGCCTAGGACATCCGGCTAAGTATGAAACTATAGGTGACCAGTATATTTAATACTGTTCCATGCAGATGAAATTCAACTTTACAGCAGAAACAAATTACTAAGACATACTAAAATAAAATAAAATTAATAAAATATATAAAATTACCTGTCTAACCTTCGAGTCAGATGTGCAAACATATTTTGTGCTCTGATGAAAAATATAGTAAAAGTTAAAATATCCAAAAACACTGGTGATAGATGGTGGCAATAAAAAAGAAAAAAACTAGTTATTCTTCCTTTACTGTTGAAGGACAATAAAATTAAAAACCAGGGATTCTTTGGTATAAACCATGTGAAGATATAAAACATCAGTATTGATAAACGTTGAGTGGGGATGTTTGAAAAAACACAGCTACGTATTTAAGCAAATTGCTTATGTGTATGATTATTAAGTCCAATGCCTAGTTCTATCCATAGTTTCAAAAGCATTTAACCCACAAATAAAACAGATGTATGCAAGAATATCCAATGTTGGTTGCTTCCAACATTGACTATTGAAATTATACTACCTAATTAATGGTTCAGACAAAGAAGCTCAATTGACAGCACCAGAATAAGAACCCTCATCTAAAATTATACCATAACAACAAAGCCATAATAATATTAATGATAATAATAATTTGTGCACATTACAATTTCTTATTTAGTGTATGACAGGACCTGCTTTCCCCAAACACTGAACACTCTACCTGACTGAAGAGCAACAGAAAATAACATACTTAAAAATATAGGTATTGTGTTATGCTTTTAACATTAGGAATTGCACACAGAGTAGCAGACTAATATGGAGTTATGAGATAATAGATTGTGGAACAAAACGTTCATCTCGCATCATGATTTAGTTTTTGAGTAGCTTGAAAGGACAGTATCCCTGTGGTTTAATGTTTGTCAGTTGCTGAAAAGGACTTTCATCCTTGTTTGGCTGGGAGAGGCCCCTGCCTTTCCGCTGTAGTTCTAACATCTTCTGAAAGTGCGTCTGTGCCTCAGATCTCTCCGCAATCTCACATGATCATGTCGTCCACTGGAGAACAATCAACCTCGAGTCACACAGCACAAAGATCAAGTAGCTGTTAATTCCACAGCCTTCCAGAGTTTCACTACACCGGAGATCAAAGTCGCAGACAGAAGAAGATGCACTTTCAAAGACGGGGGAAGTCCTGGAAAATGGCCGAAATCAGCTTCTAATTTCACTCCAGTAATGATTTTTTCGTGAAAACTCTTGTCTATATTAATTTCCTAACCATCTAAATTGCAAGCCTTGCTTTATTAGTAACTTGCAAACAAATATAAATTATATTGGCACTATGAATTACTGTTTGCAATAAGGACAAAGAAGTTAGAAAAATGCAACAACACATGAGAGCAAACAATGAGGACTGCATAGCGAATAGTCCCCTGAAAGCATGCTGCTATATTCTAAAATATGTAAGCTTGGCTGCATGGAACATAGAATTATATAAAATATTTCTCTGACCTTGCAATCCTTCCCAGTTGTTCAGGCTTTCTTCCATTTGGCAAAATGGCACATTGGTAGTTGTAAAGGTGTCGGTAGGGGGTGGCTGTTGGTGTAATCTCATTCATACCTCCCCTTAGCAATGTCTGGTAATTAACTTGACAGCATGAAAAATGAACATGATACACTGTCTCTTTCTATAAAACATTAATATACAATAATATAGTGTTCAGCTCATGCACAGGATTTCTTGACAGTGATACAAAAGAAATATATAGTGATATACATTCTTTATGTTTTGGTGTGTATAACACAAGTTTTGTTTTAATCTATGACAATTCTATGAATTGCTTTTTAAACTATTTCTTTCAATGCTAAATACCTTGTCTTTTATTATATGAAATATGCAACAATTTCAACGATACCATTTCTTTATACAACGAAGCAAAACAGTATTCCTTCACTCTAATAGTCATAATTCTTCACAAACTGTCTTATTTTTAGGACAGAAAACTTCTTGCGCATATCAGAAGACAAGTGTCTGGGCAGCACTGCTGTAATGTAATACATTATGTGAAACCATGTGCAAACAGTACTTTATAAGACATTAGGCACACGCACACTCAGGTTTGTAATTATATCTTTGTGGGGACTCTTCATTCATTTTTATGGGAAAAACTCTAATCCCAACAGGACGACCTTAATTCCTATCCAGCCCTAACCTTAACCATAAGTAATCTATCAAAATATGAGACTTTTGGTATTTTTACGTTTTTAATTGCATTCACAGATCTCTGTAGGGACCTGAAAAATGGTCCGCACAATGTCAAAATAACAGGTTTTTATTACATCGTGGGGAACATTTTGTCCCCACAATGTAATATAAACATAATCGACACAACTGCACACACATACACAATCTTATTCAACCTCTTACTCCAACATATATATTTATTACTGTAATATTGCATCACATTATCATAGTAAATTACAAGCAAATTCACAAAATAAAAAATACAATGTCATGATTCCTTGTCTAACAAGGAAAATTCTCAAAACATTATATGGATATTTGATTGTTTTTTAGCAAATTCTATGCAGATGATTCATAATGAGAAACCACACAAGTATAGAATGTTGAGGATTCTATAAAAGCTTTAGCACCAAGGCTTAAGTTGCTACGTCAAAGGTGCGTACAATCAAAGAATGTTGAAAAGTGTTTCATTATAACTGTTAGGGGCAATAGTAAACATGACTAACAATCAACGGCTTTCAGAAACTTGCTAGGTATAACAGGTTTGCTAACAGTAGATAATGCAGTTTGTGTGGATTGCTTATGGGTAATATCACAAAGGTAATCTTTGGTGTAAATTCTAGTGGGCTACTCTGTTGTATTAGAAGGAAGGTAAAAGCTGATTTTTATTTAGTTTAAATTATTTCCTGCAGTCTGACATGTGGCTGGCTCAGTATTACAAAAAAAAAAAAAACATTCAACAGCTGCAGCAGTGCATATTAACTGTAAATTAATTTTAATTAATTTATTTTTTAAGTATTATTTTTGTCTTGCATTATGCTAGCATTACATTCAGTAACATCTCTGCTTGTTGAATAATATGCTCTAGCGTCATATGGTGTCATTTGCCTTTGCAAATATTGAATTGGATCTTAAGAGAGAACAAGAATTTCTTTATATTTCATTACACATTTAATTTGTTGCATAATAGCTGCCTAACCATGATCAACAGGATCAGCGGGTGCCACTGTGTCAGACTGATTGCTGTATACGTAATAATTACAGTCAAGGTTTCTTCTCGTCCTAGAGAGTCTCAGACTGTCAAGCCGTATTTCAACAGTTGTCCTCATGATCTCATTACCTCCCTCTAGGCCCCCTCTGGACACAAGCAAAAGAACAATTTAAAATTTCAAGTTGCATTTCCTTCAAAGACAGACGGAAATAATCTGTCAATCGCACATTGCGCACTGACCAATTTAATTAGTTTTGTGAAACTTGCAGCTCTTCTTTAAATTACAAACAATATTACAATAGCTTTATTGAATCACAAGAATACAGTTGTACTGGATGGACACAGCTAAATGCAGTGCCAGGGGTATAAGGAAAAGAAAATTAGTTCATTATATGGTCATAGCATTGATTAGTTCTATATAGTTCTATATTCAATATTATGCCCAGTTGAGTCAAGAATGGACATATTCTAAAACCACAGAGCAAACCCATAAAAGAGTAGGATGGTGATCTAGTTCAAGCATTAAATATGTATTTCCTTTCAGAACGCTGGATTACCAAAGTTAAGATGCTATTTTTTCCAACCAGCATGTGACAAATGATTGCAACATTAGGGCAGTAAAATTGCAAGTAAGGTACTAATAAGTAATAAGTAATCTTCTATATATATCAGGTATTTATAAGACTGCTTAAAATATTTGCTGGGGTTAACTGGAAACTTTGTCTCCTTTCAATCATTTCATACTTGGTGGTTTTGTAAATCAATGTTGACTATCAAATTTCCCTCTTTGTTTAAAATCAAAATGAAAACTTATACGGTTACTCTGCTTCAAATGGTCAATGAAATTGCATGTGACATGAAACCGCGTATCGCGTTTTAAAGACACAGCATGTAAAAAACACTGCTATTTCTGAGATAAAACATTCAAAAGGGTGTCACTTCAAGACCAAAGAGGTTACGCAACGCGTTTTTACACGCCTGTAATGCACTCTACCCAGTCACTATCCCGGACAAGATGCTATGAAGTTCCGTGATGTGAAATTCTGTATTGCGTGATACCTTTTATAGTGTAAATGTGCTTGAAAGGCATAACTTTCTGTGGCTTGTATTAATAATGAATTATATGAACTGTGATGAGGTGGTACAGAGGATTAGCGAGCAGGACTCACACCTCCATGGCTACATGTTGTGGGTGTCCTCTAGCTAATCTGTTTTTTTCCCCTTACAGTCCAGACCTGCTGTTCAGGCAAAACGATGACTCCGAATTGTCCTTAGCGCGTGAGAGATTGTGCGTATGTGTGGCCGGGGCCTTGTCTGGGCTGCGCCCTCTCTTACACCTACCTAGAAAGGCACTGGATCACAGCAGCCAGGTTGCAGCCTTTATAAAAAATGGATGAACGAACTGTGATGTATTATTGTACTAGTTGCTAGTTTTTTACGAGAGTCTCACGTAAGGCGTTTGATCTGTATGCTCCATAATACATTAACTGCGTGGGATGGTGTGGCTGACAGTGGCAGTTAGCTGAATGCAGAGGTCCTATATTCTGTTCCTTAATAAAGAAATAACTTGTATAAATAGCACATCTTAATACAGGAATACATTAGGCATAATTTGAAAACGATCAATCTATCAAATAAGTGCACAAAATGCCCACTAATAAATAAAAAAAACAGCAAGATACAGTTTCTAATATTTATTTTATATAAATAATAACAATCCTGTGCCAATATAAATACAATAATGCTGGAATCTGATTACTCAGTGTATATCCAGTTGGAAATTTAATTCAAAAATTCGAGAAGTTGCTCTGACTGTAATGTATTATGCGCTCGGAGGCTGAGTTTATTAAACCCAGAGAAAGTTTTTAAAATGCCTATTGCGAAGATAAGGATGGGACTGTACCTTTTCTAAAGTAATTATGAGATTGTATTCATTTCCATCATTACTCAAAGTGACAGAAGCCCCCCTCAGGCTGTGCTCACTCGGTCCCTCCTGTTCACCTATCTAAAAAGCATCCAGATAATGAATGTTTACAAAAGCCAGGTAATAGGGTAAATATTGGAGCCATCAATTATGGAACAAGCAATCAAATCGCACGATTTTTGTTAGTCCTGCTGTCTGACGGGCTTTGTCAGATCCCAGCGTGCGCGTTGCCCCTGTCCTTTCACCTCAAAAAAATATACCCCTCATGCTAGGAAAGACAGATTAGCACTTTACATAAAACTGCTTACACGGATGTGTAAATTTTGGAATATCAATCAAGGTCACCATTCACGAGTTGCATTTAGCTTGTCACAAATGATTTCATCCAGTCATTGTTTCTGGCCATGTGATTATGGACTTTTATGACAATTCATGAGAATAAAAGAACAAGGGGATGTAACTGGCTGGTGTATGTTTCAGCTGTGTTTTTATATACATCGTAGTGTCTTAGTGGTACATGAGTAGAAATATATCATTCCATGCATGTGGATCACTCCGTGAAGGTCCCCCCACCGTTCCTGTCTGTTTGGACCATTCCGGGATCATTTCTAATCCAGTCAAGCTTATGAGTGTCATGTGCCCTGCAGACTCCAGTCTGCAGCCAGCTGCTGAATGTGGAGTGAGGAAATGAGGATGGGTGGGGGAGGGGGCAGTGTGATCTGCAGAAATGATTCACTCATGCACTGTTAAGGGGGTGACTCATTGGAGGTTACACCGGTTCACAGAATGGCTGATCAGACCGAGTAGGCAGCGACCGCCATTGATCAAAACCTGACGTTTACTCGTGCGCTCTGACCCTGTCCGACGCCTGCTGTCACTCCCACATGGGCTCCCAGTGGGGCAGACGGGACGCTGCTGCTGGCTGATTACACAGTGCCTCCTCGGTGACTCAGTGCCTGAAGCCCCGCCGTGGCTGAGACTGCGACAAGGCACCTCGCTTCCATCAGCATTCACAGGATACGCACAGAGCCAACGGCTCATATGCAAGCTGTACTTATTCCTGCAAAGTCAATACGTATTATAAAAAGGAGCAAGATGGAGGCGGCTCAAAGACAAGGTCATTTTTCACTGGTTCTTATTGTACATTGTAATATTTATAGTATAACTCTGTAGCATATGAATAGTTTTAGTATAGTATAGTATAGTATAGTATAGTATAGTACACCGATCAGCTATAACATTAAAATCAGGTGACAGGTGAAGTGAATAACATTGATGATTTTGTTACAATGGAGCCTGTCAAGGGTGCCATTATATAGTAAGCAAGTGAACAGTCACTTCTTGAAGTTGATGTGTTGGAAGCAGGAAAAATGGGCAAGTGTAAGGATCTGAGCAACTATGATTAGGGCCAAAGTGCATTGGCTTGATGACTGGGTCAGAACATCTCCAAAGTGCCAGGTCTTGTGGGGTGTTCCTGGTGTGCAGTGGTCAGTATCTACCAAAAGTGGTCCAGGAAGGCCAACCAATGAACCAGCGATGGGGTCATGGGCGCCCAAGGCTCACTGACGCGTGTGTGGAGCGAGGGTTAGCCCATCTGGTCAGATCTCACTGGAGAGCTACATTAGCACAAATTGCTGAAAAAATTAATTCTGGCTATTATAGAAAGGTGTCTGAGCACAGTGTATTGCAGCTTGCTGCGTATGGGGCTGCATAGCTGCAGACTGGTCAGGATGCCAGTGCTGATCCCTGCCCACAGTTGAAAGAACCTGCAATATGCACGTGAGCTTCAGAAATGGACCTTGGAGGTACTGAGGCAGCGTAGGCGGGTCCAGGTGGAGCCCATTCAGGGTTTGCAGCGAGCGATACAGTACAATAAAATGATTGTGTCTGATAAGTATGTGTGTTTCTGGTTAGATCAATTGGAGGAAAAGTGCTGTTGAGAGGCAAATAGATTTTTTCTCTCTTTCTTCATTTGATCTTAGGAATGCTGCAAGTCATTTTAAAAGCTGATAAAAAGTGTATATGTAGTTGAATCTGTAGTGTGATTTTGTCACCAAGTGTTTTGTTAAATTGTTATCGGACTGGCTCACCTGATTTTCTGCTGGTGCACCTACACTATTATATCTGGCTCCACTATTGTCATGTCTGGTGAGTCATGTTTTTGGTTACATCATGTAGATGGTTGGGTGCATGTGGGTCGTTTACCTGGAGGAGCGATGGTACCAGGATACACAATGGGAAGAAGGCAAGCTGACAGAAGCAGTGTGATGCTCTGGGCAATGTTCTGCTGGGAAACTTACTGTCCGGGCAATCAAATCGATGTTACAATGACACGTACCAACTACCTAAATATTGTTGCAGCCAAATACACCCCTTCATGGCAGTGATATTCCTTAGCTGTGGCCTCTTTCAGCAGGATAAAGTACCCTGCCACACTGCAAAAAATGTCCAGGGGTGGGTTGAGGAACATGAAAAAGAGTTTAAGGTGTTGACCTGGCCTCCAAATTCCCCAGATCATGATCCAATTGAAAATCTGTGGGATGTGCTGAACAAATAAGTCCGATCCAAGGAGGCTCCACCTCGCAACTTACA
The DNA here is from genome assembly GCA_026776725.1 of Gnathonemus echidnorhynchus. Classification (NCBI taxonomy): domain Eukaryota; kingdom Metazoa; phylum Chordata; class Actinopteri; order Osteoglossiformes; family Mormyridae; genus Gnathonemus; species Gnathonemus echidnorhynchus. The sequence continues at coordinate 8,920,856 of JAODJU010000033.1, forward strand.
GGACTTAAAGGTTCTGCTGCAAATGTCTTGGTACCAGATACCACAGGACACCTTCAGAGATCTTGTGGAGTCCATTCCTTGATGGGTTGGAGCTGCTTTGGTGGCAGGACGGGGACCAACACAATATTGGCCAGGTGGTTTTAATGTTATGGCTGATTGGTGTATAGTCAGTGCTCAAGTTGTCCTGGGACGCACTTGGATGCCACCCCCTATTGTCCTGTGTAATTTCTCTCACATTTAGGTAAATGTATGATAATATCAGGGGTATCCAAGTGAAGAATTCAGGTCTGCATCTGGACTGCAACAATTTAATCCAGACTACATGATTGACACCACTTCGCAAATTTTATCATCAAAGACCCCCCTGTTTGGCAAATTTAATCATCCCCACCACAAAGATTTGACCATCCTCCCATCCCACATGAAATATTTGCACAACTCAACTACTGAGTATAATAGTATAGTATAGTATTGTATTGCATTGTATTGTATAGCACAGTACAGTACAGTATAGTATAGTATAGCACAGCATAGCATAGCATAGAGGCCATCAATTGTATTAAATTTTATTGTCCAATGTACTGTGTTCTATTTGATGGCTCAGTGGGTAGCACTGCTACGAAAACCACTAGGATTTGGGGTTCCTCTTCTGCACTGGCTGTTCGCGGAGTTTGCATGTTTTCCCTTATTTGTGTGACTTTCCTCTGAGTACTCCAATTTCCTTCCACAGGCTAAAGACATGCTATTAGACTGCTTTGTGTCCCTAAATGACCCATGTGTGAGTGTGTTCACATTGATGGGCTGGCATCCTGTCCAAGTTATCATGGGCATGTTGTGCCCTGGGTCTCTCCTTTCATATCCAGGCTTGCCACGATGCTTGGATATGGGTGGATATTCCATAAGTAGGCGTCACATTGGATAGGACTATGCCTTCATTCCAGCTGCCTCAGTGGTGTGGGGGTGGAGTCTGCATGTTCATGTCGGTTGTGTGCACGCCATTTGATGGTCTGACATCCTGTCTAATGTGCCCCATGCCTAATACCCAGCATTTTCTAGAATTTACTACAGGCTCGCAACAGTTTTGCACTGGACAAGTGGCCATGGAAAATACATGGATATCCTGAAACATGGATATTATGTAATCATTTAAAAACTCTCTATTTGCATTAGTTTATATTCTTAATTTCCTTATTTGAATGGTTTGAATTCATACTCTGTTCTGAATGTATATGTCAGGGACAGCACCTGTCCGACCTTGCCCGCCGTGTCCCCTTCCCGTTTGGCCAGCAGGTGTCGCTGGCCATCCTGTCCTCTTCCCTGTTTCTTGCCCTTCAGTCCCAGTGTACCTAGTCCCTAGTGTGTTTTCCCTTTTCCCCAGACTGCTGCATAGGTCAGTGGGCTGAGTGTGTAACTCAGACTGAAAATCTTAGTCGCAGATTCAATGCTTGCTAGGAACAAGTCTCATCTGTTTTCTTTGTTTGTTCCCTACTGTTATTGGTTATCAGTGTTTTTGTATTTCGATTGGTTCCTTGTCTTTCGCTCCTTGTCCTCGTTTACTAAGTTTTCCTCATTTTAGTTAACCTTTAGTGTTTGTTAATTTTCCCTAGTCTCCAGTGCCCTTTAACTGCGATATAGCACACCTGTTCCTTGTTTGCCCTGAGTCCTTGTGATTGGTTAATTAGTTATGACTTTCACCTGTCCTGCATTATGTCTTGTTAGCTGTGTATTTAAGTGGCGGTTCTGGCTTCATCCTTTGATGGGTCATTGTAGTTGTATGTGGTTATTTCCAATGTTTGTCGCGCTCTTCTGATGTGCAGTTTCCCAGTGTATTAGCTTCATGGTTTCTTCTTAGATTCTTATTTCTCCCATTGTGTTCTGACCCCTTGCGGTCCCTTTATTTCGTGCCTTTCCCGTTGTGTTCTTTGTTAATAAACCCCTTTTGTCTCCGAGTGGCAAGTGCATTGTCATCTTCTTTTCCCGCCCGCATCACGCCACCCCAGGACAGTATGGACTTTGCATGTTCTCCCCATGTCATGCTGCTTTCTTCTGGACACTTTGGTTTCCTCTCATCATCATCTGAAGAGATGCGGTTCCACTAATTTAAGTACAAGACCACAAAACATGATGTGAACAGCTGTACCTAAAAATTATACTAATTACCTAATTATCCTTGAAGTGAACTCCCATGCATGAAGATTCCCAGGGTAATTTAAAGAGTAAGGCCTCTACTACACTGAAACTTGACATTTTAAGTATTATTTAACTATTCACTAACCAGCGTCTATTTTGAGATGGATAACTTCTCTACCCCTGCTAAGAGGGAAAAAAGGAAAAAATGAAGAGGGGAAAGTAGAGGTTTACAGTCAGCTAGGCATGTGTTTGCTGGGGAAATTCTCTTTTCAGGAAAAAAAAAAAGTCTCTTGTTTATTGCACCCTGCAGAATCAGAAATGTATAAAAAACAAGTTGATCTAGGGAGATGTTAACAATTTATAGACGCATAAAACTGTGGTTGAACTCATGGTAGAGTGGCGTGTGAAGCCTTTCCTAATGTGCTGAACAAATGCCAGCTGACTACTGGAGACTTTGAGGGCCTCTCCTAAATTTAATGTGCCATTTTATGCTTTGCATTGTAAAACTGCTAAGAGGGGTAATTTAGCTAACCTGGGACTAGACTATGAGCAGCTGTTCATCTGAAACACCTTATGTGAAAACAGTTCACAGCTTCTGTTTTCAATGCTTAAAACACTTGTTTGTTACATGACTGAACAACCAATCAGAATGTTTATTACAGAGAGATACCTCTATACCTTGCAATACTATCAGTTCTCATTGGATGAAAAAATACGAAATCATTGTTGATTTACAACGCCCTCGTAGTATTGAAATAAAAAAAATCGAGCATCCTGTTCTTTACTATGCACATGGAAGTGCACACAACAAAAATACACACACACACACACACACACACACACGCAACACACACATTCAGCTTCCGACTTATCTGAACTGACAGCTGTGTAAGTAACACTACCAGGAACAGCAGAATCAGGCTAAACCTAGACCTCCTGGGTAACATAATGCTTAATAAGTTCATCATTAATTGCAGCCCTCAGGGACACTTGCTCTTGAATAAATGAGTCGGTACCAGAGAAGCTTTTAGCATCAGCTAGTGAAGGACATGGCCGGCTTTTTTTTTTTGTTTACAGCTACCGCTACAAAATAACACATTCGGTAATTTCTGTCGAAACTCTTGGAAGAGGCGCATTGGAGTTGGCTGGGGCACTTTTGTGAAGCACCAGCTGAGAACTGCTGCTCTGATCACAGCTCTAATCCGAGCCGTGTCACTTGCCCACCGTCACCCACAGCCCAGAGCAGCCAAACAAAATTGGCATCGTGCCGACAAGTGTGGTAGGGGGCTGGGTTTAAAGTCATCCAGGGTTTATGTCTTTTGGCTGCTGTGTACAACAGCTTCACTCACCTGTCAGGCGCCTGCGAGCTGCCAGGGGTGGCGTCGTTCCTCCAGCTGGCGCTTAGCTGTCCTGCGATATGCCAGGTGATGTGCAGTGCAGGAGGAAAAAGAGGGTGGGCAACAGGGATGTGAACGGGTGAAGCACATGTCTGTGTCAACTGACAGCGGTTTGCGGACAACAGGTGGGGGTCTGTCCTTCACGAAGACCTGGATGCAGTTAACTTTGGGGCTAAAATTTCAAAAAAGTAAGAAAACACATTGTGAAGCACCCCAGGAAAATGGCCTCACTTATACATGAATTTATTATAACAATTATGAAAGGAATATTACTATGAATGAAATTCATCCTTAGGATTTTTTTTTTTTTTCCAACAGGCCTTCGGGTGTACATTAAAAATCACTTTAGAGCTGTAGTGATTGTGACTCGCTCCTACTGCATACCTAACTTTATGAAGCTCACTGGCTGTGAAAAAAAATAAAATAAAATCAATAAAGCTCAGGATAACTCTTTGGCCTCTCCTGTGGCGTTCCGAAGTATTGTTTAAATAATGAAAGTATGACCTAGACAGAGCTGTGAGCCAAGTGTGACTAACCTTCCCTTTGCACTCCATGAATGCCAGGAATTAAAAGGCCAACGACGCCAAGAAGTACAACTGCAAAAACAGTTCAATGCCAGGACTACAGTTTAATTTCCATGTCTTTGGAATAACTACAGAGAAAAAGTCTGCTGTCCTGCCAGCCATGCCCACAGTTTAATAACAAAAATCAGCCACATTTTTAATGTACCCCATTCCTTTTGGAATGCAAATGAATATCGATTAACATATCGCTCATACGGTGATATAACAAGGATGGAAGGCAATAAATCAACAGGCTGCACAGTTTTTAACTTTAAGTAGCCAAAGCTACATGATAAATCTGTTAAATGGAGACTGCCCATAAATATCTTTCAGGTTTAAGAATGATGACCAGGCCAAACATTTTAAATAAAAAAAAAAAAAAATGAAAAAAGTACATTTTTGCTAAATGCAAAAACAAGCATAACAGGATTTTAGGATGGGAAAATGTGCAATAATTAATTACACTGAAGGCTTTACCTATTTCTTTGCCTACCCTTACTTTCCGTGAGGCATTGTGGAGCATGCTCTTTCACTTTCAAACAACATGATGATACAAAGGCCCAAGGTATTTAAGTGATAATGCAAAAGTCAATATATATTGCTGTGAAACAGTTAAATATGTCTGAATGCCCGTGAGCATGCATTTCCTTTTTTAAGTGAAAAGTAACTGCTAGGCTTTTTGATAATGTATACATCAATACGTAAAATGCTCAGAGGGGAAAAAGACTCTTTGGAGCAACACAGAGCAGATTATGGAAATTTTGTGTCTTGACAAGGACTGCAGAAATGATTGTTTATTCAAGACTAAAACATAGTTTCATAATTGTTAGGCTAAATGTGAAAGCTGTATTCAAGATCTGATATAAAGAGCAATTAATGATCAAGCTGTTTGAGTTGGCAGTTTTACTAGTTGATCTGATCATTTGGTTACACAGAACTCATTGCTAGGAATATGTAATTCAATATATTACCTTTTGACCATTAATTTTACATTATCAATCATCAATGATATTTACTTTGGTGTGGGGAAATCCTGAGAGAAATTGTGTTTATCCATAAGAGCTTACTGCATGCAAATATTGGTGGAATTATTACTATTGTTATTTTTTTTCAAGATGCCTACACATATTAAATATAACTTTGGGGTTTTGTACATTAAATGTTTTTTTTTTTTTACTTTAACGTGAAGTAGTGGCCAGTGTTTTTTTGGAAGAAAGAATATGAAATGAACACAACATCCACAGTCCCTTCAGGCTGGATATACCCTTCAAAATAGTTCAGACACAGTGTCCATCCCAACATCGGTCTGTACCCTCAGGAGTGTTTGAACAACAAAGAAAATTCTGAACGATCAACACAGCACCTTCATGGGACCTCATACTGGTTATAATGTCCAACATTATGCTTCCTTACAAGCAGACTGTGTTTTTTTGTTACTGCAGGATAAGTGAGTATAACAAATGTCTGAAAAAATGGCTTAAATTACAGGCTTAAGCCATTTTGGTCAGTAAGAGCTGCATGAATTGGGGGCACAAGCACTCTGGACTCATTCACTGCTAAGGCTGTAATTTTAGCTGGGGGGTGACAGCAGGATCCCCAGCCTCATGCTTACCTCTCTTACCTGCATTTAAGACTTTCTTTTTTCAATGAAGGGGCATCATGACATTTAACTTATGTTTACATTTTGAAGTCTTGTCCCCCACTGAAGGGAAAATGGGTTTAAAAATCAACATAAGTAACAATTTCAAAACCAAATCCCAAAACACAAAACAGAATATCCCAAATACTAATAAAACAGTAATAAAAAAAGTGAACTTAAGTCCTATGTCAAAGTTTTTTTTCCTTCATATCTTACGCATGGTATGACCTCTCAGGCTGATAGCCTGCTGGATTCACGCTCCGCTGACTTTTAAATCTGCAGTCACATCCGTCCTTTAAACCAGCAGGCCGAACATGGCTATCAGCTTTCCTTTAAACCCTGTCTATCAATGTCATTCTGGATCAACAATGCAGAACCCGTACTGACTGCCTTCCCTCGCCACTCCACTGTATTTTTCCGTCTAACATTATTGTCAAGGGCAAGATTTGGACTCAGGCAGGCGTGCACTTATTTATTTATTTATTTATTTACTTGCCCGTGGATCGATATGTGGAATCAGCTTCGTGCCACTGGGATAGAATGGCAGGAACTGGTTGTCATGCACTGACCATGACTGACGTGTGTATGATGCCACTGCACTCTGTGTTTCCGCTCATATTAGTCCATGTCGCCAAAGCGTCATGACACCTCAGTGACATATGCAACCAATATGAATGGAAAAAAACATAAAAAATAAACTACTGACTGTACCATTTCAGTGAAAAACAAACAGCTTTTATACTTATCCATCTAGCCTTCAGGAGCTTATCCCATAGAGTGCTGAGGAACTATTACAATTATACTGTATAGAGTATAATTTTCAAGCATTTTGCTTGAAAAAGTTTACTTTTGCTTGTGTGACTCTGGAAATGAAGAGAACAGTAATGTTCTCTCTACAGGCTGCCCTGTTCGACATATCGTCACATACATAATGATTACCAACACATAATAAATATGACACCATGTCTTATTTATTTATTTTTTTGTTTGTCTGTCTGTCTATTTATTTGTTTGTTTGTTTGGTTATTTATTTACTTATTTATTTCCTGATAGACATAATGAATCTCTTTTAATATTGACATCAATTTTCCCTAGCACATAATTTTTAAATTGTTCCATACAGTTTACAAAGTTTCAGTTCTTCTTTAATTTAGGATTTAATTAATTTGTCCAGGATCTTTGCTCCTCACTGTTATTGGGTGTTTTGTTACATTGAACTATTACCAAACAATAATTAAAAGATAGCATAAACCATTTATTTGTCTTTTTATGCACATTCCTTTATATTTTTTAAATGGATGATTTGCATAGCAAACGTGACTTTGTTGAATCTGAAGTTAAAACCAGTAAGAAGTAATATATTTTCTCATAAACATTCTTATGAATCCTCCACAGGAAAAAACTGAGGTTGAAAAACAGGTAAAAAGGCACTGAGATCTTCAACAAACCTTATTCCCCACAGTCTTAAGTTCTGTGTAAGTGCAAATGAATTATAGTTAGCAGTTCTGAAGATCTTTCCAGCATGTCTTTATTTCTGTGTATCTCTGTGATTTCAATCTGAAGTCAGCATACTTGTACATGCATAAATTGAATAGTACCTGAGGTTGAGACATTTCTGGAACCACCATGCAGAGACATTATACTAAAATTTTAAAATGTTATGCCTCAGATACAGTATTACAGAGGTTGTAATCCTTCCAAAGGATTTTTGGAAAATCTAATCATGCATTTCTACTGAATCCCAGGATGGATAGTTAATTGTTTTTCTATAGAAAAACATAATAACCTTTTTAAAATTTTTGTCTCAACCATCAAAATACAATTCAGAGATGAATATATATATATCAAGCCCCAGACAACAACACCAACTGACATTTATCCTATAGGCTTTTCTGAAGACTTTTGCTTGTTATCTCATTTTAGGGTTTGGTGTAGCTGTTCTACTTGGCATTAACTATTGGCAAAAGAGTCTGTCAGAGTGAAAAACGTTTTGCTATGTTCTGACTAGAAATTCAGCTGTTTTGTTGACGTGCTCTGTCAGTGTTTTGGTGTTCTTTGTAAAGCTGACTAACCGGTACAGTTTGCCTGCTAACATAACTTGCTTTTTTTTTGATAACAGTTACTGGGTAAAGGCTCTGTTTAGGGTGCCAAGCCCTTGGTTAGCAAGCCCAGGCTCTTTCTTCCCCTTGTCATTCTACTTGCAGAGATAACTAGACGTCTGCTCCAGAATTCCCCACAGAGCTGCTGAAGTAACCAGAGACAATGACTATAGAGGCAGGGCTATTCTTGTCATCCTTCATGCTCCACTGCATTATTGTTGTGCTGTTGCTTGTATTAGGCCGGTCACATGGCGGTTTTATATTATTTTCATACTGTTTAACTAAGCTGCTTTCATTGCTCGGTATTTGCATGGCCTTGATCGCAAACCAATTGCTCTTTTGCGTTGAGATACTTTGCGTAATATATTTAGCAGATGTGTTCCTAGTATACATTCTGCATCATGGCTCTGAGCCCAGTGATGGCAGGAAACAGCCCTGATCGTCTTTGGAGACCCCCTAAGCTGCTACCTTCTAACTTTGCTCAAGGAGAACAACAGTGGTCTGGATTATTTGAATGTGCTCAAAGGTGTCCCGTTTGCAAAGGTTTGCATCAGTTGAGCAGAATATCAAAAGTCCACTCAAATATCTCTAAGATTATCTTCCGGTTAAAGTATAAAGTCTAGCACTGTCACATAATTTCATCCGAAGCAGAACTGTCATGACCAATGACATTGATATTAAAAGAGTGAAAAGGAGAATCCCATTTCTGGTATGTCATATATTTTCATTAAATATTTACCCTATAAGCTCATTTAGATTTTCACTGGGTCGCTTACAGGAGAAGAACACTAGTCCTTCAGCTATCCTTGATAATATTCATTATTTAGAATAGACACTGTTGCAGGGCTGATTCTCATTATGCATTCACACCAAATTTGTGCATGAGATTCAGGTGGGATTCCCAAGCCTCCCGACCAACACTATGAAAGTCAGAGGCTGGTGTGATGGCATCTCTGCAGCATCGGAGGACTGACAGGAGAAATGAAAGGAAAGGCAACCTCGATTTCCCCAGCCCCTGATACTCATGATCTCTATTAAATAGTTTTCCTAAATCATGGCAAGCAAAGTAAATGCATGAGAACGGAATTATTGCTGAGGGCTATGGCTCTGTGTATTCGGCGGGGCTCTGCCGTGTGCCAGTGGGACTGGTCTGTTATTTTACAATTAATTGCAACTGTCAGAGGAGACCCGAGAACAAAAATGTTAAGTTCAATGCAAGAAAAAAAAAATCCACTTTTAAAGATATCTGTATGTTATATTTACATGCTGGAAGTAATAGACTTGGCCATGGCATCTATCTGGGTCTGTACCTCCTTCGAAAAGACAAAAAAGAATTTATAGAGGCATATGTGAATGATGGTAAGGGTACCAGAGAGCAATGCTTCTAGTTAATGGCATGTCACCAACAAGGGTGAAAGGTTAGGACTACTGTGGAAATGGTACTGCATTACCCAACGTACTCATGGAGGCTGTATAATGGGTATATGTGTCACAACTTTGTTTAGGTAGGATAAATTCACCAGTGGCATTCACAAAGAGACCTTCTTGGTCAAAGAAAGATGAGCCTGCTCGCACCATAAATAAAACTGCTGTTGTAGTGTTTTTGTTTTATTTTACTTTTTTGGGGTCATGTACATGTTGAAGTAAACAGACAGGGAGATCCGGTCAAGACATAATGTATTAAAAGCAGACCACATTTTAAGGAACAAAAAATATGTTAATTACTGAATATCACATTTGGCTTTCCTGTTAATAGGTTAGAGCATCATTTCAAAGTGAAGACAGAATGATACACAAATGAGTCACAGTTATGAAGTTGCATTTTTGACCTGTAGCTCTTTAACTTGTACTGTGTCATCTAATAGAAATGGCAGGAGCGTCCTGTATAACAGGTTCTGCCCAATGTTTCATGTTAGATAAAATGGGTCACGAATGTCATCCATCATGGTCATTTCTACAAGCCTCCTTCTCAGTCATGCACTACAGGAAATCTATTGGTTATAATAAAGAATAATCTTGCCACGTGTGAAACGACTTTGCCATCCACCTTGTTAACTTTCGCTTAATTAGCGGTCCCTTTTCCGAAAAAGGATGGGAAGCGGATGGGAATGTAGCACAGGTCTAGTGAGAATATAACACAGAGCTGCAAAGTGCCATGACTTGTCAAAAAGGATAAAATATTATCCTGTGTGTGAGATGGAGCCGTAGCTTAGAAAATCGCAAGGATTTAGAGTAAAGCACACTAGAGGGAATAAGGACATCAGATAAGAGTGCCTGTCCGCAATATCATTTTTATGGTAAATTAACTTGAAAAACATGCAGAGTTAATGCATCATCATTGTATGTAAACAGACTGAAAGGGCAGAGGAAAGTCATATATAACTCTAAGATAATTGGATAGATTAAAGATGCGTGGTTTAGAAAGGAATAAAAAGTTACGGTTGTTACCACAAATATTTGGATCAGCATGCACACTTCCAGTAAGAATTGAAATAAAATGTTTCCAGAGTAACAGGCACAAGTAGACTGAACTCAAATGAAATACACGTGAAATGTTTTTTCGTGATGTATATTTAAATCAAGAATAAAGTACTTTCCATCCATCCATCCATCCATCCATCCATCCATCCATCTTCTTTAGGACACTTCAAATTATAAGGATCACAGGGAACATATCATAATCATTCAGTAGATCACAAAAATTAAACCAAAAAAATAACATTGATATATCATTACCCGTATTTTTTTTCTGTTTTTGGTTGATATATTTGTAATCTTAGTCCTCAAAGACAGCAGTTACATCCCAAATGCAGTATATCTTTCATGATCAGCTCAACAATCATATCTGTTGTTTATTTCAGGATTTCTTCAGATGTTATCACTTCTCTTTTGTTGGTGAATGATAATCATTTACAAGTATTCAACAGGAAAAAAATCTATGTAAATTTACTGAATTATTTTTAAGCATTACAATAAACTTTCTGAACAAGTTAAATGTTACGGTCTTGTGTTTTCAACTTTCTGTGATTTATTGCCTACACAATTATAATGTGTGATGGATATACTCTATAAAGGCAAAACAAATAATGCAATTAGATACATATGCATGATGCGAAATCCCATCCAATGTTGCGTTACTTCATAAAACAATAAGAACTTAATCTTCATACAGTAGTGATATAGTACAATTGTTTATAGTTATAATGTATGGAAGAAAATATGGCAAACAAATGCATACAGTCAATGACCCTGTGAATTTACTGCAATTTGCCGCAATAAAAGTGTTTTTGTATACCTTGCTCATAAAACCATTCACTGTTCACAGTTTACAATGTATCCAGTACCTTCTAAAAAGGCCATAAAGGAAGTAAACATAGCAACTTCACTTTACCAAAAGTCCTTAATAAAACTGTGTGTCTGTCCTTTTAAAATGCATTATTGTCTTTTCAGATCGCTTTAACATGCCCATGATATTAAGCAGACGCCAAACATAATACTAAATGGTACCAATTTTGGGATATTTGGTAGAGTAATATACACTGAAGTACACAACAATTAATCAGCCACACAAATATGCAATGGCAATGCATTCATTCACAACAACCACATGATCATAACTATTCTGTAGAATTTGCTATAGCAAATAGTAGAACTCAGCAATCAAAAACGTTCTCTGACAGTTTCCATGTCTGACAGTTCAAAAAGCTTAATTGATAGTAATTCAGTGACATCATAAATAGCTGTGGAGACACAGAAGCTGTCAAATGTCAAGGAGCAGGAAGCTACCCGTGTTACTGTTGTTGCAGTCGATCCATTTTGAATGAAATATGTGTGACAATCATAGACCCTGTTGTGAACAGGGGCTTATCATTTGTGACAGCTGACCGAGTTTCCTAAGCAAACCGTAGCAAATCTATGCTGGTAAGGAATGTTCCGATTTGTGAAAACGCATATCTTACAGATGCCCAGCACTGAATCTGCAGCCAAGTAACCGCTTACTGTACCTGCTGCAGCATAATATTCCAGTGGACCAGGTGTAATGTAAGGGTGTGATTGAGTATTTTGTGCTGGGGATTGAAAATAGATGCTGCTGTGATAGGCGCAGTCGTTTGCGCAGTGGCGGGTGGGAGAGGTTTAGCGGGGGGAAGCCGCAGCAGTGATGCTCGCCTGAAGGGACAGCAACGCAGACGATAACAACCCAGACACACAGTTAGTAAGCAAGAAAATGGCGATTATGCACACTCTGATGTGAAATGCAAAAAGCTAGTTGAATTTACTCATCCAAGATGCATCATTTTCCTTGACCCTTTGATTGCGCAGTGACCTTGTGTTGTATTTCTCGGACAATTAAAGATTTTTGTTTAACGTAGCAGGGTTGCCAACTTTGCCTGGAGTGAGATTTTCAATTAGAGACAAGTCTGCACACACATGCACATGCATTAACATGTATGTAACAGTTTTATTACCTTGTAAATAGTCTCTAGGTTTTGCCAACTACCCCAACGCTTTTGATGTAGCTAATTTTAGGTTTACAATGGATTAATATTTGCCGTAAGATTTCTTGCCTGAGTGTGAGAATCTGAGAACGGGAATATCACACCAGATGTGTGAGAGCTGGCCACCCTGATGCAGGGTTTTGTGTTGTATTTCCATACATCTTCTATAATGTTTATACTGTCTAATCCTGAATCAGGTTATAGTGAGCTTGGTGTCTGTCACGCACTGCAGTGGTGCACCCCGCATGGGGATCGCATTGGGCATTAACCCTCATACACACATACACAATCCAACAATAAGGGCAATTTAGAGAGACAGATTCGTATAACAGTTTGTCTTTGGACTGTAGGAGGAGACGAGGTACCCAGAGGAGACCCACACAGCATAGGAAAACTGTGCAAACTTCACACACCCAGTGTGGGGGGGTATTCCAGCCCCCAGCCCTGGAGTGCTACCCAGTGTGCATTGTGCTGTGGGCACTCCATTTGGTTTTGTGACATGCGCCTAGTAAATATAATTTTTCACTTTTTATTGAATTTAGTCTTGTTTTGTTCTACTACAGTATACTTCATAGTATAGGGGCAAATATTTAGAAGATTTTTTTTTCCTGTATGCTGCACTGAAGTAAAATGAATAAGGCTGGTTTCTACTCTGCAATTTTATACTGGCATATTAGTTTAAATGGATTATTTTTGTAGCATTGGTAGCCTTTGCTATCCCCCCAGCTAATATACATAGCTCTTCAGTTTAGTAAAATAGCCGTGATCATCGAAATGTCTGTAACATACATGCAGTGGTGTAAGAAGATTCATATCTGGGAGAAATATGACACTTTCATCTTTTACAGAAGCATTTTGTGATGGATTTATGTAATACCTTGTCTATAACACTTATACATCCAGGGACCAGTACCTAAAAGCATTTAATTAGCTAAAATATAGCTGAATTGCTTAGCACACAAACGTTTTACTGTATTCTTAGAAAAGACTAAAAAGCCTCGCAACCATTCTCCTGAAAACACATATTCAGGGATGCAATATTCAAGTCAAGCTTTAAAATGTATCTTTTTATCCACTTCAATCAAATGATTTAAGAGGCCTCTCATCAATTGAGCGAGACAGGGGTGTCTACACATTGATCAGAGATAAAGCCTGTTAATCTTATAATAATGGCCAAGTGAGACAGCTAGATACCTAAATTGATCCCTCATAAGGCTCTTAGATACTTTTTTTTTTTTTTTTTTTAAAAATACGTAATTAGTACACTAATGGACAAGCAACAGGGTAAGCATATCAGAAGTCTCCTGTTTCACTTTAGTCTGCTGCACTAGATAATTTAATCACAGCTTTCTTTCTAAAGGCTTGTTCTTCTAGTATGTTTTTTAATCGAACACGTAACTTGTCGCATTTGCAATAGCTTATTAAATGATTATGGTTAGCGCCCCGTAACTTCTCATCAACACGCAAAGCCATCTGCTCAGGACACGCTCCCGATCTCACGCACAGCCAGACTTGACGGTCTGCTCTCGGCATTCGCAGGGCTCCTTAACGAACAGGACTTCCCCAGCACAGATGTTATTTTGACCACAGATCCTCTGCTGGGCCAAGCATAGCAGGTACCTTCACCGTAAGTGTTTTTTCTCCTAAGTTTCTTCGCTCCTTTTCCCGTTAATCTGTAACACGGTATTGAGCCATAGCGTGCTGATTCCTGGCCATCCATGATCAATAACTTTAGCACTTAGAAATGACTGAAAATGTGTTAACTGGATTGCACTATAAACTGTCATTTTCGCATTATTGTGCTGTTACTTTTCAGCATAGTACATAGTTTTTTCATTTTGTCCCTGCTGTTGGTGGCAATCCCTATAATTCTGTGCTTTAGTGGAAATATGGGGAATGGATCATTTTCTGTTTATTATTAGTTCATGCCTATTATTTTATTTAAATTCAAGCTCTACCATTCAGCTACACTCACCCCTCCATCCTTTGGAAAAACAGTTTAGGAAACATGACACACGAGATAGGGTAGAACACCCCGGGCAGGACGCCAGGACACACACTCACTCGCACACAAGACCTACTCTCCAGGCAATTTTCAGATATTAATTCACCTAAGTGGATATCTTTGTATGATGGGAGGAAACACAAAGATCTTTGTTTGTTTATTAATTACTGACTTTTGATTTCTTAAACAGTTTTGTCACATGGATTAGGTAAGTATTTAATTAGCTGACTGTCAAACTAGGGACATTTGTAAAACTAGAATGACTTTGAATAAAATGCAAGTTAATAAACATTTTTTACCCAGCATGCAAACCCAATATAAAACAAGGCTGCATTATTCTGATTAAATATAGGCTGCATACACTGAATAAGAATAACAGGCTCCACAGATTGCATCTGGAGCAGTATTTTCATCTGTGAACCAAACATCAGATTTGTGTTGAATGAAAGGTCTTTCTGATTAAAAAAGAAAAAACAAATCCACAAAAATGTGGATTATTGTTAATAGCCATTTCTTTGAGGCCCATTATGCAGGCAAAAATAAAATAACTACATGTTATTCCTCAATACATGTTTCTTATCTTTATTAAACAAACTAATTCCATAGTGATTTAGAATTGTTCCATGGCACGTAGCATACATGCAGCGAATCAGGGATTACGCTCTCTTACCTCCACACGCTATTTCCATTCTTAGAGGGAGCCTCATGCAGGTGAGGTCTTGGAGAGCACTCAAAGTTTCAAATGAATCACAGCAGGCTGCTTCCTTTCCCCCACCAGCACCCACAGAGAACTGAGAAGCCGAGGAACGAGTTCAGAGGTACATAGAAATTCAATTAAAAGAAATAACGCGTAGCACATGCAAAGTACGCATCAACGTTAAGTGCTCCCTATTCCGAAATGAGCATGCTAATAGAGCTCACCCAGAACTAACCAACCACGTTCAATCGAATCAGTAATCAAATGTATGCTGGCCAGAGGCAAGAGTGAAAGGGGAAAGAAGCCTTTGGCACCATGACACAGGAAATTGACCCAGTATAAAAAATGTTACGTTGATGCTGCTCTTCAGTTAAGATGCATCTGCAGCCCAGAGCATGAAATTCACTGGAAAGGAAATATTATGCTGTCTAGAGTACGGTGCAGGATTACAAAACACACAAACCTCCAGCAGTTCTTCCACTGACCTCTGCATGTAATTTTTTCTGCTTTTCAGCTTTTTGCCATACATGAGCCTTGAGTAATATATAACCAAAACCCAGCAGAAAACATTTAACATTGGATCATAAACATAAGCTGCTTTCTAGAGCATGTCCAAACAAAATACAGACACTCCTCACCTAACGACCGAGTTCCGTTCCTACGACCAGGTCGTTAAGCTAATTGACAAATGAGGAGGAGCCGTCCCATATCGATACTTTAAGCATACTGTACTGGTAGTGGGCTTGTCAGCCATCTTCAGATATTGTTTTAATGTCACCTTTTCACCATTTATAACATTTCTAGTGTATTTATAAAAGTTTATATAGTAGTGTGCTGTATACTGTAACAAACAAAACAGAGCAAATTGGTTCTAATATACAGTACTGACTGGTTGGAAAGCTGGTCGTGAGTCCAAGAAGTCATTAAACAGCTGGGTTATTAAGTGAGGAGGGCCTGTTTTCATTCTTAGAATTCTGCACTCAAAGTTTACCAATTCGCCCCATGACATCATTCTAAGCTAAAGTGAATGGGCTTGTTCACTTTTTGATGAACTTTCTCTTTCTCTCTCTCACATGCCAGAAATGGCATGATCACTCTGGTAATCCTGGCATACATTGCTTGTGCTTCTATGTGTATAAATGATCATCTACTTTCTCCAGAGATGTATATACTATAACGTCTGAAGAGCTCTTTCTCCTTTAGAGCAACGTTGCATTATCAAACAGGGCCCTCGGATAATTGCTCCGAGGTCAATTCCTGCCTGGAACTCCATACAGCAGTGCTGTACTGTCACAGATACATTTTGTTGACTGTCCAACATTTGAACACTGTTTAAACGTTTAAATACAAAAATAAATGCAAACAAATTTTAGAGATTACTCACCTGACATAGGCACATTTTTTGTAAGGTTTTCTAGATATTTAAAAAAATTTAGTTCTATTATACCACTGAACATTGGGCCTCTTCATTCTAGGACCAATGAGCTGTAAAATTTCACCTGGTTACCTGACATTTACCTAATTGAACCTCTCAGTATAGTAGCAGCAATAGATATTTATAGTTCCTAAAATCCTACTATGAAGTAAATAGGTTTGACAGAATGACTCTGTGAACCAGTTCTAGGTTACCTAGAAATGAGAGTCTGGTAGGTAAAGAGTCTTAAACCTGAGACTTACACAACTTTTAGCAAAGCCAAGCATATTGCCCTTTCAGTGCAAATATCCAGGTACCACAATGTGAAACCGCGAACCTTTTATTTACGGGCGTAAGTAGGCTGTATTTTTATAAAGCCACGTGGTGCCGTTTTTGCGATATAGTCTAGGGAGGTGCAAGTAATCGAGCAACAGGAAGTTCAGCACCACTCGGAGCGGACAGCGGCAAACAGCCGCACGGCGTGCTTGCAGGCTGTCAACACCCAGAGCTCTCATAAACGTTTGCAGCTGCTGATGCTTACCTCATCAGGAGAGGCCGGATGGGATGGAGCTGGTAGTGGCGTGGAGGGAACTGCGGAGACGTTCTCTGTCCTTTAACAAAGAGAACGTTACCATGCAGGTGTCAGCTGCTGTTTTTTTTTTCTTTTTTTACACTGTACCTCCAATATCTGGCAGAACTGCAGTATTTTTTGGATTTCTTTTGTGATAACTTTTTTTTTTTTTTTTTTTTTTAAAAAAACAGCCCCCTTTTAATGACCAAAAGGACCTAGCTATTTAAAGACAGTCCAAGCAGTTTGTTTCAAACGTGACCCGAATCCCCATCTAACAAGCTGTTCCCATTATTATCACTGTTCTTGAGCAAAGCACTCACCAGAGTGTGTTCTTTTGCTTACCATACAGCTCTGTTTAAGCTCTATTTTGGTCTGTTTAAGTGATGAAAAAAGAAGTAACAAGAAATACAAAAAGATATAAGTGTTATAGACAAGGTATAAATTATCTTAAAATCAAATACTTTTTACATAGTTTTCCAGTATAAAACATCCCCATTAATTCATATATTTATTTCTGATAGATTATCACAATTAACCTAAACCAAGCTGAAGGCCAAATTAACAATAATGACAGAAACAAATTTCAGATAAAGAAAATATTTTGCCATTATAATGTGAAATACAATGCAGCAGTTGTGTGTTTAAAATAATTTTCACAGGAACAACATGTTTGAATATTTTATTTTTCTAGTTATTAGCAGTTTTAATGTTTACTAGTTTCGGAAACAATCATTTGTGTCTCATATAACCTGCTTTGCACGAATAAGGAGTCTGACATTTTCAACCAGGCTTCCTCCACAGAAGCTGACAAGCATCCGTGGGCAAAATACTCAATGTGTATGACTTACGGTCCATGGAACGAAACAGGGACCAGGCTGCACTTTTTTCCCCAATTGCAAAATCTGTATTTTCCATCTTAAATGTATTTTAGAATCGGTACAAAAACTTTTTAAGATTGCCCCATATATGTATCCTGTTCCAGAGTAACGTTAAGTACTTAATACAAGAACCCACCCATCCAGAAAAATCAATAGTTATCCATCAATACCCGCCTCCCATTTCCTTTAAGGAGCATGATCCATCTCAGGATTTGTAGGACAGTGTCCCGGCTTTCTCTAGGATCATAGACGGGAGAGAACTCGATTGTATGAAAGAATGCTTACTCAGCGATTTTTTCCCCCAGACTGGCACCATTATATCAACCGAAAGTGTGGAACTCAGGCACCAGGAACGAACAATAAAACTGAGAATCTATTGTGATATATGGCAATTTATTATGGAGTGGCAGTGGGCTGATTCGGCCTTGTAGCAGACTCTACTCAGAGTAACTATTAATGCCGGAAAAAAGAAGGGCCTGTTAGGATGTGCAAGTCACTTAAGTGGTGGCTCCTGTAATTCTGCTGCACACTTGCCCGGTTACTAATCATTAAGCTGTGTTACGTGGGAACCCTGATGAGATGTCTTTGGGCTGTGCCTCAATGTATACTGCACTGGGGGTAGGACTTAGCTAAAAATTTCAAAGAGCAGCCCCCCTCCTGCCCACCCCAGGAAATCCAGAAGGTTCTAACTCACGTAACTCCCATATGGAGATTATCAGCTGAAGACTCTCACGGGGAAGAAGCAGGCTATTTTACAGCATTTGGCTTATGTGACATTCATACTTCTTACTTCAAGCAAATACCTTTGTAGCTGCCAATATATATTTGATAGAACCATATTTTCATATATTATTGGCTACAGTCATTGACACTGGCAAGCTCTAGATTTGCATGGGAATTGCTTAGAAATGAAATTGTTGCACATTCCTTTGTTGTAGCTGAACATACAGGAGTTCTATTTATGAACACATTTATTTGTATTCATGTTTTTGCAGACAGATTATTATTTAAATTGGCATCAGTTCAATATTTACAGTGGAGTGCAATGTTATTAATCTAATGACTCTGTAATGTTTTCCTGACCAAATCTCAGGAGAGCATTGTTCCTTGGATTGTGCGGTACCTTCCTCCGTCATTGGCTGAGACTATAGGCTGCCTACCTACCTCAGTGTTTTTCCACCGGTTTAGCCAATGTCGTCATGTTGCATGGTTGTTACGCCAGACTGCCTGTTGAATTTGTATAGAAACCACCTGCAATCCTGCCACGCTAGTCGGGGGAGCGGCCGAGAGGGAAGGAATAGAGCTCGCAGGGAGTATGGAGAGGCCCGTTATTCCTGCCCTTGAATCTCGAGGACTCATTGGAGTAGACCTTAGTGGCTCTGCCGGTCGAACTTGTCAGAAAAACCTGCACTGATACCTCGCAGTACATATGCAGTTTCAACAAGAGTACACAGGAGTAGATATTTTAAAACTAGGCAATACGATTACCCCAGGGTGAAGTGTGTTTAGCATTGCGAGGTATTTTGCGGCTTTAAAAAATATACAAGCAAGTATGGAAAATGAATATGGATAGATAGATAGATGGATGGATAAATACAGTTATATAAATTACACACTAACTTTAGAACATTGCTGGCAACATATCTTCTTGTAACAGTAATTTTGTATGGAATATGAAAAGTGCATTAAACAGTTGATTGAGTAACTTAATGACATAGGATAGTTGTCATCACTTTACCAAGTTTGGGGTTTGGATCCAGGCCCCAGATCTGTGTGTATTTTCTCCCTATATTTGGATGGGTTTTCTTTCTCCCATATATATATAAAATGTGTGTGTGGTAACACTTTCAGTGAATGTCAGGTTTAAAAAAATCTATGAACACACTCATAATATATTATAATTCATTTGTAAAGCATTATAAACATGGCTATGCATATTTATAAGGGTAAGCTGAGAGAGACGGGGCAGTGGCCCCTGGTGAGTGGGCAGGACCTGCTGAGGCGTTGGCCCCAGAGAGCAGGCAGGTGAGCAGGCTGCGGCCGACAAGATAGCAGCGGCCATGGGCGAGCAGGTAGGAACCGTCTGGGCGGCGGCTGCAGGCAGGCCAAGGTAGGCCTGGACTGGTTCAGACGAGACACCTGGGAGTGAGCTGGGACTAACAGAATCTCCCGGTGGTCCGTATGGCACCACCGCAAAAATCGTAGAGCGGAGTTCTTCCTGGACCTCCAGTAATGGGTGGGGTATGGCAAGGGCCTGCCTGTGTGCGGACCCTCTGTCGGCAAGCACAGCATGGCAGGCACCTCAGGCAGTGAGCAAGGCACAGCAGGGACATCGGGCAGCGAGTAAGTAGCAGCAGAGATCTCACCTCCTCTGGGCCGCGGCGCGGTGGCCTCTCTTGAACCGGGCGCATCGGCGGCAGAGGTCTCACCTTCTCCATTGATGGAGAACAGGAGCGGGTCTGTCTTCTCTGGGCTAGATGCCAGCAGAGCAGCAGCCTTTTCTGGGAATGACACCAGTGGAGCAGCAGCCTTCTTGGGTCCAGACGCCAACGGAGCAGTGGTCTTCTCAGGGCCGGACGCCAGACACCGGCAGAGCAGCGGCCTTCTCGGGGCCGGATGCCAGCAGACTGGCAGCTTTCTTGAGGCTGGACGTCAGCAGAGCGACGGCGACCTCTTCCAAGGCGGGCGCCAGCTGAGTGGTGACGGCCTCTTCCAAGGCAGGTGCTTGCGTGCCGGTGCGGAGCTGACTTCCTGGGCTGGGCACGGAGATTGCAGCAGTGTAGGCAACTTTCCCTGAGTATGGCTCGATCGGATGGGTTAACAGTCCGCTCAGCAGTGGTCTCACCTGGGGAGTCGGGCAAAATGAGCATGGCAAGAGAACAAGCAACGGAGGAAGGGAGCAACTCAGACGATAGCTTCTTGGTTGGCTGCAGGTTGGATGACTGAGTCACCTGCTTCACTCGCTGGTGTAAAGCAAACAAAGCCCCAGTCATCTCCCGTATCGTCGGGGAAGTGGATGCTGAGGAGATCGCCCCCAAGTCCCTCTCTATCTGGTGCAACAGGGTGACCACTGCCAGTGCCTCCTGAAGTTTGCTCCACATTCTGATCTGGAGTGGGGGCGATGGCAGGTAGAGGGGCGGCCATGGGTTCCTCACTGGTGCTAGACCAGTATCACCACCGGTCACACAAGTGAGTGTTCCCAGGGATCAGCCAGGGTACGCAGTCTATTGATTCTTCCAGGTGGTCTGGAGAACAGCTGTGGGTTTTTCTTTGCGGTTCAGTCATTTCTGTCATGTCACGGCGGGAGAAGGACGACCCAAGTGCAGGCTGTCAGCAGGTACAACCCCTCGCGGGGGAGTTTATTGTGGAAACCAGGCAGGGCAACACACATAGACAGATAACAATGACTGAACAGGGAGAACAAGACTGAGAGACGCTAATATACATGACTAACAGCAGAGCAAATGCAAGGCAGCTGTGGCGGGTTAACAAGAGGGGAGGAGTCAGAAGTAAAACTAACAAGCTTCTTGCGCGGCTGATTAGAAGCCACACTCAAGGGAAACAGAAACAAGCAGGGAGGGGCTGAACGTGACACATACCTCATTATAGCTATGTTTATTATAAATTATGAATGTTTTATGAAGGTCTCATCAATAATGCACTATGGACACCTATATAATGCAGTATAAAGCATCCTTAAATCTTATATTACATTATAATGCATTATGAAGGTATATATAGTACATCGTAGATGAGCGTTTCATTGACGCTTATGACGTATTATGATCAACGCTATAATGCCTTATAGCTGTCAATACAAAATGCTGTAATGCTTTATTAATTCTTACATCAAACATTATAATGCATTATGAAGGTATCTCTAATGCGTCATAGGTGAAAGCTTCATTGACGCTTATGAAATATTATAATCAACACCATAATGCCTTATGACTCTCAATAGAATATGCTATAATGATTTATTAATTCTTATACCGACCATTATAATGCATTAAGAAGGTATCTCTAATGCATTATAAATGACAGCTTTAAGTAAAGTGTTTCTGTTGGTGTTTCTAAATTGCCCACAGTGCTTGATCGTGTGCGTGTGCCCCGTGATGGACAGACATCTCATCCAGGCTGTTCCCTGATTCATGCCCTGGACTTGCAGTGATAGGCCTTGGCTTCTCCATGATACTGTGCTGGATAAGCTGTTACGGGAGATGGATGGACGCATTAATGCTCTGATGTTATTGACTTGGGTCAGCAGAACCCCACCCTATTTGAGGGATATTTGAACTTTATCATTTTTATTCAATGTCAGCGTAATCTATGAAATGCACAGAATCCAATGTATATCTACACAACATTTCTAACCAGAATTTAACCTCCCCTACTCTCCTCCCCTCTATACAAGCCCGTAGCCAGAAATAAATTTGATGGGTTATCCGGCGACCATGCCGACAGGCTCCTCTTAGTAGATTTTGCCTCCCAGGGGGGAAGACTTGGGGGCCCTGTAATATATAATACTGACTGTCCCGAACTTACAATCTATGTGACTTATGATAATGTGCACATACAACCGAAGTTTTATTTTCTTTTTAATTAAGTAAGTGTAATAGATATTTAAAAATAAGTAAATTTCGGTCAGCTGTACACCCAGCAGCACAACACTACATAGCATGTGCTCTACAATAGTTACCGCGGGAAAATACTGTACTGTATGGCAGTGTGCCCATCCCAGCCTCACATGCATCTTCCAACAGTAGTCCTAGTCAAATGGGTTTTGACCCTCAGTCTAAAGACATGCAGCTAGGCTAACTGTTGTCTCAAAATTTCCCATAGTGTGTGTGTGTGTGTTTGTGTGGGGATTATGATTACATTACATTGTGGGGACCAAATGTTCCCCACAATGTAATAAAAACGTTATTTTGATGTTCTGGGGACCATTTTTCAGGCCCCCACAAAGAGTCTCGTACTGTATTTAGTTTGGTTACTTATGGTTAAGGTTAGGGCTGGTTGGGGTTAAGGTCATCATGTTGGGATTAGAGTTTTCCCCATAGAAATGAATGCAGAGTCCCCACAAAGATATAATTACAAACCTGTGTGTGTGTGTGTGTGTGTGTGTGTCCATTCTGGGACACAGTGGCATTCCGTACAGCGTGTGGCTCGGTCTTGTACCCCACGTTACCCGGGACGGGATCCAGTAACCCCCCCCAATCAATGTAACTATTTGTCACCACCTTTTGTATTTCAGTATAGATCAAATGCTTATGAATTAATTATTTATTAATTAATTACATATACAATGACAACAGTATTAATTCACTTTTTATATAAATACTATACAGCATATTGCATGTAATGATAAATAATATTTATCATTAAATATTAGAAGGGTAGATGGTGACAGTAAATAATTATAACTTGAATGGAAATGTATTATTACTTTGTATTAAGGGTAGATGTAGTACACTAGTGTTAGTTTATATTGTCTGGCAGAGAAGGTTAGGATGTCAGTGAAACAGCATAAATAATTGTATTCGTTGTCATTTGTTTTGAGTTTACAAATTGACGGATTGAATTTAAACCAGGAACAGAACATGAAACTCAGTAATGCATATATTAAATAGAAATTTCAGATTTAGTGTATCTGCTTAAACAGTTCATTACATGTCTGTTTATATTTACATGTGATCTGTGCTGAAATCTGTGATCTCACTTCCTTAAACTACATATTATTATAAGGCTGGGGATTGTGAATGCTGTGCCACCAGGGAGGGGACACATTTCCTGCAATGAGAAGCTTTTAAGCACTCTGGCGTGCTGTATCTGTCACTTGATGTGAATATATTTCATGCATTTTTTGCTAACACAGGGTAGAAGAGAATAGGGACGGGCTGCCATCCAGAAGATTCCGCTCCTGGGAATAACTGTTTTTTTTTTTTTTTCCGCTGCCATCTACCTATCTTGCTACTCATGATCTGGATTTTTTTTTGCCATAAAAAAATGGCTGACACCAAGAAATGCTTCATGCATCGTAGTGAAATTTCCAAGGCCCCCAGTATGTCACCTCATCTTTTTAAAATATGTAATTGGCTAATGGAGGCAGATGTGTCAGTGTGAGTTAGTTATGCATTTCTGTGTTCCAAAATGTTTCCTAAATAAGGGACTAACAAATAATTCATTTTGTGCAATTAAAATATTTGATATTAAATTGAGGGCTTTGCAAATTAGATCAAATAGAAAAGCCTATATACACTCTTCTTTGAAAATTGTGTTTAGTACATTTTATATTCATAAATAACATAACCAGTATTTAACACTGTGACCTGATTTTTTTCAGCTGAAATGTTTCACATAGTATGAGAAACATCTGCTTAATTATTATCACCTAACACAACATGATCATGTACATTTTTAACTGCTTATTAATGCACATTACATTTCTCCTTTTTGCCCCTGTCACCAAAATAGATGACAGTGGCTACTAGGGACTGGGACACTTGTTCATTTTCATGTACCTCTCCTCAGTGATCATGTTGTCAAAGCTTGACTTGCACATAATTGTCCTGATAACAATATTTATATGAATGAAGTTTATAAAGATCTATCAATATGTTAGGTCCTTTGTAAAAAAGGGTATATTACTAATGGACATTTTGTACCTTCAGTTAAATTCCCTTTGAATGACACAAAAACCGAATATCATGGACTGTTACATTGCCATCATAAAACCCCTTAAAAATGGAAATATATGGCCAACATATGAACTTAGTTTTATATACCAGCATTTTCAGTAATTCTATCCTTAAATGACAAGCACCTGGCATTATGTACCAGAGTTATTTTTGCACGAGAGTAAAAGCGTGATAATCCTAACCTTTCCTTGAAGGGAAAAACAGCACCTGTGCAGAGAATTGGCATGACATAAGGTAATAACACAACATTTGCCACAATAGTGTTAATTAGCTGATCCCATATGAATTTCCATGCTGAAAAAGACACCAGTTATTATTTATCAATGAATTTAAGCAGTACATTTATTTGGTGACTGTGTGTGGCTTGGTGGGTTAGGACTCTGTGATCAGGAGGTCACTGGTTCAAATCTCATGGTCGGCAGATTGATTTCACCGTTGGGCCCTTAACCCCAATTAATCCAAGTGTCTACTATATAAAAAAATGCAACTGTAAAAGATATTATTATTATTAATTTCTCGACAATCCCTATTATTATTACTGTTATTTAGAATAATAATAATAATAATAATAATAATAATAATAACAACAACAACAATAGGGATTATTGAGAAATTCCTCTGTAAAACAGGAATGCTTTTACAGAAACAGCAGAAAAACACATTATGGGAATAAAATTGGCTACAATTGGCTTTCCTTGGAATACAGGGTTACATTGAAAAGACATTTCCCCAGAAAATAGTGAAAAATGAGTGATTACAGAATTAAATCCTCGAAAATGCAAGTATTCATGAAAGTGACAATAAAGCTGTTTTTTTTTTCCATTTAAATCAATTTTTGGTGCTTTGTTCGTTGTGGCTGGATACATTTGTAACCTCTGCTTTTCGTTCTGAGAAGCACATTTATCATTAGGAAAATGCTGTGCAACATGGAAATTAATAGCAGGAAAAAAGAACGGAACTTTGACAAATTACTGTTTCTCGCTTGTTCTTCAACAAAAGTAAGGCTGATGTTATTTTAATGAACCTAAGAAACTGTGAAGGCTATTGTGATGCTTCCACCCTTTAACTTCATGTGATTCTCCCATCTCCCGGAGGAGGATCATTAGAAAAATCAGTCAATATAACCCATTTGGAAAGGAGTTAGGCTGAATCGCTGTACACACTGTTAAATTGCCCAGTATGTGCACTGTAAATTGAACCAGTGGACCTAAAAATGTAGCTCATTTTATGCAGCTGTACTTATTTAATTTATTTATTTATTTTCCTGTGATGACAACTTGCTTTGCAGCAAATTGTTTCCAAGAACGTAATCTAAGAAGATGAAAATGTTCCATGTAAGGAGAAAGATGACCGGTTTGTGTGCCGTCGGGCTCGACACCCTCTCAAAACTATTTAGGGAAACGGGAAAGGGGTGGGGGGCTGGAAGGAAATCAGTTCCTAAAAGTCGCACATCTGGTGCGGCCGTTCATTTCATAAATGTGTAAATAACAACTTGGGGAAAAAAAAGGAACGGAGCAGCTTCTCAAGCAGAAACATAATGAAGGACGACTGCAGTATCACGCCGAACATGGCCGATTACTGCGCTTAATGGTCCTGGCTTCACCTCATGTTTTACAACCCCAAATGGTCCCCACCGGCTGATAAATCTGCCGTGTATCGGGTCAGATTGCTTCAATGAACTTTTAGCATTCCCAGATTGCTAACTAGGGGAGCCAGACCAGGATTTTCCTTGTAAAAATTCCAGGAGGGTCACATTCCAATGTCAGATTCACTGTGCTAATGCACAGAGAAGAGAATTTTTTAACAGGCGGAATCTATTCAAACAAAATGAATGATGACCTTTCAAAATACCAGCAAAGACATACATAGCTGCTGAGTTTTACCTGTAATAAGAGATAAGGATATGGGGGGTAGCACTATTACTGAGGGATCAAATTCCACCTTAATCTGCATCTTTGGAGTTTACATGTTTTGACTGTGTTTTGTGGGTTTCTTCCTGCAGATCAAAGACATTTAGTTTATAGGTTAAGATTTGTAGCTAATTGGTGTCTAATCTGCTTGTAGCATATCAGAGGTTGTGTGCATGCCCGCTGTGACAGACTGGCATCCCATCCAGGACGTACCCCTGCCTCATGCCCTGTGCTGTGGGGGATGGACTCTAGGTGAACCTGCATACCTGACCAGGGTGGGAAGTTAGAAGATCCACAGACACATAAGAAAAGATCACAAAAATATTTTACATAGAATCTTTACATGGAATAATGGAAATATACTTATATGGATCATGAAAGCTCATTTATACATTTGTTATATCAAATGATCATATATGATGCCAACTACATTCTATATATAACCTATCTAGCAAAGATATATTAAAATGGCAATTCTTATTATAAAAGCAAAAAGATATGTAACCATTCTCTGAGGTTTTTTTAGTGCTATTAATTTCATGATTATCTTCAAAACAAGCTTCTATGTCTTGTCAAGCAAAACCAATCTGAAATAAAATTACTAAAATGAACATACTCTTTGAAATGTATTTTCAAGAACAACCATAGAGAGTCAGTGATGCAGGGAAAAAAAAATACGATTAAAGGTTGAAAAATAAAAATGAATAAAAAGAGTGTCAGTGTCAAAGCAGAAACTCATGTGCTTTCATGTGCCTCAGTGATTCACTTGGCTGACAAACAATTGAAACAAAAAAGGAAGCTGATGAATTATCTTTAGAACAGCTGCGTCGTCCACATTCTACAGAATGTTCTGGATGTCATCAGCAAAGGAATGTGCTTCTAGTTCACAGATGAGGAATTTCATAACCAAAGCAACACATTCTTATTGCTAAAATAATGATTCTTTAATAAAACATCTCAGAAATCAGCACAAATATGTATTTTGTTAATGATTTCCAGTGTAATTAAAAATAAATGAGCAAATAGGAGCAAAACGAATTCTTGTTTTAATGAACACATTGAAATGAGCACAATATTTGTTTAGAACTGAAGCAATGTATTACATGCGATCACAATGTGTCGACAAGAAGATTTAAACTCTGATTTAAATATTGGCAGAAAGAAATTGGCAACCAATCTTGTTAAACCTAAATCCAATTTCACTGACTAACAAGAGGAAGGATCGAGGAAATTCAGAAAAAGAATATGTTTCATTAAACGCAAACATCAAATTTTCCCCTGTCCCATGGAAGAGTTTTACAACAATGTCAAATTTGAATAATGTGGAGTCCATCTTCCACAGTGCTGGAATGTCATTATCTTCTACCTGTCCTTTCTGCCGTCTCCAAAATGAGACGGGCTGGGTGGGTGTCAGTTTCTGCAGCTTTAAAACATTTACAGTACGTGCAAGAAGCTCTCACAATAATACAATGCAGTAATAGTACTTGTTTTGTCATTTAGTTTTAAATTAGGCTCTGCTGGATAGTCATCATTCTGGGCAAATATAATTTTTACCACCTAGGATGATGTTAAGCAGAAGGCGGTTAAATATAATAAAACCACTCATATGAAGTAAACAGGTGAATACAGAGAAATATTTTAACAGCTTCTTACAGACTGGAAAAATGTACAAAAATGCAAGATTTTTCATAACAATGAATAAAATAATGAATACCTAGAACAGCAGTGATTTCTCTTATTTGCAAAGGGCCGGTGTGTATGCAGGTTTTTGGGGTAACCTTTAGGTCAGCTGTTCAAACCCAGGTGTGAGGACTCTTCAGCCAATCAGTCCTCTAATTAGTAATCTAATTAGGCAGTGAAAACCCACTGACACAGCAGACCTTTCTGGATAATAGTGACCACCCCTTAACTAGAGTCTCAGAACTGGCTTTTGTTATTTAAAAATTATTTAGCTGGATGCATCTGAATTATATTTCTTGATTCCTGTTTCCGACTTGCGTGGACTACTCCATGTGTAAAATATTCCACAAAATGGGCCCAGAATAGCTGAACTCTCAAAGCTCCCAGATGGGCAGCCAGTAGCTAAGCCTCATTTGATGCTTACTTCTTGAGTCATACATTGGCTGGAGATGTACTGTAGCAGATTTTTAGTTACGGCTAGGGTACTGCAGAACTTTCCAGATTATTTTTCTCTGCTGAAGAAAACTAGCAGAAGTGTAATTTTTTCTTTACACCATTTTTTTTCATAATCAGAATTGTTACTTTGTCACGAGAACTGTCATTTTTCCTACAAGGATTGTGAATATTCTGTCAGAAAGACAGAAAGCAGTGAAAACGTATACACTGCAAAATCATAAGCCAAACAAATAGCCTATACACTTCATTACTGATCAGGCATGAGCTACCCAGTTTTTTTTAATTGGTTGATACGAACATAGTTACCTTAATAATAACTGGATACTAAATTACATTTAGAAAGTTTAATAATATTGTTCATCTGTAACAACTGTTAATTCAGAGGGGGTTGGTCTCTATAGCAATCATTAGTGCAGAAGGTTTCTTTCATGTGCTATGAAGAATAAACTGCTGAATGCTTGATTTATTACCTAGTTACTGTATATGTTTTGACTTTTTTGTTGCTTTATGTAGGAAACTGGGTGATACCAGTATATGTAATGCTACATAACATGTGATGCCTGCTTAATGGATTACCACGATTAAGATTTTTTGGTAAACATACAATCTTTCATGGGATTAGTAGCTGTCATATGAGTGTGAAGCCAGATAAGATAATATGCAATCAGTAGCCACTTTATTAGGTATTACATGGTACCAGGTACGTATGGGACCCCCACTTATCTGCAGAGTCACTGCAAGAGTTTACATGCTGTATGTGTGTAGATGCGTAACAGTGTCCTGAGCTGTTATTTTTGTATTTGTGGTCTTCCTAACTTGAATGAGTCTGACCTCTCTCATTAACGAGGTATTTTCAGCAACAGATTTGCCGCTGACTGAATGTTTTTTGTGTAACACACAATGCTTTGTAAACTGTGGACACCAGTACATGAAAATTCCAGGATTGTTGGCTGTGTCTGAAATGCTAGGGCCACCAGATCTGGCACGAACAATCATGCCACAATTAAAATCACTTAGAGCATGTGTCTAAGCTGTTTGAATGCTTAGATGCACAGTAACAAAATCTCTTCACCTTGTTTGTGTGCTGTAAATCTGGGTTCACTCAAACAAATATATGATACATATAGTTTAGTAATGCAAAATGGAGACATATACCTGTATGTAAATTTACAATTTATCCTTTCATTTATTTAATATGTTTTCCTATTATTTTTTTTTTTGCTGTGTCGTCAAGGCTGGTCGTAGCCTATGAGGCTCCCTCGGCGAGCTACACTGCTGGCACACCCCCGACCACATACACAAATGGTAAAATAAATGGGAGCAAACAAAAAAATTCTGTCAATTGTTTACTATTATAATGCAATAAATAAGTTACTAAGTAACATTATATAACAAAACTTTAACACGTTCATTTTGATAACCCAATGAGAAAATAGTATGAGCAAAGACTTTTAATAGCATTCAATTTCTATACTGAATATACAAGACTATAAAATCTTTTTCGATGGCATTGCAATATGATTTTACATACAATTGATCAAATAAAATTTGAAACCCCTATTAATTTTCTTCGGTCACACTGTGGTAACCTAACAACGTCCTTGACACATTTTCCCTCCCCCACTTCGCGTGTCTGTTGTGTGCCGGCACTGCTAAGGGTGAGAATACGTCTAGGGGTGCCGACTTGCCAGCCAATTCCACTTTGTCTCGGATGGTGCACACCGCATGCCAGTGAAATTGGCTGGCTAAGTCAGTGCCCCACAGAACTTAGTGCCCCTGCTGGCTACCCGTGTCGCCTATGGGATCAACCTGTGGGTGTCTTAAATGGTATAGGAAGGTAAATCCGACTTATGTAAAATTTGACTAACATCAGTCAAGAACTGATATATCAAACTTCAGGCACAATATATCCATCTTCAGGGCACATGATTCCCTGTTTAAAGAAGCAGTCTATTTCCCTTAATGAACAGCAGTACCCAATAAAGTGGCCACTGAGTGTGTTTATTCGATAGAATAGGGTACTTGACATTGACTACTACTTACTGTATCATCTAATTTTTGCATTTAAAGTTAAACAAAATTAATATTGAATTTGAGTTTGCTCCTTAAGATTAACAAATAGATCTAAATATATTATTAACTGCTCTGAAATATTACACTATTGAGTGGATATCAAATACAGATAGTTTGTAGTCTGATTGGCAAATATACAATACAGTGAAAAAGACATAGGCAGTCAAAGAAAATGTTTGACACTAAAAAAAGAAAACTATTTTACATTTTTATGCATACAAATGAATAGTAACTCAATAAAAACGTGACAAAAAATTTGTCTATTCTCCAAAATATCTTGTTGGATAGCTAGAACGGCTGCTTCAGTTCCTAAACTCTCCTCTGGGGCATCCCAGCCATTCCATGTATTTGTTAATCTTCATCATCAGCTCAAGTAATTCATTTATTAAATTCAGTTAGATAACTCAGTCGGGTAATGATTAGCCAAACATGGTATACTAGTGATCAAGTAAAAA
The DNA here is from genome assembly GCA_026776725.1 of Gnathonemus echidnorhynchus. Lineage (NCBI taxonomy): Eukaryota > Metazoa > Chordata > Actinopteri > Osteoglossiformes > Mormyridae > Gnathonemus > Gnathonemus echidnorhynchus. The sequence continues at coordinate 8,952,017 of JAODJU010000033.1, forward strand.
AAAAAAATGCATGGGTGTATTTGATGGTTGCTGCAAATGCTGGGGTGACTTTATGAGAGATTTCAAAATAGTTACCCTAACACACTTTGACATACATTTTGACATCATAATTTTGACATCATAGTTTTACACCAAGAAGAAGATCATTTACACATCATTTTGTTTGACTGCCTACAGTACTTTTGCACAGTACTGTACATTTGTGGCCAAAATTCCATTTTTTAGAGATTGTAGAACTGCATTCCAGTTTCTCCAGTTACTTGTTTAATCGCCCATTGTATGATATTTGAAAACATTCTTTGATTGTTTATAAACAGTGCCAGTATTTGTGTAGTAATTTTTAAAGCATAATGCCAAAAATGCTAGGTGTTTCCACAATTTTGGCCACTAGTATATTAGTCATTTCAAAATGCACAATGAATTTTGTGAAGTCCACTAGACAGATGTTCAACTTTGTTTCACAGGTCAAGATGCTTAAAAAATGTTTTAATAATGAACAGACTTTCAAAGCTGTAATCTTTATTTACAGAATTCCTGAGTGTAGTTTTCCCAGTTCTACACTCAGTTATATGTCAGAAGGCTGTTTTTATTTTGGGTCAACACTCCAGTACTTTCTCTACCCTTTCAGGCCCTGCAATAAGAGATGTCGCTTAACTAAATCATTTTTACGTTTTTACATGGATGCCAGAATGTTTCAATTGAAAATAGCCTTACGTGTACTTACTGGAGAAAAAAAAAATACAGTTGCAGTGAAAAAACTAAATCTGGAAGCGTACACTACCTTTGAAGACTGGGAAAGAGGGAGGTGTCAGTATCTGCTTGGTAGGCAGGTATCAGGTTATATTCTGACCACAGTCTGATGAGAAGCTAGTGGAATTGAGAAAGAGACGAACACGCAGGGGTCGCATGCAAAACGTGTCAGGTAATTGCACATGGTTTCACTTGAGCTTGCGTGAATTTTGGTAGTTGTTCTTTGTTGGGCTGCCATTAGCCATTTTCCGACTGAGATACCTGTGAGAACCATGAATCATTTCTTTTCCAACCATTCTCAAAGTCGGAATATATTTTTCTTTCAAAATAGCTGCCAGACAAAAATTCTTAAGGCAGTGAATATTGTTCAAGATTTATTCTATTTTTAGAATGCTGTTGTTTCATAAGTGTGTTGATGGATGACTGATCAAAAATGTTGACATAAAAAGAACAACCTTTTTTCTTTCTTCGTTTTTCTTCTAATGAAAGACATTCAGTTTTTAATTAGTTTGAAACTGCCGTCAGCACATATCCAAGACGTGAACGTGATTGGATATAAAATGTCTCTGTTGAAGACATGTTCAAACAAAAGTGCTACATAACAGAGAGCGTTGTTAAAATTCTGTTAAACTTTTTTTTTTAATAAAATACTCCATGCAGAAGTCTTCCAGAGCCCTGTAGGATGGATGTGGTAATAATATCCGTCCATCCTCTTTACGTTACTCAGTACAGAGTCACTGTGATCGTGAAACTTCTCCCTGGAAGCATGTAGTATAAAAGAGGGGACACTTTGAATGGGTAATAACAAGTAGATTTAATGCAATTAAGGCAGGATTTAAGCTACAATCAGTGCCAGAGTTCTTAAGGCAATGCTTAGCTCAGGTATATATATACATAAGAAGAAAGGAATAGGCCATTAGTGTATATATTGAAATATGACATACATTTATACAACAGCATGCAAAGCAGAGCCAACCATTTTAACTAGGGTAAGTTTGAGTAAAACAGCAAATTAAAAAGCAGAGACACAGGGGGTATCCTGCATATTGCCAGGAATTTCACAGTTTAGGGGACTTTTAGGTAAAAGCGTTAAGAAAATTACAGGACCTGTATCTGGCATTGTATTATAGATGCAGAAAATGTAATTCAATGACATTAACCAGTTCTATTTGCATTTTTCTTTTGCTGCTGCTGCTGCATTTTCACTTGTCTCTAGAGTTGATATTATAATCCAAATTGACCGTTCTGTTATAGACAAATGTGCAATCACAAATCCACAAACATACATGCAAGATATAAGAATTAAATAACAGAAACATTGTTTAACTCTTATCACTAAGCAGTGATAGAGGGGTAATTTTAAGTCAAATATTTTTACTTAATTAGAACATTTACTAAAGAAGATACGGATAGAGTGATATTTTGTCTGCCTGTCAATGAGAGTTAAAATGTAGCTTATTCAATTTTATGATCTTTCGTAGCAGTAGCATGGATTGAGAGATCAATATCAGTGCTAAAACTAATCCCTGAGGAGCACCATACAAAATCATGGACAATGATGGATTAAAACAATTATCAGGTTTCTGTGTAGACAAAATGGTTTGCTAAGCATGAAGCCAGATCCTGCTTAAAGCCAGGCACAGACAAGCTTACATGGGAATTTCAATTATGTAACAGAAGGTCATAGTTAATGAAATCAAACGTAGTGCCTTGATTTAAAATATGACTGTTGCTACATTGTTAAATCACTGAAAACGTATAGCTGAAAATGTTTTTGTGAGGTAAGTATAGAGTAGGTATCTAAACATGAGTTCATAGGTCACTCTTTGCAAAAGAATAAAGAAGTTCAAAAGAAGTTAATGTAATGGTGTTCCTCTTCTTCTTAGGATTGCAGGCTATCTATTGGCTCTCGTTATTCCTGTCCTCTTGCAGCCTCCTAAAGACCGGATAAGAATTTTTAGGAATACAACAAATCATCAAGCACTGCGATCTTAACCCAAGCTGAGGTTTTAAGAGGAAGTGGTCCCACTGGCATAATTAATCAAGCAATTAATCAACAACTTTTTTTGTTCCCACCCTTGCCCTGCACCCTAGCAGTTAACCCTCTTATTTAATCATAGCTCTTTTTCAGGACAATTAATTATTAGCCTTAGTAAAATCACATGCTTTCAGATCATCTGGCAATTTGAACTTAAATGACCGAAAAGTCCAAGCAAAATCATCTCTAATATCTTCTTGACTGTAATCTGAGACTCCAGAGAAATTTTAATGCCATGTACTTAGGGCAGAAATGTGTTTTCCCCAAAGGATGTTATTAATGGGAAACTTGTTATGGGCTATGACACCCGAGGGAGTAATATACAAATACTAATCCGGCCCATGACGGCTCTGGGCTTTCTGTAGTGGTGAGACTTGTTCATTTTCTAGGTGTATAGGACATGTGGAATTTAACCATTAAGGAGCATTGATCGTCAGATAGGGTATTAAGGGTAATAATGAAAACAAATATTGTACTTAAAACTGAACTAGGAATGGACTCTTGTATGTATACACATATACACTAAAGCGGTCATTTTAGATCACAGTTCCCATTAAAGCTGAACTTTTTTAGATGATGTGCGTTATTAAATTTTATGCGGAATATATTTGTATACTGAATGCCATTTTTACACACCTAATCAAATCTGCTATGTTGCTTAAATTACCGCCCAACATAATGGAAAAAGGTCCCTACAAATGAATGATTATATATCACAAACCTATGACAAATAACCCCTTTTAACACTGCGGTTGTGTTAATTGCCCTAAGCTGCAGTTCCATTACCATAGGCAGACAAGGCAGAAAGGATACATCCAAACAGTGCATCTCGAATATTGAGGGATGCAGACTTCCTGGAGACACTGGAAAGAAAAGTTTATGCCCGAAGCCTGTTCGTAATGGATAATATTCACTCCAAAGATGTTACGAGTGCTTATTATCCACATCTGTTCGACAAAAAACCCTTCGGAAAAAAAACACTATTGATTTAGGTCTTTGGGTTGCATAATGCTGTAACAGGGCCCTTTCAAGACCCATATCCACTTAAAGCTTAGCTTAAAGTAGCTTGTCGAGTGCTAGCTGCAAAAAAAAGCAGTATGCCAGACCCAAAGGAGAAAGCCTGTGATACTCTAATGGTAAATGATGCAATCGTTTTATGAATTTTGTTTCAGAAGTTATTAACTCCATGGTACAAATGGTGAGAGTCATAAAGTCTGCTGCTTAGGGGCACTGTGCCAGTGAGTAGCCAGTGTGTCTCTTTTGCTTTTTTATTAAGTACCTCTTGAGTTATGGATAGCAGTGGAGCATAATTTGTGGAAATCTATAAATAAGCTCTCAAAAAATAAAGCTCTAAGTTTTACTTGTGTTACTAATTGTAAGGTACACGTGCAGTATTTTAACTTTCCTGTGTGTTGTAACTGTAAATATTGTTTAGTGCTCATTTGCTGTAATAAATGTTTTAATAGAGGGAGAGCCCATTGTAAGGAGATTCTATACTAATCGTTTCATGTACTGTTTATATATATAACATTTCATTTATGTAGAACGGAAATACACAGTCCGAATTAAATGAGATTAGTGGGAAAGTCAGGATTAGTGAAAGATAATTGCACAGAAAGAATAGGACAGGGTAGAATGAAAAAGGATATATTTTACATATTCAAGAAAAAAAAACAGTATATGTGTATATGTATGATATGTATACTTTTAGCTTTAATGCTTTTTGAATTTCTACTCAAAACAATATTTGGAATTAATATCCACTCCGTTACATTGAGAGTCAGATGATAAAGAAAAACACATTCAGCACATTGCTAGTTTTGCTAGTACTCTTGGCAACACTACATGAGCAGGCACAAGTAACTTAGTAACTCAGTTACTACTCAAGTACAAATCATGAACAAATATAGTAACTGCATGAAATACATGAACCGTTATGATTTATGATGAACAAACACGGGATCAGTATGTAATGTAACAGTTTCTAGTTAATTATATTGAATACCTGTGTATTGCTACATTATCTACGCCTCATCAAGTACTGTATAGGTGTTATAGACATCTTTAACTTCTGAAAACTGTCTGCCTGTCTGTTTGTTTATTTATTTATTTGTCATTCATTCATTCAGGTTCTTTTTACAATGACATGAAAATCATAATACCAGATTCCATATAGACTGGAATATTGGTGGTAATGTGCCTAAACAATCAAAGAATGTTTACAAATATCATGCATTGGATGATTAAATAAGTAACTGGAGTAACTGGAATAAAATTCTGCAATCTCTAAACACTGGAAGTGTTTCCATAATTTTAGCCACTAGTTTATTACAAGTCCATCTTCGTTCAGATAAAATCCAACAATATCTGAAAACTAGAAAGGTTATCTTGTATTACGTCTGCATTAACTGGCAGTCTGCTGCACACTGCTTTGTAAAACACAGTTCCTTATGGTGTTTTCTTCTTCTAATTGTTTTTTTCTGCGTAATAAATTATGTAACATAACTACACCCCCGGGGTCATGCAATACATGATCTGTGGAAACACCTACCTGGGAAATAAGGAATACCACCCCTGAATCACAGTAGAAATGTACTTATACATTTAGTTAAGTGGATCTGTAGCTAAGCTACCTAATCATCAGAAAAAAATGGAGACAGAAAGGTAGTATCATGCCATTTTCCTGTAACATGATTTCAATATGCCCTATGCTTTTATTCTCATAAATTATAACTGGTTAAAAATATTGAAAAGATAAATCAATGAATATGATAAGAAATATTACTTTAAGCAAACCCCTATCTGCATAGAAGAAATTAGTGGAAATTTGTAAAATAAATTGAAATTCCTATTTAAGGAAACTGGTAGCATTTGGCACCTCCTGAAATGTATAATTAATACTTATCTATCAAAAAAAAAAATAATAATAAAATATGTACTACTCCAAAAATCTGGAGGAAATCTCAACTGTCAAATCCGCATGTCTACAATTCTAAACAGTCAAGTCAAAGCATCAATGTCAAGAGAGTGCAGGGCACAGTCAATGTTGACTAGGCAAGCTGGGGCACATCAAAAATAAGACTGACATCTCCGTCATTCTCTACTACACCTGCGTAAGCAAGGAGCACCTGAAGTACCTGGTGGTCTAGAACTCTCGACAGCTTTGATCCCAAAAATATCCCTAAAACACACACTGTTTCTTTTCAGTGACCCTCAGTATGATAAAATACGGCTGCTTGTTAACTCAAGTGCAAGGCTTCTTTTTTGGGAAAAAAAAACAGAAAATCACTCTGTTTTCGAACACGTTTCACAGTTCATTATAATCGCAGTGAGCATCAGAGTGAACCTTTTCCAAGCGGCAGTCCTGTGACATATGATAAAATAACTGAATTATCCCTATGAGCCACAAGGCCTGCCAGCTAATGCCTTCCTCAGATTTCAGATTCTACTAATATGTCGGCAGTTGCTTTATTTGAAGCTTTTCTGAAAGCCCTGTCTCTGCTGATTACCGTATTTTTTTTACATGTATTTGGAGCCTAACCGTGATTGAGGTTTGTATTGAGACATTTTTTTCCTACATAAGCTCCACACAGTGCACAAAAACAAGCCAGGAATTTATTACATGACAACCCAGCTGATCCTTGACCAATCACAATCATTAACACCTCCGATTTCTCTTCCCTTTAAATGTATTTAACAGTTCAGCGTAGCTGTTTGATGTTTTACAATTTTTGTTATAGCGTGAAATCAATATTGGTAAATGGTTTTCTATTTGGAGTTTTCATTGAAGTAGATGTTAAATTCCTGTTGAAACCCTGATAACTGATTAAGACATTGTAAAAAGGCATTGTTACAATTTTAGATGATTGATTTGAAAGCTCAGAAATAATGGCATATTGCTACCATTCAGGAAGCAGTAATATGCTTTACTTTTACTAATTCACTTTAAAACACAAGAAATAATATTAGGCTTGGAAAAAGGAAATTGAGTGCTAAAGTGATTAAAATTATTCAGCGACTTACATTTCAGCTCCTACCATCCCATAGAAGTTTAAAAAGCCTAAATTTTAGATTTTAAATTTTACAGTTTTTAAATGACAGTAATAAATATGCATGACGAGGGACGGTTTTTTGAAAAATAAAGTGAATTGAAGATTTTATCATTTTACTCTCCATAGGTTTTTGATGCAAATTTAAATATAAACATGTGTGCTCAGGTGGCATCAGTGGCTTGATTTATTTGGAAGACAGAAACAGTATGTTTACTATGCATATGATACAGTTTCCTTTATGTATGCAACACTTCTAGTGCCTTTTGAAGTGTCAGCGTCAGGGTAGTGAGTGTGCTGAGATCGTAAGAGAGATATATCAATCAGACTGGCAGCAGAGGTGAGCAGGACCAAAGCTGTGGGCCTTTCAAAGTTCTGAACAATAAATATGCGAATAAAATATATATATTTGTGGATCTACACAGATAGTGCCTTTCTGCAGCTGTTCTCCCTCTGGGTTAGCTTACCCAATAAAATACATGAATTCTCTCAGGATCCTAAAGTTTTACTGTAGTAAAATATTCAGGAACACCATAGAGTACCAGAAACCTACTTCACTCTATTTATAAACTGACACCTGATTTCAACTGCACCTCTATTACACGGCATTGCATCTGTGGTTAGTGCACTGTTACAGACCTCAGGCAATCTTAATAGATAAAGGGATTAAAGGAGATATAGGACATCTGTATGCCTTTTGGCATTCTTTATTTGCTCTAAGTGAATTGTTACATCCCCTATATTTCACATATTATTGCTGAACTAACTGAGCTAAGAGTTGAGCTAATTTCACACATTGCAGAATGGTAGGATTAATATTACTTGCGCTTTATGTGCCAATGTAAATTGTCCTTGTACAAGATTGTATTACATGACGGCCATTTCCCTAAGTTTTTTTTTGTACTTCCTAAACATCTGCTGCCTTATTACATAATAAAATTATCCTAAAATAACATCAATATTCAATTGCTGTATTGACACTTTATGTCAAAAGTATTTTATTTGTTTACAACTTTTAAGCTACTTTGACAAGCAACAGATGCCCTCATTTTACGTCTCATGTTAAAATTTTATATCATGCAAACCAATGCCTTAATAAACAAAAAAATTGCAACTTCTTAAATTAGTAAAATCCATCCATCAACTTCCAAAATACTTATTCTCTGCAACGTAACGGTAAGCCAGGCATCATTAGGACGATAGGCAGGGGGCACTCCGGGTGGGACGCCAGTCTGTCGTGGGGCACAATAAATGAGCAAAATATCCAAATCACATTGGGCTTAAACTATAATTTCTGTAGCCTAGATAGATAGATAGATAGATAGATAGATAGATAGATAGATTTATTAATCCCGAAAGGCTATTAAAAAGCTGCGAGGTCTGTTACTTGATTATAAAAAAAAAAATCAAAACTAGGGACTGAGCAACTCTCAGATGAGAAAGCTTGGAAGATGATCAGCAAACTCTTCTTCAAGTAGAGGTGGTGTGAAGTGGACCACATGAATCTCCTCAAGTGCTGGGATACATGTGTTTTCACTCCTTATACTGAACCGCTTACAATTGGAACCTTTTTTTTTTTAGAAAAGCAAAAGCTGAGAGAAAACCACACAAGCATAAAAAATACGTTTTATGTCATTCTGTGAAGGGTGTGCCAACAATTCTTAAGCAATTGTCCCACTTTGCCTTTAGGGTGAAGGTCTGTGCTGGATTTTTCCATCCTTTATCCCTTTTTTTTTATTTTCCCCAGTGACAAAAATCAGCATCTGTGGGCAATTTAAGGGTTGCAACGCGAAGAAAAGTCTTGCAGCACATCCATCACACTAGAGCAGTGGCAATCTGTAGCAAGAGGAAACTAGAGCTGGAGCTCCAGTCATGTGTGTAGACCTTACATGTCTTGCCAGATCATTCTTCGCGTTGCTATTGGACTCCGGGTCAAAACTTGAAAAGTTTTACCTTCAGTCAATTTCACTTTTCATTTGAGACAAACATGAGCTAATTATGAACCGAGTGTTGGCATATGGACCCGTCGATGTCTGGAAGAAAAAAAACAAACAAAAACACGATAACAGGAGGACACTGGAATGGGTTGTCCTAACACCCAAAGCATGTTTTTCCTCTCCCTAACGCGACAGAGAGTATCCAAGGTTACCCCACTGGATCCTTATTTATTTGATATATTATAACCAGATTTTAAAAACGTAACTGCATTAAATTAATTTTGTATATGTTGTGAACCATTCGGCTGAAATAATATCCTTAAAAATATGTAACGTTACGAAAGTGGGCGTTATTGTCACCCCATCCATGTATACGTACAGTTTTCTGTGTGATGTTCTTCCAGGATTGTGATGCAGCATACATGTAGACAGGATGTACAAGCTACACAGTGCAATCAGACATGACAAGTGCAACAGTACAATAAATACACACCGTATAAGTATAAATAAATTACTCAAAAGAAGCAAGAGAAGTGGACCAAGTAAGTAGTAGAATATAAAAATAAATATGCAGCAGCATATCTAGATATATGTAAACATGTGGCTTATACTTTTAGGACCATCACAAGTAGTGGGATATAAAAATATACTTGAAGGACTATATCTATAGATACTGTATATGTAAATGTGCTTTGTGTAGGTGTAGGAACATTACAGGTAGTGGGTATAACAAAAAATATGAATCAGAATATCTAAAAATATATGTGAACATGTCATAGGTAATGGTACACAAAAAATAAATATTTTGCAGCAAAATTATAGATATGTGTAAACATGGTTTATAGTAGAGTGGTGAGCACTAATGGAGGGGGGGCTGGGTTCAAGTTACGCTTATTAAGTTAGGACAGGAGGTGGGGGGGAGGGGGGCAGCAGGGTGTTGAGGAGCTTGATGGTCTGGCGGGAGAGGCTGTTGTGGAGTCTGCTGAAACTGGCCAGGATACTATGCTGTGCTGCAGCAAGATGTCAGTGAAGACAGGACATTGAAATTTATCATCAGTTGTTCATTTAACTAGTATTTGACACACAGCCAAACACCTGAACACATTATAGGTAGTGCAACATTGCATTGTACTTGCTAAGTCTGCAATTACAGTGATTGAATAAAAAAAATGCAAGTAGAGACAAATAAAGTTTAGCATTTTACATAAATCTCATCTGGTTTCACTGGCAATTTGTATATCAGGTTAATGTGTATAGTGCATGCTTCCCCAGCACAGGGTTACAGCGACCTGAGCAGGTGTATTTTCCTGACAGCACTAACTGAAAGGCAGAGAACATCACGCGTGGGATGCTAAAGTATGTGGTTTCATTTAAAAAAACCCTAAATAGCATCAAATGTTTCATTTTTAATTCAATTTCCCAGTCATGCTAACTTACCTCACTATATCTGATTGTCAGCTGTATAGGAGCTGTTTTACATTTTTATTTATTTAGCAGGTACTCTAATCCAAAGTACCATAGAACTGAGAAAGCGGGGTCAGACAGTCCCCGGACCAGTAATGGGCTTCGCTCAAGAGCCCAGCGGTGAAATCACGCCACTGACCTTCCGATCACTCCAGTAACCCACAGAGCCACACACTGAAACCCAGCTTGTTGACATCGGGAGAGGTGCGGCACCCTAGCGAGCAGGTTGTGGGTTTATAAATTGTCCTTAGGGTGTGACAAACTCTGTAACAGAACACATGTAGCTACCCTATCCTGGGAATATGTCACCTTGTCATACACTTTGCTTTATACACCATGGATCACAATGGTCCTATGTGGAGGAGGATGAATGGATGGATGGATGGATGAATGGATGGATGGATGATATCTGTCTATCTTATTACATTTATTTTCCTTTAAGGTCAGTATTTATTCACTGAGGTCAAAGTTGTGACCAAGTCATTTTCTTTATCTTGCAGCATCAGACACATTGTTTTTAACATATTTCCTTGTTGTCACACCACAGAATAATGAAACAAAGGTCAGGACCACATCAGATGACCTGTTATTTTGAACCTGGCATTTTAAAATAACTTCCTACAAAGCACAATATGCAAAGTCTCCATACCATAGCTCATGCTGCACGTCTCATGAAAGGAGTGTTTTTTTTTTTCCCAAGATAAGACAAATGAACACAGCTTGAGACAAATCACAAGACTCCTCATGCCTCCTTCTCACCTAATTATTTATGCTAATTGAGTCATTATTTCAGAAGGAGCCGAGTTCAGGCAATGAGCGTTTTTGCAGGGGTGTATGTCGCTAGAATGATGTAGACCATCCATCTTCTGCTGGATCATGCCACTCCTGTGGAATTTAGTTTATCATCCGCCTGGATCTTTCTGCCTCTCAACTCAGCAGCTGGACTTTCCCTTAAAGTTGCTGTGGTAACTGTAGGCAGCTGTAAGAGATACGCCCACCTGCTGCCTGCAAGCTGACCCACTTGAGTGTGGGCTCATTAAATACCCACACATAGGATCCACCAATTAGGGTGGATTTTTAAGAGGCACTCTGGAGTGCTGAGTGGGAAGAGGAGAACGGAGATTGCTGCTGATGAGGTGGTTTTTTTGGGGGGTGTGTGGGGGGGGGGGTTGCCTCTTCCTTTGCCTGAATTCAAGGTGGCCTTTGTTCTTTGACTGGGAAGGTATGTCGTTTCCTGACAGAAGCGCTACGTTTGTTAAGTTGTTTTTGTTTGTTTCTAGAACGGAGAATAAAGTCTTTACTTTGGCCTGTTTTGCTGTCTCCCACACACAAGGAAGAAAATGGGGCCTCACGCTATTGTCTGTTATCTTACAGAATTGTTTTGCACGTGTGTGTGTGATCAACTAAAGTCCAATTAGACGTTGTTTTGAAGTGCAAGGCGTTACATTGTTGTTTGCTGAAATCCGAAGAACATTTTTGCAACTTATCGATCTTATCTAGATAAATTTGCACAGTCATTATGGAATCCGATAGAAGATACAATCCATGCAGGCAACAACACTACACAGCAACAAAACGGATAAGTTTAAAGACACATACTTTAAGTGGTTGAAGAAATTGTACAGCAGATATATATAATTTTTCAAGCAATAACAATTTTCTCCCAACATATTTCTTTATTAAAGGAGATGTTCCAAGAAAGAAAAATCAAAAGAAGGCAGCATTTGTCTGGTTTGCATTTATTTTGCTGCATCAAATTTATTTATATTGTTAAATTTTAAGACCCATATGTGGTTCAGATTAAGACACAAACAACGCTTTTGCTTTCAGATGTTCTTGTACTACATTTTACAAGCTGAAAAACACATGTGGCTGTGGTTTCCCCATTTATTCTTTGAGAAACGTTTTGATATTGTTTTACAGTAGACGATGCCCATCCCCGCTGGAAGCATGAGGCTATGGGAAAAAAAATCACTTCTGATATATGATGAGATTTGTCACTGCCATTAGATTGAATCAAAGTCCCACTGGTGAATACAATGAAAGGAATTAGCATCTGCTATTGCCTTTGCACAGGAAACCCAAAGCCTGCTCTTCTCAATGTTGTGTACTGTAATATCAGACATTACCTAAACAGATGCAGGAATGAAAAAATATACAGTATAACAGTATAAAGAAAAGCTTATAGATTTATATTCTACTACAGAAATCCACATTTAAGAAACATATACATTTCAGATGATATTTGTTTTGTATCATTTTAGAGATAGAGGCCAGCAGACATACTTTTCTCTTTTTATGATTTTGATATTGAACATGCCTCATAATTTTCTACAAACTTTATTGGAAGCAGGTTGTAGGCTGTATTTTACAAATATGAATGCTTTCACTTATAGGTCAGGAAGGTCAGAATAATTTAGCTTCTGAAGCGTCAGGATGTATCATACTAATCCAAAGGTGTGCATATATGTGCCCACTGAGGTCTATCTGTCTTCAGGCATAGGATTATTATCGAACTTTGAAATTAATATTTAAAACTCGGGTAGAAAGTGCCAAAGCTGGACTGAGTTTCATTGAAGAATCTCACTTAGCACGTTAATTCATACCTGTGGAGAGACTCAAGCGGGGATGGAAGAGTCAAAGTTATCTGTATGTTGTTAAGGGCCAGGTGAGCAAATAAAGGTTTGAAACAAAATTTCAGGGGCAGCCGGGAATGCATGGCATCTGATGGTTCATCTCCCACACTCCTAAAGAGTGGGTTTAATCTGATAGAAATATCGGGAAAGAGAAAAAAAAAAGTTGTGTATTGTAACCTGGATGTTCTTTTTCTATTTAAAAGACAGGTTCATTTATTTCCCACTGGATTCCATTCAAGTGCCAGCAGGAAGGAACAACAAGTGGTTAAGTATTTCCTTTTCTTTGACCAATGACATGTCTTTGCAGCGCTCAGACAGGGAACGGAGCAGAGAGAGGATTCCTTCCCCTGGCCCGCAACTCTGTCTGACAGCGCTGGCCAGCAGACGAGTCCCCGGCTTGTCAACAGCAGTGCTGAGCGCACTGCATATGCGGCGGCTGGCAGTCTCTAGAACATGAGCGTCTCTGCTGAAAAATAAGGAAAACAACTGTCTGACAAACTTTCATGTGCTTTGTCTCCTGCATTATGACTGTATGTAATGATGATCGAAATCTGCTGTATTTTTTATACGGCATAATCTATGGGAGTGTTTATAACAGGTGTGAATTACTGATGGATTCAAAATCAACTAAAAGGAAAGCTCAGCGAATTTGTTTCATTTGAAGGTTCTCTCACATCTGAAGCAGACCTGTTGTATATTTTGGCTTTGGAATAACTTGAGTACATAAGGAAATCTAGCACAATCTGTTAGTCTTTCATACAATAAAGCATATTTTCTAAGCTAAGTCTCATCTGTGGAAGTAAATATGTAAATAAGGGCAGACGAGCTAACTGGGAATCTCCATAAAGTGTTACAAAAACAAACAAACAAATAAACAAACAAACATGACAGAGGCAGGCATTTGTAGCTGGAACTTCTGGTAAAATCTTATTAGCTTCCTTTTATGGAATATTCAAAGAAACAATGGCTGCTGGTTTCTGAAGCAATGGTGGGTCTAGTGCTGTGATCAAAGGACTTTGAACGCGGCAGGGGAGGGAAAGATTTTTCTTTTCAGTGAGAAAAAGGTACTGGGAACACCTGGGGGCCGGGCTGTGTTAGGGTCCCATTCACCAGAAGCCCCGCAGAAGTGTCGGAGTTTGACCCTCCGTGTCACGACAAGCGTCCTGCTGTGGCAGAAGAGGGCCTGACAGGCCGCTTCTGAAGTTTGCTTCCGTGTGAGGTGGTCCCAGGTTGTGTGTAGATGGACTGACAATAGGACTATCGCTTACAGCACAGACTTCCTTCTGAAACTAGGAAATGTGATCCTACTATCTCAAATGGGATTTAATGAGTCAGATTTTGCACTTGTTTTGTGGACAAATAATAAGATTTGTTACAATCTACTTTTTGCATTTCGAATCCAAGACAATGTATATAAAACCGAAGCTTCACCAGTTTTTCTCTAAGTGTTTTTGAAAGAAACATTAATAAATGAGCCAAGACGTCACTGCTAATGAGACACTGATGTTGTTAAAGGGCAGACTGCATTTTCAGTAGTTTTTCAGATCAAAGAAGATACGCTCTGGAATAATGATTGTGATAATGTCGCAGATAATGGTTTTAATGAAAATATGCAGTGTTTTGCCTGTTGAAAGTTCTGCCTGTTATATTATTTTCCTCCGACTGTAGTTTTTCGAGGTTCTTCAAAGTATGCTCGATGTTTTTAGTAATTAATACTCTTTAAAATATTTCTCTTGGATTTCAAATTGAAATTTCAACAACAATCTATCAATAATTGCATATTACTCTACATATTAAGGTTGATTAAAAAACTGCTATTGTTTTTAAACCATACACCAGCAACAAATTAAAATTTTTATACAAAAACAAATTTTTATAACATTGATTTAGACTTTAGTAAAGGAACCAATGTAAAAAATATTTTAGCCAGATTGCTAAAACTTATGCCCCTCTTGGGAAGGGGAGCCAGGCGACACAGAAATCACCTGTTACTCGTTAATTTACTCTGGTATGTAATAAAGAATGTTACACTTATATAGCACTTTTTAAGACACCCAAAGCACTTATATAGTGAGGTGTTCTGTACTTTCTCACCTCATGCAGATCTGTCCAGGCTAAAGTCACATTCTTCGCAGATTCATATGCCTGAATTTTATCATTATTTTGATTACTTATCGAAACAGCTGTTTTTGTTTTTCATTCATCTTTCCGGTGTGCTGTATTGAGCCTGCTGCTGCCTGACCCCACGTTTCAGGAAAGGGAAAGCCCCTCTTTGATAAACACCCCTCAATTTACCTCATTCTAAAAGTTAGCCAACCTAGGTGGACTGGTTCTCATTTATCTCACTTTATCGAAATGTATCATCATGCAGTCATCTAAGAAAAGCACAAATCTTCAAATAGCTGTACAAATTAGTAAAACAACAGTAAACAGAAAAAACAGGTGGAAAGTACTCTAAAATATCTACAGATGAAAACTTTAAAAGTGAGTTTAAGTTTCCATATAATGAGTGGAATAATATAAACATTGATAAATTATTCTGAGTAAACAGCTCTCTCTGCTGGTTTAAACCGTCAGAAAAATACGGAAATAAAAAAATCAGAAAAAAGGAAATTAAAAAATATGCCAATAAACCATTGACCTGTACAGTAACTCACCGATACAGTCTGGCCACTGACAAATAGCATAATACCATAAGGATTAACAATCATACCAACGTGGCTGACAGCTGTCCCTGAAATATCCTACAGGCCAAAGATAATTTCCTGTAAAAAAAATCTCCTGAGATACTTCCTGTGGCCTAAAGGACCTTTATGCAACAAAATGATTATATTTCAACAAGATTGAGTTTGACAGTGCGCTTGCATTGGGTCTGCTGTGATTAGGGTGCATGATGAGCCCTTCATAACTACAAGTTCTGTTGACTTGTGCGGCAGCGCAGGAACAGATAAATGTCTCATTGCCACCTGATACAGCCTGGGGAAGTGTTTCACATGGTTCCTCAAGAAATCCAGGCAGCCCGCTTTGTCTCAGTCAGAGGCTTAGATGCATGAATGAGCCCTGGTTCGATGCATGAATGAGCACTGCTTTGACAGATGAGTTGGCATCTTCTCTCCTCTCCTCTTGTTGCTTTTGTTCCCGTAGCCCAAGAAGAGTCAGAGAGCTTTGACATGTGGTTCCTCTCCTCCACTCCTGCTCCCAGGTACAGTGGCTTTCTGTGCCTCAACGAAGAAAAGTCTTGAAAATGTTTCTAAAAAAGTCATGGTTATTTCCAGTATTACTACGACAGATATACACTACTCACATTGTGGGTTATGATGGTAAAGTTCATGAATAATTGATATCTAGCTATAAATTGTAGGAAGGTAGATAATATGTAGTAATGCGCTTGGAAAATGGTATGTAGTTATTACATCTACCTATCAGACTGTCTTTCGCCTCACTCTGATTTTTGCCTGCTGTGATGTTTAAGCCAAAGCTAAGAAAAAGATGGGCTCAACAGTGCGGCCATCATGTAGATGAAAGGTCTGTTGCCTCTGCAATGGGGTCCTCAATTCTCATATATGAAAGAGGTACCTGAGTCGCTTCTGAAGAGCTTTTACTGGACTAACCATGGAAGCAGTTGTACCTGGCGGATTTTGGAGGAGGTTGTTCACAGGAGAGTGCTGCACTGTGAGCTCTCACCACATTCTCTCCTTTAGTATGGCCTGAACGCTACAGAAACGGGCCAAAATCATCATATGCTTGACCAGCTGGCTCCATTTCCTTGGCGGTAAGCACAGTCCTTGGGGGAGAATTGAGGCCTGTGAGGGTCTAGCTTTCACAAGCTAGAGAGTCAAATTCCATTGTGTTGATACAGCACAAGAGATACTGAAATTACCTTCAATTTTATAAGATGTGAGAGAGGGGGCAGAAAGGCCATAGTCTTTCTTTCCCCAGTATTATTCATCAAACTTTGAATAAATCTCATTGTGAAAAAAATGCACGTAAACATGGCGTACACATTTTTTTTTTTAACGATTTATCAAACCTGATGTACGCACATATGTATGCAATAGGTCCTTGATTAATCGGAACTATCGTGCAAATGTGCGTATGTGCACATGCCTGAGATCCTGCCCAGTTGCCAGCCACAAATGACCATAAAAGCTCAATGCAAATGAACTGCATGCTCATATAATATGCACGTCAAGCTTTTCTGGTACCAAAGTCCGACAATGGTGATGGTAAATAAAAAAAAAAAAACAAGAGGTATTTCGAACAGTGCAAGGTATAGGCACGACAAAATGTTATCCTAAACGCATTTATCACAAACAAGAAAATGTATAGATGTACATTTTCTAACTATTTATCACACACTGTTATATTGTACAGCTGTTTCTAGCACTTTTGCAGTATTTTGCACTTTTGGATTAGATGCCAAGCTACATTTTGCTGCTTGAGTACTTGTACGTTGTGCAGTGATAATAAAGTTAAATCTAAAAAGTGTGTTGAATGGCAGCACATCACCGCTGCAGTAAATTCTGTCAGCTCTGCACAATGCACTTTTTAAATAAGCAGTTGAATATGAAGATAAAGGGAAACGACTTGTGGCGCATAGGACCAGTGTGACTGTAACTGCCGGGGAAAACCCATATCTTCAACCTCAGACTTCGACATGCTTTTGGCATCTATAATAGGGGATGCCCTGTTACTGTATGTCGTGTTTTGCCAGAGCACTCAGGAGATACTAATGTCGTACGTGAGACTCAAAATTATCCTGAATTCACCCAGGCCATTGAGCTACTGCATCTGTCAATGTCGGGTCGGCATCACAGATGACTTGCACATTAATAGAACGAAATGGCTTTGGATTGACAAAAGTATCTTCATTAGCCTTTATTTCATTACCTGCATCTACTGCGGTATGCTGTGCTGTCATGCATTTGATTTGCCCTTATTGCAATGTAAGTGTAGTCGATTGTCCCGATTACATTAAGAAAACTGGACATCGTTGCAAATTTAGTTTTGACGTTTGCCTGATGGCCCACAGCATAGGGAAATGTGATGTAGCGCCTTGCCAGTTTTGTCATGCCATCCAGCACAGAAGGCATGAAGGAGCTAAGGGTTGAGTGGGATGTTCCTGATCTGTGTGCCAGTTCCCTATGGTAGGTACCTACAGCCAAAAAACAATCTCTAGTGAGAACCAGGGTCACCACTGGAGATTCCACATTTTTTAGGGCCCCTGTCAATTTCATACACACATTTCAGGTTTATTTTTGCACATACACACCTTTGATAAATGAGGCCCGTGGTGTTTTTCCTTGGCAATATATTGAGAAATCTCCTACTTTGTCATCATGTCATCATTGATGTCATCCTTATGTTTGACATTCTTGGTAAAGATTCTCTCAAAGAAGTAGAATTTAACAATCTTAGCCAATTATTTACTTGTGTCTATTTTTCATTTCAGATTTAATTAGAAATCTGTTATGAATATGCAAAGCACTATTTCCAGAAGTTGCTCTGAATGGAGTCCCCAACATCATCATAAGGAAAACTCCTCAGATTATTTGAGGTTATTCTATCCACACTCTCTGTCTTGGCCACCATAAGGAAACTATCTATGAAATCCTTTATCATGTTTGATGCATTATTGCAAATAATATAATTAATGTATTCTCTTAAAATTGTCACACATCCGTCCTCAGTAAATCATGCAAAATTTCGAGAGCAGGCTGTGGTTTTAAATATTTCTCCCCATATATTTGACCTGTCACCCCAAAAACTTGGTCCACTCGAATTGTCCACAGACACAGACACAGGGTGTATCTTTCCAGTTTCCCTAGTTTTCTGATTTTGTCTCACCTTTTCTTCTTGCTAGCTCACTCAGGTGCCTAGTAACTGGGCCTCAACTCACTGGACTGTATCTCTCCTCCAGCATTGACATGAAATGCCTGAAACTAGGCTTGTCAAACAGAGGCAGAGGCAAGTTGCATGAAATCATTAGGTCCTGTATTATGGCCTTCTGTCTGTGATGGCGCAGGCTGGAGAAATGCACAGCACCTGTCCTCTTCAAAAACAAGTGGAGGGCTGTTCTATCCCCTTGCACTACCTGTGGCTGCTTTAGGCTTTGCTTCGGCGATTCAGATGAAAAACATAAAATAATTACTTAAGTTACTGTAAAAGTATTCTACTCCCTGCATTCAATTTGATAACAAAAACTACTGTAATCCATTGCTCACAATGCCAGACAGAAGGAGAATCAGAGAAGGTGTCTGGATGAGAGATAAATTCAAAGGCAGTATTTGACAAAACTCTGATCATAGATATAATTAATAGAGGGAAATGTATGACTCTTGGTTAGATTATTGCCAACGTTATATCCTCCTCTGCATCCTCTGAATTTACATGATAAACTTAGACTCTTAGACTTCATAAATTATTGAATGATGAATAAAAAAAAACACATTTCTCAACATTACTTACTGAGCTTTGGATGAAACAAAGAGATAAAGATAGCTGTTTGTTGCTAAAACCTATATCTGTTTGAAAGCATTAAATTATATATTGTAGCCTTTTATTTAAAATTAGCATGTGAGCTAATAAATAACGCAAATATAACCATTGAATAAATATCTGATAGGAATAATTGAACCATTGATGAAATGTCAACTGATAGAGAAGAAACAGTCCTCAAATAAAGATGATAATTTGCTTATCCGCCGTCTATAAATCAATAGCTACTATGAGCCACATGCATACCAAATGCACATTCAGTAGGGTGGCCCTTAGGGTGGCCCTTATTTTTGAAGTATTGAAAACTCTTCCTCTGACCCTGTTATATGTTTCCAAATAATAAAAAAAA
>JAODJU010000033.1:8971917-8982423 GCA_026776725.1 Gnathonemus echidnorhynchus
ACCAAAGCCACAGTGAACAAACAAGGCTTACATAAATTAGTACTGAGTCTACTGACTGTATCAAAAGACCTATTTAACCCTTATGACCATAGCAGGTAATGAGCAGGTAATGAACAGACCAGAAGTGTAATTCCCACTATAATACTGTATATTGTCATTATTGTGACTATAGTGGTTAACACGGCCTATTTGTCATATAGCACTGATTAGCTGACCATTGAGCAACCTGTTACAATTGGTATATTGCCCTCAAACTTTACCAGAATTTTTTTTTTATTATTTGGAAACATATAACAGGGTCAGAGGAAGAGTTTTCAATACTTCAAAAATAAGGGCCACCCTAACATTCAGTGATCACAAACACACAATTTGATGGCACAGGTAATGACACAAATGTATTGCCTACAATAATACGTGATCTCCGAATTTTTATTTCTTTCTTTTTTTTTCCTTTTTCTTTTTCAGTCCGAAATATCTGAAATATAATGCCAGGAGTATGTATTTCCATTTGTCTCATGATCCATGTATTCATGCATATTGAGTTTTTTGAAACATCACATAGATAGATAGGTATTAGCATTCCTACATGGAAAAAAAATTTTGGCGACATCCATCTCTTTGCATAAATTTTGTTTGAAGAAGTTGAAAATTAAATTATTATGTATTTGTTTATATTATTATTATTATTATTATTATTGTTGTTGTTGTTGTGATTGCTATTAAATTAAACTTACAGGTAAAGATCAACTTAATTTCATGTATTAGGTTAACAAAATAAAATTCCAACACTTATTTTAAGGTCCCGACAAGTGTTGCTCGAGTGGCAGTTTTGCTGTGAAGTCCAATTGATTAAGAAACCATAATTTGTTGGCTGGATGATATCAAAGGAACACAACAGACCAGCAATAGGCATGATAAACATTCCGAATGAAGCACAATGATGCTTCAGGCGTCGCATTTAATGGACAGAATTCCACTGCAGTTGGCACAGCCCAGCCACTTAAAGGAGGAAAAAATAATAACCACTTCATTTTGTTCTTCACCAGACAATGATCTTCATAGCCAAAGGAAATAAAGTATTTTCTGTATTGATAGCTGGCTCTTTGTTTTCCAAATGAAAATAAACAACAAACAAACAAATAAATAAATAAATATTTGACATCACCATGAGACATTTTGGAAATGTCGTTCTTCTCATGTCACAATTTATAAGGCTAAAATGTAGTTTATTAACTACAAATATTGAGAAACTGCCAACATACAGTCATGTCAGAAAGTAATACACAGAGGTTTGTGAAGTAAAACATGAAACTATAAAATATAAAAAATAAAATTTTAAATAATAATCTGACTAAGGTTTCTGGTGATGTAGCCATGGACAGACATGGTTATGATGCAGCTTTGGAGACTAAATCAAGAGACGGTTCTTACAGTATGTTGCAGCACCATATTATAGCATAAAAATAGCTGAGACCAATTTCATTCCATTTAATTTTATATCCCCAGAAAATATATCCTTGTACTATTATAGGTTAATTCCAATTTAAGTGGGCTCTCTTCTTGGTTTCAGGAAAAGGTATGATTTTTTTAAAATTAGATTGCTTTTCAGAATAACAAATACAAAAATAACTGTGCAACAATTGTGTGCTGTTCACTCATGTCTATTCACAGTCAAAACATACATGCCATTGCATGGTGTCACTACTCTTTGCTGCTATTGTTCCTTCGCAGGGAAGTTTTGATGCATTTTTAATTCTGGTCGTAACCATGGAAATGGGATTTTTGACAGGCCTATGCTACAAAGGCAGGTGCACGCCAAGGGCCTGGGGCGACAATATTTGAAAAATTGTCAAATGTTCCACTGACTGTTATGCTCTAGCTTTGCCTCTGGAACACAATTCTGGATATAAAGATTATCTGAAGATGATAAACAGATATTACATGAATATGTAATAAGTAAATGAGAGGAGTATAGACTACAATATACAATTTAATAAAACTGTCTTGAACAGAATAAGATAAGGTCTCTTGCTTTGAGCAACATTACAGTGTAGAAATCAATATGACTGAAAACACCATTATCAATAATTTAGTATTTTCTTTCTCAGGAAAGAAATGTAATGGATGCAGATAGTAATGGATGCAGATTATATTACTACAATCTGAAGCCAAAAGTCCCTTTTGGATTTGGAGGTTGAGGTCTAAATTCTAGAAATGGTAAATCAATGCCTATTACATTAAGGATGTTTATGTTTAATTTTTACTGAATAGGTTTGCAACTTTGAGTGCATGTTTGCAGAATCAAGTGAAGTATGAATTTAAGCAAATAGTTATATATCTAAAAAAATGTTTTTTTTCTACACAAATATGGGAAACTTAGTTAATTATTTAGGCCATCGTGTTATTTGTAACTTGTACTTTTTCAAATGTCATGTAGACTTTTGCTGTAAGTATAAAACAAGACATCATCTTTATAGTGCTTCTTATTGATGAAGATACAACTGTAGAATTGGAAGCTGTCTGCAAAATATTTTCACCGCTACTATTGGGAAAAAGAACCATTTGTCTGTGGTAAATTCTTGTTTTTCCCTATCTTTTTAATTTTTAATAACACCTCAACTTGCGCCATTTGAGTCTGCGGCATCAATGACCTGCTAGATTTGGAAAAAGTGCCGATATTTTTCTATCTTAAAACACTACGTGTCCAAAACGGAAAAGGAAATATATGCACAAAAGAACCAGTACAGTTAAGGCCCCAGGGGCCCCTCAGGCCATATTTTAAAAGGGTTATAAGGTGAACTTATATGTTTTTCAATGTCTCCAGAACGGTGACTAGATAGCAAGAAGCCTCTGCTTTCAGGTTTATTCTAGAGTCCTGGCAAAAGCAAATCCAAATAAATTCCTGTTCATGTCAATACAGCATCTCAAAGGATTCATTATACGTTTGCATAAAATATAATCAAAAGAGAGTGAAATTTAAGTTTTTTTGTTCTTTCATAGAATTAAATACAAAAATATGTTTAACACCCAGTGCGCCCAACCTTGTGCCTCTGTCTTTAGATATCTTTTGTTCATGGCTGACTAGTTTTACATTTTCTGGTCAGTGATTGGCAGAACGTCCAGCAGGCCAGCTCCTCAAAGACTGCCATAGTACCATCTGGAGGTCCACCGTTATTGATTTCCTGCTCGGGCTCGCTGCCTGGCCTGCCAATCACTGGTCAGAACCCCAGAATGCCACTGAGAGCAAGCTGAGGATGTGTGATGGTTGGCAGACATGCAACTGATAGCAATAGGAAAGCAAGACATACTGGAATGAAAGTTACCTAAATTACAAAAAAAAAGTCAAAATGATTTCCAGTGTATTTCCATTACACTTAAAACATTCCGGGGTTATTCCTCTCTCTTTTGAAAAAACAAACCTAAATTATCAAGTGATCCCAAAAAGAAAATAACAATTCATGAAAAGTGCTAATAAATTTTTTAGCTGACTGGATCAAGCTATAATACATATATACATAAAGTATATATGTATATAATACATATATACATAAAGTTCCAGGAATTAATGGAATTGAGAGCTTAAAATATCGGTATTCCATTGGACTTTTTTATTTTTATATGTTTCAAATTTACATGCTGAATGCATATATCTTCCCTCCAGTAAGACATGTAGTCTGCAAAGCCAAACTAGCTAGTGAAGCTTTGAAAGCAGGTTCTTTTGCATATACTAATACTGAGAAGAAAGTCTGTCAAGAATTTAATAAAAGAATCTTCCAAAAGTCTACTTTCTTTGCTTACTTGCATTATAAGGGGTAAATATAGTCTAATAATTTTTGTGTATAAAAATGTACATTGTACTTGAAAAAATATATTTTATATGCACAATAAAAAAAATATTGATTGTAAATATTTACATTTATTTTTTAAATTAATGAATTAGTTGAATTTTCCAGCAAAGTGTATAACATATTTTCATATAAAATATCAGTGATATCAATAATACCTTAAACTGCACTGCTTGTAAGCTAGCAAATTATTATAGTAGAATAAGCATTCAGAATTAAATTCTATGCATATTATTATTATTGTAATTATTATTATTATTATTATTATTATTACCCATTAATATACAGTCATTATTTTTAGCAACCTTTAAAATCTTACAATCAAAGATGTGATTAAGTTTTGGCTGTACTCAGAAAAAGAAGCTGAACAAAGTCTATTGAGCAAAAGATATTGCTGTCATAAATGAAACCTTTGACACAATTAAAAGAATTTAGGCAAAAAACATGATCAATTTTTCATAAGCTCAGTTGTTGTAATGGTTGTGTTTTCCCTTTAATGTGTTTCATTCCTATCCTTATTGATTAGCCAGCATTAATTATATATTTCTCCATAAATACATTAATAATGTGCTGATGCCTTCTTTCCTCAAGGCTCGAGTGCAACCAAATATAATTTGTCAGGTTGGACAGAGTTGCTGCAAAATGCCACTAGACTGTAAATTGCAGTATAGAGATGAACGTTGCACAACATACAGCTAACTGTTCATCAGGTTTGGCAGTGATGGACAGCTCCCCATATTAACAATATGTGACACTGCAATGGCACCTGACTAGAGTTATGTTGATTTTTTAGTGCAATAATAATCCACTAACAGTTGCCAAATCATCATGTTTATTAAATGTAATACTTTTACTTTCCCACTGTGACCAGAATTTATAAAAGCAGACACATAAAAATTAAAAATCCAACAAATAAATCCTTAAAACAGCCTTAAAAATGTCTAATAAAGTAAAAAAAAAATTTGTTGACAAATTTATGTTAAAAAAAAAAAAAAAAAAAAGAATATCAGCAAAATTAAACTCGGTGACTACAGGACAAGCATCAAGCTGTCTTTAAAGAAAACATTTACACCTACAGACTCTTGACATTCATGAGAAAAGCACCATTAGTGTATTATGCATAATTGTGCATTTCAGAAATATAATCATTGTCAGTGGAAGACAACCTACTCTATAGCAATGATGCCTATGGCACGTTCAGTATTGTGTGGCATCAGCAGTTTTGTATGTAAATTAGAATTGCTACAAAGGGTCATTTTCCAATCTTCTACCATAAAATCAGTCTCACTGAAATGTGTAACTCTTGGAGAAGTTCCCCTGCACTCATTTATAATATTTCTCAGCGCATGACAGATTGAGCAAGAGACAGAGAAAGAGAAAAATAACATTCCATACATCTACGTATCAAGCTGTCATCCAATGTACAATAACAGATGTACATTTTTAAACTGTCGAGCAGGAGACATACGGAAGAGGAAACTGTTTATAATCCATCAAATGCCGCAGTCACTTCTTTATCCTGAATCCTATGTATGTATATTTATACATATGTGAAAGTGGAGAAATGCTTTTTATTGAATCCCATTGTATAGAACAACAGAAACAGAAACTATTTTAGATTTAACTGAGTAAAATTTTTATATGTATAGTTTAGTTATACAACTGCATTTGTTGTTATTATTATTATTATTATTCCAAATTCAGACATATGCATTTAGACTGGACATTAGTTTTATGCAGAAATACCAAACGCTTCCAACTTAATATTTCCTTGCAGGGCACCATGTTGAGAAATTCTACAGTCTTTTTGTGGCAAGATACAGTCCATGTGAAGTTTACCTTATTTTGGAAAATTCCTATTGTGCAACTGGAATCGGAATTGACCGATTAAATTAAGGCAGCTCTAATAACTATTAATCTGCAATTTGACATGTCTGCAATGGGACTGAGAAAAGGAAAATGTTTGACGTCTGAAGCTCAGGTACTTATAATCATGAACTGTAATGCATTGTGGAGTGCGGGTGGCGGGGGGGGGGATTGTATATCTTAAGTGGATATCAGGGACAACCCATGGGTTGATTTTCATGGGTAGATAGCAAATGTTGTATTCCTGGATCAAACTGACTCCAAATATAATAACCAAAAATGTACTAATGTCTACTGTAAATACATTATATGTTTTTGTGTGATCTTTGCTTTGTGATCTGCCCTGTGCCACCATGACCTGCTGCTGGGAATGTTGCAGAAAAAGGGATGGATGACTGGACTTTGTGTCGTACACCTTTCGCTTCTCAGCATCCTTCATTTCACAAGTCATCAGATCCTGAAAGACAAACCTTCCGCATCGTGTCTACACTTAAAACTGGAGTCGATATCAATTTTATAGGTGACAAAAACAAATAAATATGCATGACTGCTATATACATGTGAACACTGTTATGTGTTACTAATATATTTTGCAGCTGCTTTTTATGTAGCTGCTGCCTTAAGATTATAGAAAATGTCCCCATGATGACCCTGTTCTGGGACTAAACACAATAATACCAAAAATCTTGCAAGCTTGAGGCTGCGGATGCTGACAACCGAAGTCTGTGGGGACGTGAAAAGATAAACGCGGGATCCAGACAAAATACGCTGCTTGACTTTTCCTTCTCAACTACAAGTGTTGCACAAGGGATTACAAAGTCAAAGACAGCCCCTATTTAAATATCATATCTATAAAAAAAGCCACAATGCAGGAGTGGGATCAATCATTTTCCCGTTTTGCCGGACGGTTGACGTGTAAAGCAGCCAGGGGCTCTGAATCCCCAGGCATGTTCCGTGTGAGAAGAAAATCCCCGCTCGGACAAAAAATATGGATCAGGAACACTGAAGAGTGTTAATTGCATTTAAATGCTATGCCCAATGCAGTGTTACGAAAGAAAGACTGACTGCTTTGGTTGAGTGCCACAAGCTTTCACAAAACAAAACAGTAAATGGTGATAATACAGTAATAAAGAAGTGAAAATGGTTTATTAATCAGTCTGTTACTACCGCATCTCAAAATATGTGCATTTTAATTCCTTTTACCCCATTCTTTTCCACCCCATATTTAAACCCTTACAATAATGTATTTTTAAAAACAATTAGGACTGTTAAAGTTAAACAATTAAAACATTGCATCCATATGAAAGTTGTAAGGCATTATCATTTCTTTGATACATGGGAAAGACAAGGAAACATTGTTACTCAGTTCATTCCATTTAAAGAAATTAGAAGATAAAAGTATTGTAGTTTGCTATATTTGTTTCATTTTACTGAAGGTTAATACCTAAAAATTAATTATTAAATCACAAAGAACTGATATAACTGATAACTGGGTTTTTTTGTTCTAAAAATAACCATTAACTAATTCATTGTAGTTTTCTGTGTTCAACACCGAACACTTAAACCTATAATCATAAATATTTGCACATTGAATTTCCAAATGAATGTAGAATTAACACAAAGAAATAACTGTATATTTTAATATTTGTTTAATTTGTTTAATTTAAACTTTAAATTTGTGTAACACAAACAACAAATGGAATCTAGACAATTTTCTGGGATATAAAACTATTATGCTCTTGCTCTAATAATAAAAAGAATCCAAAATGCAACAGCCTTTTATAATTAGTAATTTCTACTTATAATTAACATAAATTGCTTCCATAAATAATATAATAATACAGGTAAATATTTTTAGATATTTTATTAGATATTACATATTAGGAACAGGGATCAGCAAATAAGTATTAATTAATGCACATTCTCTTGAAAAAGAGAATAGGTTTGTTATACATTCATTTGTAATTATTCAATCATTCATTTTCTATATCCATCCTATCCTGGAAGCAAGGAGCACAAGGCAGGGAATAACCAAGTATGGGGAGCCAGCCCATTGTGGGGGGGTCACACACCATTCACACCTACGGACAATTTGGCAGCTCCGATTCACCTTAGCATGTTTTTGGACTGTGGGGGAGAAACCAGAGAACCCAGAGGAAACCTCATGAAGACACAGAGAGAACCTTCAAACTCCACACACTCAAACCCGAGTCTCCAGAGGTGTGAGGCAACTGTGTTACCATGGTGCCACCCTACCACCCTATTTGTAATCAATATATGTCATTACTTGTTATATAAAACATGTGGTAATGAAGCAAACCTACAGTAAAGTATGTTTCCTTGAATATGCTCAACAAATGTAGGTACATGTATGACGGTTAGCAATGCAGAGTATCAGGGACAACAGTTACTGCATAGCTTACAAACTCCTTTATGGTCAAGATCTGTTCAACATCTTTGACTGTGGGAGAAGGGGAAGTCCGAAATTAATCAATATGTTGTACGAAAAACAGAAAAGTAAAATAAAATTAAATAAAATTTATACCAGAATGTACAATCAGACTGACCTAACGAAATTGACCGAACATATCGATTTGGCAGGAACAAGTATATCATGGTCATGACATGCCTCCTCTCTTTATAAGTTCTGTTTATTTTCCGTTCAAGAATTTCATGCCAACTGTAACTGATCTTGATAGTGTTGTGAACATGGCATGAATTGTATACTAAAATTGTGCGTGGAATGCTGAGTTCGAAATGCTTAGCCTCTTTTATAATGTGGCCGTGAACAGATTTATTGTTTCCAGACTATGTTCAAGAATAGGTGGAACCCTATATCTGTTCATCTAAAACATTTAACTGTGAATCAATTGTCTTTTGGTCTTTTAAACAAAATGAGTTGGATGGATGCTTATGTCTTAAGATGGAGTCTCCTATCCGAGATTCCTTGGCTGAAGTGTGTTGACCATGCATCAAACTAACAAGATGCATTTACAAAATTGTGATGGATCACCTTGTGGGACATGGCACATGATTTAACTTACATCTCTCTCTAATATATAATTTACATAAATAAACAGATAATAAAAATAATGAATGATGAAAAGGTAACAATAAATAGTGTCATCACACTACATATGTTGTCTGCTGTTACATTATTCCTAAATGATCTGGAGTTCTCACTGTTTCCTGAAATGACCTCATTTATTGTTGAAGTGCTCTCTCCTTCCCCTGATGCCTTCCCTGACTGATAACATCTGCCCGCTTCTCTGTCTCAGTACTCGTGTCACCCTGTTTGCTTACAAAACTGCATTGCTGATTTAACCGCACTGATTTCCCGTATGCCCCATACACATAACTTAATGATGGACGCACTGTTACAGGACACAGTAATGCTTCACTGAATGCAAGATGCATTCTTATGACATAAACCAATATTTAGTTTTAAGTCCATCCTGGCTAGACCATACCTAAATTGTTATAAAAAAATAATGATTAAACCTTGTGTTTTACTTAAATATTCAGTCACTAAATAATTAGCAACATAAAATTACCTAACAGGCTGTCTCTTATGTGATATGCATTGCTGATTATGGCCAAATATATAATTTTCTGAATTTTAAAATGGGAAAATTGTTTTGGTATCAGATTGAATTCCCTCGGGGAAGTTTTCCTATAAATTAGTCTTAATAAAAGCAAAAAGGTTAATTAAAAGCTCGGCTGAAACTAATGGTAAAACTACTACCTAAAATGACGGAAATTTGGGGCCCAGGAGTTAGATAATTACATCAAATCAGCTGGTTCTGGTTCTGGTTTACTTTAACAAAGGTATGTTTCATAGATGAAAATTTCACAGTTTAGTCAAATAAATACAGGCTTTATTCAAGTAACAACGTACAGCTATTTTTCAAATGGTATGACACAAAACACATGGAGTTTGAAATGATTGAAAGCATATAAGGAATGGAAAAGACATTTTCCATTAGTTTCATTTGCATGTTATATATCACTTTTTCAGGGTATCTGCTATATAACAATATACATTGTTTCCAGTTATGTGTTTTCAAATGCATTCCTGCTTATTAGGCTAACCAAACAACAATATTCCATTCTAACCTTCTTAAAGTTGGTTCCGAGTATACCAGCTCAATTACCATTGTGTATATAAATCACCTGAAATACTCAAAAATGTTGAATCAATGCATACTATAAATCTTAAGGTTAAGAAAAAAAGTAATTATGGAACTGCAAATAAGTAAAAATAAGTAAGTATGTGTTTTTAGATGGGAAGAAATCCATCATTCATCTGAACTGACCCTTAAATACAATGTGGACAAGAAATCCAGCTGCATGAAATATCACACTATGTAGGAGTAGTATGAGTGGAAACCTACAGCCTTTTATCATACTACTCACTGTAGGAAACAGAGACTCATTAAAGCAGTAGGACATACCCCATACTGTAGTCCCTCTAGCCATGTCTGACCACCAAAGAGTGGCTTAGCTCATGCGCCTTCAGTGAGATTACTTTTTAGTTATAAGCAAAAACCTAAATACCAATCAAAGTAAATAATAAAAGCAGAATTATAACAGTTCTGTAGTACGCTTATAATATATATAACATTGTGATGTGCAGAAATATTGGTATCTATTCAATACACAGTACTGTGCACAAGTCTTACGCAGTCAAAGAAAATGATGCTTAAGTGATCTTCATGCTGGTGTAAAAGTCTCTGTTCAAGTGTGTCAGCTTAGCCATTTCAAAACCTCTCCTAAAATCACTCCAGTATTTGCA
>JAODJU010000033.1:8982518-8995533 GCA_026776725.1 Gnathonemus echidnorhynchus
TTCTTTCTTTCTTTCTTTCTTTCTTTCTTTCTTTCTTTCTTTCTTTCTTTCTTTCTTTCTTTCTTTCTTTCTTTCTTACTGTTAATTTCAGTGTGTTCTGATGTTAAATTGTATTTTTTCTCTAAGAAAATACAAGTATACTACCCAGATAAATAGCATTAAACATCTTCTTTGACTGCCTAGTACTTCTGTACAGTCCTGTATATTGACCTTTCAGCTCTTAATACCTTCAAGAAAGCACAATGCCTATCTTTGCTTTAAGAAAATTGTTAGTTATAAATAAAGAACATGGTACTTTTACCTTGACCTTTGAACTGCAAGAGCTCCAGGTTAAAGTAAGTAATCAAGCTTACAGATCTGGAGCAAAGAATTTATAAATAATTTCATGCCACTTTGCTGTACTAATACTTTGCATTCATATCTTTGTGGGGACCATCCATTTATTTTTGTGGGGAAAAATCCTATTCCCAACAATAAAACCTTAACCCCTACCCAGCCCTAACCTTAATCATAAGTAACCAAACAAAACACTTTTGGCATTTTTCTTTTTCTTTTCGTAGACCGAAAAAATGGTCTTCACGATGTAAAAATAACTGTTTTTTATCACATTGTGGGGACACTTGGACCCCACGATGACACACATGCACACATGCACACACACACACAATCTGATACCCCTGGAGAACTACTGACTACCCTAGCATCTCTCTTGATTCTTTTGATCATCAAGATTTATACCACTTTATTGCATAGCAGGTTTGACCAAAATAACTGTACAAAGGACAGATCAATTAATAGTACTGCATCTCAAAGACCCCTCAACCTTGATCAAGATAAGCTGTTGGCAGATGGATGGATGGATGGATGGATGGATGGATGTGGAAGAGTTAATACAAAGACTGACCCAAAATGAACTCTGGAGAGTAAAGTAACACATTAGGGATTCCCTCAGGGATGGCACATGTACTGTATTACCAGAGTATAACTACATTATTCACTACGGTGCAATAGTCAATGTTTTAAAAGACAAGCTCATTCTTATTTCCTTTCTTGTTAGTATGCTGATACATAAAATAAATGCATTGTATATATAAACAGATTTTAAAGCTCAGAAGTTAGAAGTTTAATCAGAATTTGGTGACTGAAAAAAAAAAACAATGTACAACAATATTTGGAGCTACTGAACTAAATCTTATTTTTGGTTATCGGGCGACAGATACAAGCAATCTTGATTTCCATAAGGACATCTTGCTTTTTGAAGGTGGAAAAGAGAGAAATTTGAGAGTCATCTACCAAACAGGGATGTGAAAGCCCAGGAGAGGCAATAAAATACTTCAGGGGTCTGGGGTAGGTTTGTCATTCCCAGTGGCAAGCAGACTGGGGAGAAAGTGTGACAGAGTATAGAAGGCTCTGAAAGAGCTGTTAAGGGATGGACGATGGAGTACTGACAGGTGAAAGAGAAGATGCTGTTGACAGATACTGTGTCCTGTTCACATACACACAAATGTCTGACATCCCTCTCTGCTGACAGGCTTGCCTAAGAGCAATCTGCAAGTCAAGTCTGATGGCAACAGCTTGGGTTTGAAGGACAATGACGTTTAACTCTGAGCAGTGTGGAAACAGAATGAATATGGGTCATTTTCATATATTTATTGGATATATTATTGTGTTTATTTCATATGAGCAATATTGCAGATATACCTCTGACTTTTTAAAATGCAGTTGCCTCATCATGTTTTGTGAAGCAAGATTGCTTTTCAATTGGAAGTGAAGTTAACTGGAATTGTTTTCCAATGGAAACAGTTCAAATGTTAAACATAAAATCTTTCTTTAATTGTATGTATTATTTTGTGTGAGCTAAAAATATAAGCCTCAATGCCTCTGGCTGAGTAAAGGATGCAATTAATACAGAGTAACAAAAAATGCACTGTAGTGCACATGGAAAATGAATGCAAGTGGCTAGTATATAAATCCACTGTATGTTTGACGATAAATTTGCGTGTGTGTTCTTTTCCTCCTGTCAAACCTGCACCCTAATATAAAATATTACTAACAATTTTGCATGCTGTTTGCAAAAATATTTCTGAGTAATAGACATCATAAAGAGCCAGACGAGAAACCCATATGCAGCCATTATGGAATTTTTCGGGCAAATTGCTAAGCAGTTTGCATTCAAATGGAATGTTATTGTATAAAAAGTGTTTTAATGGAACAACAAGGGGTTTAAAAATGAACACAAGGTAAATATGTAGCCTCCCTCAGGTCTTAAATGGCATTTGTTCCTTGTCAGCAAATTCTTTATGTTCTTTTTTATTGTATGCCTAAAGAAAGGATGACGAAAATAGTTTACTACAGTGTCATATCCATCTAAATATATTATATTATATGCTTTTTATATATTATCTGTCTCACTAGTACGTCACTCTGGACAAAGGCATTTTCAAAATAAATAAATGAATAATACAATGGATGCATCCAGGTCTGTTTCTGGGAAACTTGGGATTTGGACTTAACTCTATGGATCATGGTAGTTTAAGACCCTTAATAAAGTTATTTAATATTTTTACTAATTGCATAAATGCTATGCCTGTAAATTACTAATATTGATATAATTATTTTAAGCACTGGAATCTTCCCATGAACTTTTTTCCTACTTTTCTTCTCTACCTTTTATTGAAATCTTTTTAAAATTATCATCACATCTCCCTGTTTTCAGATATCAAATATGCTAATCATTATGCACACACATACACAATATCTTGCCACTGTAATTACTGACGGATTAACACAGCACAGAGCAAAAAAACAACAAATACTAAAAATATATA
This sequence comes from Gnathonemus echidnorhynchus, assembly GCA_026776725.1. NCBI lineage: Eukaryota > Metazoa > Chordata > Actinopteri > Osteoglossiformes > Mormyridae > Gnathonemus > Gnathonemus echidnorhynchus. The sequence continues at coordinate 8,985,347 of JAODJU010000033.1, forward strand.
TAAATAACTGCAGATTTACATAGATTTATTCCCCGCTTTTGACACCGTTCTGCACACTTAGCCGCTGGATAGCTTTTTTATTCTGTCGACAATACCGTTGAAGGTTACTCAAAAGGGTAAGGCAGATTTTATAAATATATATAAAACCTGTCATCTAAAAGTAGTCTAGTTTGGTCAAAGATTAAACCTAGCTTTTTCAGTGTGCCATTCTTTTTTATAAAAAAGATAGATAACAGGGCCATTTTCATAGGTGATGGCATTACATTCTATTGCATCAGGGGGATTAAGCAGGAGTACATGCCATTTTTCCTTTAGGGATACAAGCTTGCCACAATCATGGCAGGGTAGACAGGGAACTAGTGGACTGTATAATTTTTCTTTCTGCAACTGACACCTTTTTTCATGTGCTAGGACAAGACTTAGCTGAAGTTTGATGGTTATGCATCATTATGCCTTAGAAAAGAGGCGCGGAGTACACCGTCAGTGCCTTATGTACGTGTCAGATACGGCCATGTTTTACATTAAACACATGGAATCATGAAATAAACCCTGTTGCCAGAGTTAATGCTGTGTGTGTGTCCGTCCATATATATATATATATATATATATATATATATATTTTGTTTTATTTTTTTCTTTTATAGCGGAATGGCAGGAAATAAATACGTGATTGGGGTTATACCGAATATCAGTCTTCCCATTTGCTTTGTACAGCTTTGTATGTGTACTGTATGTGAACTAATTCAGAAGCAAAAGAGGGCAAAGTAGATCTTCAGTTCTATTTTATTTTACAACTAAAATTTGCGCAAATTAGGCAGTAAAAGAAAACATAATGGAAAGTTCTGTGGGTGTGGTGTCTTGTATTTAAATCGGACGGCACAATGGTTTCCATTTCAACATGCTGCTCTGGCTTAATCGATACATAACAGTCAGTACTGTTTTCACTTTTATGCATTTTTCGAGTGTAGCTAAATTACTATATGATGCTTATTGACTACTGGCTACAATGGCTGTAAAAATGCCTATATTTTTTAATAACTGCGGTAATTGAGATATTGAAGGGAATGGATGAAAAAGGAAACATTAAATACAAATCTATCCTCTAGGTGTTAAACTTCAAAGTTATCTTAATTTGTCTATTTCGTTCAGAAATAATATTTACATCTGTTACACTGGCAGGTTAATTTTGACCCAGTGGCTAAATCACCTCACAGTGGTTATAATAAATATTTTACTCTCACCCCTAGCAAAATTCATATGTTACCTAATTTACAAACACAGTCTATCAATCCATTTATCTTCCATAACATCGGTCCCCATGAGCCAGTCGTTAGTGGCGCATAGCACAGGATACAGGGCAAACAAACATTCTGCCAATCAATCTCAGGGCACATACAAAACATTTAGGTTTGATTTATTTTAGCCCACCGATGGAGTTTAGTAAGTATATCGATATAACGCTACGGATCAAAGCAAAACTTAACAAAAAATGATTCCTGTAATGTGTCACTTTGCGCATTAAACCTTTATTTAGAGCACATGTGGCTAGATGGCTGGATTTATAAACTCCTTTGCATGTCTGTTCAGCAAGTGCACACATTTTATTTTGTTTCAGTGCTGTGTGTGTGACACGCAGACGTATTTTCTACACTTGTGGCATGGTGTGCCATCTCTGCGTCTTTCTTGTCTTCATCCTTCTGCAATGTGCTCATCGGGACCACATTTTTTTTTCTGGGAGAGAAGAAAATGGGCGTGAGGTGTCAGTGATGGTAAACTGTCACTGCACGTGACGACGTGTGTGTGTGTGTGTGTGTGTGTGTACAGGACACAGTACCTGTCAGCAGCATCTCCCTTTCACCAGTCAGTGCTCCAAAATCCGCCCCTTAACAGTTCATCCACAGCTCCAACTGTGGCTATACATACATTACACACACACAAGAGGGATGGTGTTCAACGCCATCTTCTCTCTCTATTCCCGATTAAGATCAGCCATTTGATTGATACCTTCACGATCAGCGAGCCCCTAATGCAGGTACAGGCTGGAGCTTCTTTCAGCTGAAAACTAGATTGGCTCCTGTTTTGCAGGCTTCATCAGAAGAATGCCTGACCCCCCCCCGCCCTCCCCGAAAATCATCTGGACTGCACTTCCCCATTTTCCCAATAGAAAAAAAAGAAACAGTGTATGCGAAGGTGTGAAGCTTGTGCTTCTGTGCTGGGCCACATGTTTGTCTATTTTGAAAATGAGCTACAATAGGGATTGCTGTTTGTTTTTATGTGTGTGTGTGTGTGTGTGGTCCGGGTATATATTACATTGTGGGGGCCACCTGTTTTTGTGGTCCCCACAAGGAGAAATTCAATTTTATAAAAATCTGTGAATGCAATCAAAAAACTAAAAATGCCAAAAGTCTCGTATTTTGTTTGGTTACTTATGGTTTAAGGTTAAGGCTGGGTAGGGGTTAAGGTCGTCATTGTTTGGATTAGGGATTTTCCCATAGAAATGAATGGATGGTCCTCACAAAGATATGAGTGCAGGTCTGTGTATATGTGTGTATTACAGTATGTTTATATTACATTGTATCATTGAAGGGCGGCATGGTGGTGCAGTGGTTAGCACTGTTGCCTCACTCCTGTGGGACCCGGGTTCGAGTCGCCGCCTGGGTCATGTGTGTGTGGAGTTTGCATGTTCTCCCCGTGTCGTCGTGGGGTTTCCTCTGGGTACTCCAGTTTCCCCCCACAGTCCTAAGACATGCAGAGGCTGATTGGAGTTACTAAATTGTGCGTGTGTGAGTGAATGGTGTGTGAGTGTGCTCTGTGATGGGCTGGCCCCCTGTCCAGGGTTGTTCCCTGCCTCATGCCCGTTGCTTCTGGGATAGGCTCGGGACCCCCCGCGACCCAGTAGGATAAGCGGCTTGGAAAATGGATGGATGGATGTATCATTGTATGGACCAAATGTTATCCACAATGTAAGAAAAACCTGTTATCTTGACGTTGTGGGGACCATTTTTCAGCTCCCCACAAAAATCTGTGAATCCAATCAAAAAACTAAAAATGCCAAAGGTCTCATATTTTGTTTGGTTACTTACGGTTAATGTTAGGCCTGGTTAGGGGTTCAGGTTGTCATGTTGGGATTAGAGTTTTCCCCATAGAAATGAATGGAATCTCCCCACAAAGATATAAATACAAAACTGTGTGTGTGTGTTTCATTTTGAGCGATTCCTGTACTTTCTAATGCTTACAATCATCTATCCCAGCGACAGGCTTGCATCCAAATGATAGATGGATGGATAGGTCTTTTAAGCATTGTTGTTGCTGATATCATACAATTTCCCTGCAAAGACTTTATAGCTATAGAAGAAAATTCATCCTTTTGCCTCTTCCAAGGAGACAAGAGGCATGTATGAAAAGTCTTTTGTCCATCCATCCATTTTCTGTACTTGTTTGTCCAATGTAGGGTCACGGGGGTCTGAAGCCTATCTTGGAAGTTAAGGGTGCAAGGCAGGGAACAACCCAGGACTGGATGCTAACCCATCACAGGTCACAAAAGTATTCTGTAAATGACAAAACCCTCCCAGAAGAGTGGCAGCTATTATAGCTGCAAAGAGAGGACCAATTTCACATTGATGCCTATGGATTTAAAATGGGATGCCATAGATGTCCCTGCAGGTTTTAATGCCAGATGTGCCAATACTTTTATCCATATAGCGTAGTATCCATGCTAATGGCAAAGGTGTTGACGAGTGGTTAAATAGCAACTGCAGTACCTGTGAGAAAGTCATGGTCATTGTAGACAGACAATACTGTCAGTCTTCAAGTTCCACAACTAAAATATGATGTTATAATGAGAATATCCTGCATTGTTAGTGTCATTTTTACCAGCACCTGGCAAGTATGAGTAAAGAATTAAATGAGAATTAAATGGAATAAAACTGAATTGTAATTCAATAAGCCGCAGTTCAAATGCACAACCAAATTTTCTATTTGAGCTACTGCAAAAATGTGACAAACTATGTTATAGAAACACAAACAATAGCAACCATCTATTAGTAAAATATAACATTAGCCCACTGTATTACAACTAACCACACGTATAATAAACAGACATGGACTCCAGATTAATCCTGAAGAATCTGCACTTCCATCTTTGGGATTAACAGCAGATAGCAGAAGAGCAGCTAAAGTTTTCTGAAAGCAGGCCATACACACGCACACAACGGCCAACTGTGTAACATGAGGTGGAGCAAACAGAGAAGAGGACACCATTACTTCTCTATCATTCCTTATCACACGGACCTTGAAATGCTCTCATTTTTATACAAGCGACTGGAGAGGACACGCTCACCTCGTTTTCCTGCCAGGTTCATTTTCGCATACTGGTCCAACGGGGGAACAGAAGCTTGTAACCCTAATTGTTCACACCTGCAAGCAATTATGGTGATACTAAAAGTAATTTCGGCAACTCACCAAACTTAGTATTGTTGACACAACAGTTTAAAGCACACTTTTAATAAATGAAGGTCTGGGAGGATGTCCATTTTCCTATAAATCATGCAAACAACATGTTTTCAGGTAGACTTGCTAATAATATTACATCACTGGTTTTCAACCCTGGTACTGGAAAGTTTATGCTGATTTACTGAATAACATCTTAAACATGGAGGTTTGAGGTGCAATAAAATAACAATAAAATATCGCCAATACTAACGGTCACTGGATGCACATTCCACAATGTGTTATTTGCCAATCTGTGTTTTAAAAAGGAATCATTCATGTGCGCTACAATAACCTGAATAGTTTTTCACTACACACTACCCTATATATTCAACCTAATTATGATGACAGAGAGTCATCAAATAAGTGAATAGTTAAGGAGAAGCGAATGGTTAAGCTATTGAGTTAACTACAAAATTAATTTAAGAATCAAAACATAAGTCAATACCTTACTCTAAGTTGAACGCTAACCATATTCTTTCAAAAATAGTCTTCAGAAACATTAATATAGATGAAATAATGGTCAGAATTGAATATACAGATCACCAATAACAAATTATTTAAAATCTGCCATAATAAAAATGCAAATACATTGTGGTATTCCAGGGTGTCTGTATTTCCAATCGTCTGCTTCGAACCCTCTGTATATGAAAACTGATGTCCTGAGCACTTTATTAATTAGCTTTGATTGAGTTCTTGATTGAATGAGTTGCACAGTTCATTTGAGGCTAAACTGAATGTGTATAAGTGCTTTCAGTCATGTTAAACCAAATTTGAGTTGTTCAAGTGATACCTGAGTTCTCTTTTATGTGACAACTTATTGGTCACAATAAAGTTCCATTTATATGATTAGTATTGAACAAAAAAAGTAACAAAAAAAAACCTTAGATTTAGATAGATTCAATCCCCATTTACTTAATTGTGTGATATATAATGCTTTAAACATGAGTGAAACACATGAGTGAAAATGATAGCAATGTGTCTGGATTAATGTGATTTCAATAGTGTGGTTCAAAGCTAATTAATTAGGAGCTCAGCTGGAACAAAAGCCTGCATTCACAGTGGACCAAGAGAACAGCAGTGAATAACCTCAGCATGTTACAAATCCTGACCATTCAATCAAGTTTTATGTGAAACTAATTTTTATCTGGAACAATAAGCGAATAGTTCTGTGTGTTTCCACATGAGGAAAACTACTACTACTACTACTACAGTACTACTACTACTACTACTACTACTACTAATAATAATAATAATAACAATAATGCAACCCATTGGTATATTTATTTAATATATTCTCATCAAGACAGCTGTTTATGCTGTAGTCATTCCCAATTTTCCCTGCTGCACCAACAACTTATAAAAAAATGTTCCTTTTCATTACAACAACCATACATTTTCAAAGCACTTATCTAGTGATAGATAGGGCACAAAGCAGGATGGATACATGCTGGATAGAATGTCAATCTCTCACAGGGCAGTGCAACCAAAGCCCACATAACATAACACATTATGATGTAATAATAATATCCAGACACCATAACATGCAGAATAATATCCAGTAAGTCTGGCAGAGATATTAGGTGCTGAGGCCACAAGCTGTCTTCAGATTTAACCAATGAAAATTATCACTATGGTGATTGTAGGTCAAAACGATTAAGACAGTAATAGATACTAGTGAACAGGGCATACAAGGGCTCCTAGCAATTTTTTTCCCATTGAAAATAAATGAATTTGTATAAATGGAAACTTATGAAGTATTCTCTTGGTATTAGGACATTACCACATTTGTTTTGAACTGGAAACTAGGTAACAAACAGGGGGGGTATTTTCCGTACGTCGCTTAAATCATCCGAGATCAGATGCCTCACCCTGAATGAGTTAATGCCAGTGAAACTCATCCGGGATAAGTAGGTTTTTCAAACCCAGATGTGTAGTAGATTAGTTTAGCTGGATCCATTCATCCGAGATGATTGCACGTGCCTGCGCTGCTTGAAAAGCCCATATACCTGTATATCGAGTCTAGAAACCTTGATCGGCAAGTCTCTCATCGACTTCCAGAAAACGTCAAAAAACAGGGCGCAATTTTTCACGCAATCCGAGCAGGACCTTTAATTAGAGGGTATGATGAATTCAAAGATTTAATATGTACTAAAGGAAACATATCAAAAGCGGCCTAAACCAAAAAAGACGGCTGGCAAAAAGTGTCAGATAAATTAAATGTGTACTGTAAGTAGTTTTTAGTTCTTGTATTTATCACTTGAATGTAGTATTACGTTTCCAATGTTTCATTATTATTTTTTTTGTCAAAATTACAGATGAAGTACAAGCACAGTGATGCAGGACATGGGAACAAGTTAAAGTGAAGTACAAACACAACATGTTACAAACACGATATTACCCAGGAAAATCTGGGTAATGAGAATATTAAATTCTTTATAGAACTGTAATTTTATTGCGTATACATTACCTGCAATGGCATAAAACGCGTCTTTAATTGCCTGCACTCGCAGGTGTCCAGGAAAAACAATTGCGAATTGCCTGGCAAACTGTACTCTTTCATATATTTTCCACATCGCCTACAGTATTCAAATGAGTGCCGCTTACAAAATATCTGAAGGCGATGCACATTGTCTGTGTGGCTGTGAGCCCGACTTCACCTAGTTGGACTTCAGCTATACGGAGCTAATAAATCTTTAAGATATAATATTCCATCTCGGCTGAAGTGGTATCTTTCAAAAAGAATATCGTCCAGCAACAATAAAGGATCTTGCCAATCGCACAAAACCCTCTCAATTTGAAATTCCCTAATTATTATTTGTGCACCAAATTTGCAATTGGTCACTCATCCATGAATGGTGAGGCCATGACTGAATGGATTTCCATGCACGGACACTGATTAAGTGTGTGAGCTAATCCTTGGTTATGTAGAACAAACCTGTTCTGGGCAGGTTTGAGGATTTAGATGTGCTGCTATGACAAAGAGTTTTGAAAAACCAACAGATCCAGGATCATGCCAAATCGTCAACAATTACATCCAGCTAAACGAGTAATCCACGTACGAAAAATACCCCCCAGGTCTGGTGACCTGGTGAGTTTTTATTTCATTGATCAAAATTAACAGAGCTATGTAGTACTTTTGTGTCATTAATAATGATATTCACAAACATGCACAGAAAAAAACAATAGTAATTAAATCATGAGCATTTAATTCTCAGCAAAACACTTGTGGCAAAGTGAAATCAGAGAGAATATGGTGTGAGATATACTGGATTCTCTGAGCACAGAATGGTTTGTTTCCCTCCTGAACTTATTGATCAGAGAAAAGACTTCCCTTCCACTGGTGTGAACTGGCCATCGGAAAGTTTTGAGATTTTCCCACCGGAGGGTCTTGTGAGGGCCGGTTGATCGCGATCGGTAATCGGCATCACCACCCCCCCACCCAGTCAGCGACAAATTCTCGGGCTGCTTTTTTGTTGCGAATTTGCCCCGACCCTCCCATACAGGTATATATGCAAGCAAACGCCATAGCCCCCCTCCCCCCGCCCTACAAAAAAAGAACAGACCAGACAGTAGAACAAGCATGAGTTACTGAATTTGTTCTCCTCATATGTCTGTGGTCTCACACTAAAACTGACTCAAACTTTAGTACTGTGCTCATATCATGACTGCCTCCCCTGATGACTTTCACTCCAAGAATGTACTCTACTATCAAAGGAGGGGGTTTGCACTCAGAATTGTGGTATTCCAATGTTATTGCAATTTTGACATGCAAAAATTATAACTCCCACAAAGGAACACATTTCAATGGACAACCTCAAAATGAATTTTATAATGACAAACTGAAACGCAATAAAATGACTTTCAATCCAATTGACATCTAAAAGCAGAATCACAACAAATGATTTTAAAAAGTCTCAGGGTAGCAGAGTCTATTCTATAATTGGGGGTGAATTCACATTCTAACATTTCTTTGCGTTTTTAATCATATGCACGCCACAAAAGAAAAAAGAGCTAAACTGTTCAAACTCGACACATCAAATGTGTATGTAAGCATGTAAGCATGACACATCGATAGGGTACGGGGGGCGCTGTAGACCCCTGCCAACACAGCTGCCGATCACACCACTGGAGCCAAGAATGCATAAAAAAAAATCAAAGCTTCCAGCAGATCAGTTAATATCAGCAAACTGGACCAGAAACTCCAGGGCTGATGAAGCGACAAGCTGCCGAAAAACCATTACTGTCAAAAAAGAAAAAAACTACAAAACAAGAACACTAAGAAATTAAATCACAAAAAAAACTAAGAGATGGAAAAAGGGAAAGATTCAGTAATGGCAGCACAGTAGTGGTGTAGCCTAAAGCAGAAAAAACAAAATCAGGTTAGGCTTCTGCAAAACAGACACTACTGACTAAACAAACAAAAGTGATCTTTCTTTGAAGCGTTATCCCACAAAGACTACCTTGCATACCATTCATCAGACCACTCAGCTTCTCTACGCAGTGCTAGTGAGTAACACATAATAAGAAGTCATCTGCAGACTATATTAAACCCAGCAGTTATAAAGACTAAGGATCACATACCTCAAATACATGGCTGCACAAACACTACAGCACTCAGCTTTGTCATTTAATGCCTAAAGACAAAATATAACACGTCAATGGCAGTTACCAACCCAGCAATACCAACAAGCCCCAACAGCAAACATCCTTGAAAGTGCCTCTAAGGAAAACAATGGCCACAACCAGCCTGAGGGCGGAAAGATGCCAAAGAAAAAAAAACAACACCACATGGATGATCCTTGGGTTAAATACATAAACAAACTAACAAGATAATTAGCAACCTAACTGAAATCTGTGTTTGAAGAAAATATGCTCCGCTACGGTGGCTGCACTAGGCCAAGAATGAGAAAATGAAACAGCGAAACGTCCCAACTTATTGCACACAGATAAGGATTTTTGGCAATAAAGAACATGAATATGCAAAAAGAGTGAGTACACTTGAAGTTGGGCTGGAGCTGTGCCAGCAGTGCTGATTTTGTGCAATTTCTGGCAGGCTCTGGGGGCATCATAAATAAACCAGAGCATCATCCCTGTATAATTCTATATGCGTGGTTCAAAGACTATTCGAAAGCAAACCCTTAAAGTTGTGGAGCTGATGGTTTATATTGCAGGAACAGTGTCGATGCAGCATTAGCGTGTTCTTCCCTGTATTGCATGGGTTTTTCCGCGGGTTAAGAGTTAAGCCAGGACGGCCAACTGTCATTCTTCTGGTGTAACACTCACGCTTTCAGATTCTCATGCTGACGCAAGAAATCTGTCGGCAAATCTATATAATTCCATTATAAACCTATAATTAGCTAAATCAAAAGCGTTGGGTAGTTTCCAAACCCTACAGACTGTACACACGGTAATTAAACTGTTACATACATGTAAATGTGTGTGCGTGTGTATGGGAACTTGTCTCGAATTAAAAATCTCACTCCAGGCAGCTTACCAAAGTTGGAAACCCTGAGTAAAGTTGATTGGTGACTCTTAATTGTGTGTAAGTGTGTGCCCTGGGTAGGGGCATAGCGAGCAATTTTGGCCCCCCTGACAAAACATCACCTTAGGCCTCCTGTGGCTGCCCCCCCCCCCACCCCCTGAGTAGAATTTGCTGAAAAATTCCGTGTGCATATAAATGATTATTATTCGTAATC
>JAODJU010000033.1:9003360-9035459 GCA_026776725.1 Gnathonemus echidnorhynchus
AGATAGATAGATAGATAGATAGATAGATAGATAGATAGATAGATAACCTTTATTATTATTGATCTCTCCTTTTGTGTTGCACAACACTCCCAACTTTCTCCTGTCAAAACTTAAGTGTCAAAAATAGGTGAAATATATTACTAAAATGAGAAATTTATAGGTTCCATTAGTGAGTACATTTGGTGACATGGAATCTAAGAACTTTCATTACAACCCTACAAAACAAGCAGACCAGTGTGCAAAAAAATGACATATTTGAAATTTCTGTGATTTTAATATACAACAGAGGAGTATTTTCCAGCTCCAGGCTTAAGCACTGCACAGGGTCTTATTACACGCAGCCCCTGATTGACTGTGTCGGAAATGAAATCTGAGCCTTAGTAGGACTGCAGTCCTGGATTTTCCATACCTTTACTCTTTGTTTGTAGTATTAGAAAAAATGCTCTGAATGAATGATTATTTTCTGTGTCTTGAATACACCTTTGATACAAAGCTTTCACATTCAGTATTTTTCAGATTTTCTGAACTATGTATATTTATGTATAGGAGCACAGATGGATGTTTTTAACTTAAGCAGCTATTGAAGTGAGTAAAACAGGTTGATGATTTGTTAACAACGTAGTGCAGATTCTAAACAAATATTTAAGCTACATTCCAATGATATTACATTTTTTCTACTGTTGCACATCAGTATGACAGCACATGCGCAATATTCTCCTTTTAAAGCTTACAGTTTATACAACATAAAACATCGGCCTTTGTCATAGGAAGGCAAGGGTGTAATGCAGAAAAGTACTGGATATTGTGGTTGTATGGTACATGAAGTACAAATAATATGAATACCCTATACTTCATCCAGAAACACTGCTCTAATTTAAAAACATTAACATGATCTCTTTCAGTTGACATCAAGAGAATAAAGCAATTCTGGTACCTATGACTGCTGTTTCATTTACATGAATCTCCAACAACTTGATAGGTTGCTTTGTCCATAATGAATATTTCGTGTCCATTCGCCCTTTATGCTTTTAAAATGTAATGATTAATATTGATGATTTAGATTCTCATTGCTGTCTTTAGTTCGTTTGCGAGGCAGAACTCTATACTCCCAATAAACTCAAATAAAATAAAAAAATCTACATCCATCCAACCATCCATTTTCAGTTTCTGCTTATGCAGGACTGGGTTGCCTGAGCCTATCCCAGGGCACAAGGGAGAGGACACAGTTCTCTGGGAAATTTTGAAACACCGAAGCATCTAAGTTTTTGGACTGAGGGAAGATACTGACAAAAACTGGGGAGAACGTATACCCTCCACGCAGCCTGGAGGTCTGAGGCTAAAGCTCTACCCACGGATTCACTGTGCCAGCTACCAAGCAACAAACAAAAGATCTCAGACTTTTTAACCTAAAGTTATTCATACAGCCAGGCTTTATAAAAGCGGCGCGAATTAATACCTTTGTGAGAAGCGTTAACTGCAGTGTCTCTTCTAGCATTTGAATTGGATTAGTGATTGGCAGGCCATCACAAACCTGGCAGTCACAAATCAAGCACGGCACCGCCTACTGTTTAAAGACGTGGTGCGGCTTATTTGCATGTCAGAATACGTGTCGTTGTCAATCATGTAACAATCAAGCGATTTATTGTTTTCTTTGAAAGGCCAAAATTCTGCCCCTGGCCGTTGCCCTTAGTGACAGCTGCTTCACAATGAGCTCTGCTCCTTCCCAGGCAGACCTAGTGATAATGAAGTGCCGCCCAAATGCTCCGGCAGCCGGGGACCAATGTCAACAGCTTAGAGCTGACCTCCTGAACAGGCTGCTCCTCTCAGTTCTCCAAGAGAGCATGAGCTGCCGTTCATCGCTGGACTACCTTTTTTTTTTTTGCCCCTAGGCAAAGAACAAACATAACAAACGAGTAAAAGTTATAAAACATATGTGTATGTGGGAATTCAAGGTATGTTAGCTAAAATCTATTTTGAAAAAACACCTTACATTTACTTTATAAAATGATGTATTTCTAAACTGTAAATGCCTGAAATATGGGGAATGGCAGTTTAAGTGTTTTTGTAAGCGCTAGGAAAGCATTCCTTATAAGAAGAAACTTTCCTCTCTTGGGCATCACTTGCCTTGTGCCCTGTGCTTTCCTGGATAAGTACCAGGCTCAGACTGACCTGTACTGGATGATAACTTGCACTGTCATTCTCTCTGTTTTCTATAAGGATTGCAGGATTGAACAGTACAGAAATGCACAGAAAATGAAATCTATCAAACTCTGCTACTCTCCACAACTGGCATAAACAAATACAAACAACTTTGAATTCTGAATTTATTACTGATTCATAATATTATTAATCAATACTTTAATATGACAAACACTTCTGAAACCCTATAGCCCATATTTGCATATATAAGCAATATAACCTTTAAGTATTCCTTTGTTCCTCATTAAAGATATGGCACACCAATCATTGTTTCTTAGAGTCTTGCAGAAATTATTTGCTTTGATTACTGTGATTTACATGATTCTTTGCCTTTCCAAGCCTCTTGTTTACCTAACAGCTTCACTAATCAGTTTTACCTCTGAGGTCACACATTATAACATGTCATTATAACATGCTTCTAAACACCAATACTCCTATAAAAGTTTAGAGGATAGTTTAAAAGTTTTACGAAATATTAATAGCTTGGAATTGATTAAAATCGTTTGCCAGTTGTACAAATAAGGTTAACTGCAACTAATCTAGATGCTCAGTGAATAAAAATTTACCTTTTACTATAGAGCATTTAGCATAATTTCAGCAAATGCTATGTGTTAGGTTGCCAAATGTACATGTCACACTGCTAATTAGATAGGTAATGGGAAAATAACTAGCAGAGCAGCAGACAAACTGTTACAAACTTCTTTCTAATATCTCAAAAGCTGAACCAATTAGCAACAAAGTCACATAAATTTGTTGGCTCCTTTTTCTTAGCTTCTTTAGTTAATTCATTATTATTAATTCATTTTAAGTGTTTTGTTTAGAAAATGCATGAGTCTGTTTCTTCAAGCCTTTTAAAAATAAGGCAACGGTGCTTGTGCTAACTGAAATTTTCAGGATATTAAAGAAGCTAATTATCTTAAATTAAAATAAGAAACTGAAATTAGAAATGTAATCCATACTTAGACTGCTTTGAGAAACATATTAGGCTTGCTCATATTCCAAAAAATATTAATAATAATGTGTTTTATTTGGCCTGGATATGCCTATTCCCCTGGAGTAAGCAAAAATGACTATGAAAGGTTGTAAGAGTGCATTTAAAGTGCACTTTCCACAGATGTTTTTGTTACCAAATGTTCCATGGACAAGTTTTTGGAACGAAATATAATCTGGTTCATAGGAATAGTTTCTAAATGGACAATCGGCTTTATTTGATCTGACACAATTCATGTCCATCTATCCATTATGATTATTAGGACCATGTTAACCAACTTCCTGTTGCAATACGTGGCATCAGCTTTCTCTCAGTGTAGACCAGTTATAAAATATAAGAAGATTACTGAGGAAAAAAGCCCCTTTGGCTGATACGAGAACAGTTTAGAAACCACTTGAATTAGTGATAAATCCTACTAGACTGGCCCATGAGCAGATGTGACAAGTTGAATTATTTCCCCTCTTACCAGGAAGCTTTGCAAGAAGCTCTAAACATATGGTGCTTTTTTGCTTCTATCTTAGGCTATAAATGTTATTGGGAGAAGGACATTCCCAGGAGTAGGATGATTCTGACGAGTGAGCCAAATGGAGCCAGAATGATCCTTCAGTGGTTCAAAACTCCCAGAGTTACCAAAACCTGGCAACTGAGCATGTGATCTCAGTGTTACTGTCTAATTTAATTATTATACTACAGATTTGTCCACAGCCTCTGAGAGGCACAAAGTCAGCACTGGGTTACTCACCCAGATCATCTTTGTGTCAGACTACAGACACATTTCACACCCTTATACTGTATATCTTCTTCTTATAAAAGTTACCGTGTCTGTAAGATCCAGACTATCCCACTACACATGGCTAGCAGGAATGTCTAATGAGTTTTCTTTACCATATCATGTGTTATGATTATTTCTGTATTATTGCAAAGAAATATGCACACACTGACACACGTTTGTATTCATATCATGTTGTGGGGACCATCCATTAATTTCTATGGGAGAAAACATAAGCCCAACAATGACAACATTAACCCCTACCCAGCCCTAACCTTATCCAAAAGTAACCAAAGTACAAGACTTTTAAGATATTGGATTGCTGACACAGATTTCTACAGAATTGAGTTTCCCTTGTGGGGAGCAAAAAATGGTCCCCACATCATCAAAATAACAAGTTTTTAGTCACACTGTGGGGATGTTTGGTCCCCACAATGTAACATATACATAACCCAGACACACACACACACACACATACATATACCTATATATTTCTCTGAGGTTTCTCTATATGGAATGGGTTAAATATTGCTTGTCACGATGGCTCAATAATATGCCTACAAAATGGGTCATTCTAGTGACCTTCTGGTGAAGGCAGACAGGTTAAAAGCACCTATCTCACTGCGTATTTGAAGCTGATAATAGCAATCACTTACAGTTGCACAGAGGAAAGAAAGAGACAATGAAAAATAAAGCCTTTATGTGAAGTAATCCAGAGAGAGGGAGATTAAACTTGTTTCATATTGCATGGATCCAACACATTAATTGATTAAATAAAACAATATGGCGTGTTATGGGATAGTATTCTGTATATACATATTTCATTTAACTCTTATCTCTCAAGGAAAGTGAGAATTACATGGCAGAATTCACAAGATTTAAAAAGAAATAAATACAATGGATAGGTCTGTCAATCAAGCATTTCCACCTAAGTTCTTGAAGCTAGTGAATTATATAACTTATAATTACAATGTTAAATTGTTAAGCAGTCGCAAGGAAGGTATTAGCTGGGTCTTTGGAGAGTTTTGACTAAAATGATTCTTATGATGAATAACAGAGAATAATAGGATTCGTGTCGGCTAAGGAGCTCATCACAAGATGGACATGTAATACCCAGCCGGTGATTTCAGCTCCTCCAACGTAGCGGTGGAAATTACATATATCTTGGATCCGAGAGACACATTATTTTACAGAGCTATCACTGGAAGGGGCCATATCCATCATATCAGTGCCTCGTCATGTTTCGGAACGGTGAGGTAACACTTGTCAGAATCATCGTTACTGGTAACGGTTATCGGTAATCTGGCGTTAGTGACCATGTGGAGTAACTTATTAACGTAGCTGTTTTCACGTGAGACAATACCTTTCCCAGCTAGCAAACAATGAAATAAATAAATGAATAAAAATATAGTGATTCAGAGTTTCAGTCATGCCACAGCTAACAAACAATGAAATAAATAAAAATATGGTGATGTGGAGTTTCAGCCATGTCAAGGCGCAAGACCTGGTCACGCAATGTGGCAAAAACTTCTGTTCATAAGAAATGTTCCCATTACGCTATGCATGATTACAGAAGCTTTATATACTCATTACGTTATTATTTTTTTTTCTTTAGTCACAATTTCTCTGACCATCAATAATTTTCTAACCTTGAAAGTACTTTGTGGAATTTAAATTCAAATGTTCAAATGTTTGCTCAAACTGATAGAGATCATAAGTTAATTAACAGTGCATAAGAATGACTTTAAATCCAGAAAGGACTTACTTTGAATGTAATAAATCTGAAATCTAAGACATGCAGTTGTCTAGCCATGAACGGTGTCAGCAATACTTAAGTATTTATGGATAAATCACAACGTCATTGTCATAGCTTAGGGTCCACAATGGGCCCTTTAGTTTTAAATGAGATGCAGCCTATTTACATTTTAATTTGATGAGGTTGTTTCAAACTATCACTGTTAGTAATTTCATCTCCTGGAATTATCAGCAAAAAAGAAAACATAGCCAGTAAATATGTATGAAATCAAATAAGGTTGCTGGGCTAAAAGGTATTGAATGCCAATGCCACTGAACTGCAGGAGGTGTAATTTCCTCCATGGCTTTGGCTTTAGCTGGAAATATGTCACGCCTGCCCTGAATTATTTAATCCTTAAAGTGTGCATCATGGCTGTCCAGCAGGCGGTCTGTCTTTGTTACAGGCAACTGAATGTCAAAGATCTAAGATGTTATTAGTATTATTTATTTATTTCATTGGCAAAAATGTACAGCAGAATTGTTCAGGGGCAATAACAAGAATGCGGGGAAGAATATCTGACGGATGGCTCTTCTGCCACATTATGCACACACAAGCCTGCGGTGGTCAGAGTAGAGCAGACGTCAGGCGGAGAATGGGGAGAGCATGGAAGTGTATGGGGATACGTGGGCAGGGTTACAATGATAAGTATTATAATAAAGTACGCTGATAAACTAGCAAGATTAGGGGACTGTAGCTAGGAAGCTAATTACTAAGAAGTATATGTTTCAGTCAGAGTTACATGTTTACAAACACAGATTGCATGATAACACAATTTTATTATACACACACACATAATATATATAACTCACTGATCAGGCATAACAATAATGATAACAATAAACTCAGCCACTCAAGTAAAGTTTTCATGAGAACTTTTTTACTTGCTTTCCTATTTCAATGGTAAAACAAAAATATTAAAAGCATCACACAAGGCTAAAATGAATACGTTTTCATGTAATTCCTATTTTGATATTTTTAGACCGGATATTTTCAGAAAAAAAAGGTTTGGTATAGATTGATCTGAAGGAGATGACATCTCAGTGTTAAAAGTGAATATCCATCAATCAATGGAGGAACAAAGCGGCAACATAAGAAATTGCCCTATAATTGATACAGTTCTGTGTGGAGCCAATCTTGGGTGGTGATAATGGATGTGCAAGAGCGACAGGATATTCATTTGCAGGACACACTTTGTAAGTCTCACATCAATGTACACCTTACTGAATGAGTGTGAGTAGTAATAACAGCATATCATGCAAAAACATGAGAAGCCAGTACTACTCTGATCCAAACTACACCGACGCAGACAACAAACATGCAGCTGCCACCACCACAAAACACTTACAGGAACTGAACTGTACAAGGAAGCACATCCAGCATTCCAAAAACGTGTTGACTGATAATATTCATTAATACATTTCGTAAAGGTGTATGTGCACAGTAAAAGAGCTGCAGCCATTAAAGTGTAATAAAAGACTTTTCACAATGTGCAATAAACACAATGGTGGCAAGTAACTTAGTAACAGTAATTATACAGATGGTAGGAGCCTCAATCGCTGTAATTAACATACGGATGCAACCATTTTCCATTTTATGGTTGTATGGTATTGTTTGGTAACACACAGTATCGCAGGGTGAACATTACATGATTATTTTGTGATCTACAGGTCCTGGTTTGACACAGTGTGGGAGAAAAATTATCAGCTATACTGCGAGGCTGACCCAACTTTTCGTATACATTGTATGGATGTAATTGTGATGTAATGTTTATCCGTAGATCTAATAAATCCCGTGAGCAAAACGCTTAGCACAGCATGACTTGCACAGAAAACCTAAGGAGGGCTGCTTTCACCATAGATACAGGATTTATATCCTTGGGTGTTCCTCTCTAAACAATTATATGGGTAGAACCAAAGGAAGAATTTGTGTTTGGGGGAAAGCTGGTCACATGACAAGAATGGAAGCAGTTGTTGTACTTTATATTGTGACTGGATTACATTTTTTTGAGGAAGATCCCCTAGATTGGCTTATCGGAACACAGTAATCCTGGGCCTGGAGCCTATTCCAGGAACCATATGACACATAGAATATGTGTATAAAAATGTATTTTTAGTTTTATGACAAGCTTCTTAAGTATGCATGTAGGAATGTTTGTTACAAGTGTATATTTTTAGGATTTGTCTGGGGATCTGTGTGTGTGTGTGTGTGTTTGCGTGTGTGTGCTTAATCCCCAAACCCTGACCAGGATAAGTGGTTAGAAGATGGATGAAGAAGATGGCATGTATGGGAGTTACAAACTTTTAATACACATTATTTCTGACTATTATCTATATAAACTTCAAAATGGACAATATAAAAACGTAAACTGAAATTTCTGAAAATAACTGAGGACCGAATAGATGCAAGTCTGTCATCCAGTGAGTATTTTGCAGTTCGCTGAGCAAATTACTATCATAAGAAAGCTCGAGATTCTTCTGCTTTCAATATTGTGTAAACCACAGAATGTGTTTTGGGGATATAGGTGACTGCATTTGATGGAGCAAGACAAATGCAATGCATTGGCTATTTCTAATGTGATAGAACCATTTTCTGAAACAAATTGCAAGGATGCTTACAAGAATTCACTTTTTCTCCAGTAAATAAAGCAAAAGAAGAAAGACACAGTGACAGTTATGGGGAACTCAAGGTGTAAATTAGCCTCTAAAAAATACAGCAGACAGACAGATCCTATTTTCTCTGACAGAAGGTGTCATCCCTACAAAATGGAGTTCTGTGGGGATAAAACAAAATCGGAAACACATAACATTAATAATTATCTTCCTAAAAATATACAAATCACAATGACCCGATAAAAACATATACAAAAACAGAAGAGAATACTCTATATGTCACAGTATAAAAGCTGCTAAAACTTACTGTATGCTCTTTGACGTTTTCAGCTTAATGAGGTGACAAAGTTGTTGTGATGAACAATGCATAAACACAGAGGCACACTGAACAATAGGATGTGCACGGATTGTGTGTGATGAAATGGTATCTATCACTTTTTTTCCCACAAAAATCCTGAATCTTTCAGGCTACATGGATTTAATCTTTAATGAAAGAATGTGTCAGGCTTATTGTACGACCAACTGTTGTGTGTTAAGTGGAACATCAGACTGAATTCTAAATGGATTTGGAAAAAATAGAAAATAAAAATAATGTTTGTGTAATATTATGTTTAATAAAACCATCACCCACTGAATGTTCATGCTAAATGGGCAAAGCTTGAGCATATGTCGACATTT
The DNA here is from genome assembly GCA_026776725.1 of Gnathonemus echidnorhynchus. Lineage (NCBI taxonomy): Eukaryota > Metazoa > Chordata > Actinopteri > Osteoglossiformes > Mormyridae > Gnathonemus > Gnathonemus echidnorhynchus. The sequence continues at coordinate 9,012,402 of JAODJU010000033.1, forward strand.
TTTATTGAATATGAAATTGTAGTATTATTATTATTATTATTAGTAGTAGTAGTAGTGATAGTAGTAGTTGTAGTTGTTGCAATAGTAATACTTCCCAGTACTTGCAGCTTAGTTTTACATTACTATATTAGTAAACAGAAGTAAAGAACATGCCTAACATCTCCCCCTTTAACATAATAAAGGAGAGGAATGCATGGAATCGAAATTAGCTGCAGCAATACTGCAGGTAAATGAGTTAAAATAAATGAAAAATTAAACTCAATAAATTACCGATTTGGAGTAATGATTTGTGATATGTACAGTTACACAGAACAATGCACAATTAAAAAAAATACAGAATCAAACAAGCCAAACACAAACAGATATATAAATATATATGCCAATGCCAATTGTTTAAAAACAAAATATAGTGGCTGACTGGTCGTATAATTTTACAATAATGAAGACAAAATTTAATAAAAAAAAATCTAATTAAAATCAGGTTAAAACCTAAACTCTAACATAATCATACTCTAACAGAACCATGTCAATGACTTCAAATGTAAAAGCCGCAAAGAATGTAATAAAAAGATTGTTCAGAAGCATTTCAGGGGAAAGAGAATGATGGAAAGAAAAGGAAAGAAATAAACAAATGAATAATAATAATAATAATAACAACAAACTATTCCTCTTGGACACTAAAAGGTCTCTTCAGTACTTCAGTATTGCATTTTGATCATCGTAGATGTTTCTGCTTGTTGAGATTATGTCTGCCTTGGACACCCATGTGGCCACTGGCATTTTTTTCAGCATGGTCCAGAGCTGATGATTTACGGTATTTGTTGTGTTACAAGATAATTGAAGTGAGCTAAAAATTGGGAAAAGCCACAAACAAAAATTACAAAAAGGATAATGATTGATAGGAGAAACAATTGCAGATAGTCTTTTAAACAAAAAAAAAAATGTATGGCTCCGACTGAAGCTGTCTCCAAAAAATAACTTTAAAAAACAAAACAAAAAAAAAAAAATCTGGCAAAAATGCTTAAATTGCACTTCAGTTTAAATGCTGAAACATGTATCTATTAGTGACCTCTTGGTGATTCTTCTCCTCCTCATTATTATTATTACCTTGTAAGTGATTTTTTTTTTTTTTTTTTTTACCATTTACAGGTTGCTATACTTATTTATCTCAGTATGGTTGGCATTGGCAGACAGAAAATTTTGATGTAAACTACACTCGAGTCGACTGAGGGGGAAACCATTGAAATTCAAATTTAAAAACAAAACTTTTACACTGTTTACTTGCTGTAAAATATTGTGAGCTCTGCAGGTAATTTTTTATTATTGAAAACCTTTCTCCCTTTATAGATACGATCTGACAGGGAATATTTGAAAGGCAGCACGGCACTAACTGCCCAGAGATTTCAACTGTCTCTTCTTGCTTGAGGAAATGCTGAGCACTGACTTCCTATTAGGCAAAACACACACTGCTGTGAATCCCCTTCCTGCTCTTTCCAGGCCTGGTGTGGGGCTGTCAGCTTTCAGTGTCCCAGCCTGTCAAACAGGGCCTGTTATTCAGTACCTTCCTTCTGGGACATGAAGAAAAAAAATATATATATAAACTTTTGACAGTACTTTAAGAATATTCCATCTATTGTCAGCATTCTTGAGCTAACTGACACTGCATTTTGTATGCGCTAATCAGGATCAAATGTATTATCCAAACAGACACTAATTTAGAGATTTTGTCTTATCAGCCAATGCTGACACAAACTTATCTTTATGAATTCCTTATGTCAATCTGTGGGTGAAATGTAACAATCATTAGCTAAAATATAATAGCATTTGGTAAGCTCATATCGCTGACAGGCGTCTAATCATGGTTTGAAACAGCTCTCTTGAGAATTAAAATTCTAGCTTGCAAATTATTCTGCAGTTATCCTAACAGCCACCCTTAAAAAAGTCACTATACACATTAAATTAAAGTAGTAAACAAAGTTCACATTTGTAGTGTTGCTACTTTTAAAGTAATTCTTTCTTTCTAACAGTTCAAAAATTTTGCTACCCTTGGATAGTCAATTTTTTAGACTAAAATTGTGAGCAGTGTGGTGGCTTTGTACCTCCGGATTAGAGGTTTGAATTTCTACACTATTCTCCCATTAGGTACTTATGTTAAAAAAGTGCTTAAAAAGTTACACACTTTTGAGTTACGTGTATTCTGCCCTCATCAACATGAACACACCCACCGCTTACAACCCAAAAAAGAAGGCAGGGCTGTGCAAGGAGTATAGTTAATTCCAGGGTTAGGGCCATTCTGGAATGCGTTCATCAATTCCAATCCAAATCAGGAAATGGAACTGGAGTTGGAATTGGACAAAAAAACTATGGGGAGAAGAATTGGAACTGAATTTGAATTTCAGGGAGATTTAAATCCCAGCTCCAGTTCCATTTCCTGATTTGGATTGGAACTGATGAATGCATTCCGGAATTGCCCCAACTCTGATTAATTCATCAAACAACAAAAGTGGGTTATGCCCTCAATGATTTTCACAACAAGCAAAACATGGAACATGGATTAATCTGAAAAATTCATTGAAAACGAAAGCATGGCGGAAGCCTACTACATGTAGGTCTATATTTAATCATTCTCAGAAACAAAGGAATCCTTCGACAGAAATTAAATGTCTTAGTGTTTGAACTTTGCGTAGAGCTACTGACATTACCTTAACTTATTAGGAATATTAAAGTTATTGTTTTGGAAGGGCATCACAAAGAAGGGACGATCCACGAATCGACTCTCAACAAAAGGGGTTTATTAACAAACAGAACACAAAAGGAGAACCAGAAAGTAGAAGAACCACGAGGGGACGAATAAGACAGGTAAAACATGAAATAACTAAAACTAATCACACGGGAAACTAACACTAAATCAAAGAAGACATGTGGGAATCGAGCGAGGAATAAAACACTAACAATGCAGGAATGAACACGCAGTAACAACTACAAGGTAACAACTGAACACCACAACAGAGGGCAAACAGCCATAATGACTGACTAAGGAACAGAAGGAGGGCAGGCACATAAATACACACATAACAAGGGCTAACAAGGGGCAGGTGTGGACTCTTACAAACCATAGGCAACGGAGAGCAGGTGAGGTCGATTACAGATAGATGATCAACACCAAGTGAGACTAGAAAACAAGGGTAAATAAATAAACATTATTAAAAACAGGGAACAACAATGAACCATAACACAAATACATAGATCAAGAATATAGAGAAACAAACAATGAAAAATGCAAAAAAAGTTCAGGCTGCTCTCTGGCCATCCTCAAACCCACAACAAGTGGGAAGACTGAGTGAAAGTCACCAGCTTAGCCTATTAAGCCATATGGTGGCCAGGGGAATGAGGAAACACTAGAGGCTTACAACCTGGGAAATAACAGGAGACAGGATGGCCAGCAATGCCATGGACCAGGGTAGGACAAGAACCAGTCTTGACAATTATGTCATTTATAGCTCTGACTTAATGATCTCTCAACCATTTCCCCCAATAGGCAGTACTGTAACAGTTTTAAAATCAAATAACACAAAACTAGATATTGGGTCCTATGTTAACGATTTGCAGTTCATGGTTTGAAATGCACAGCGCAAGTTCTTTTAGGGCATGACCAACCCCCTTTTGCTAGTTTAACAGCGGAAAAATAGTCACTGGACCAGGTGCATGGTTCAAAAGGCTTGTACTAAATCTTGTAATTAGTTTTGAATGTGTTTGGGGTGTAACATGCTACATCCCCCATTCCCTTTAAGAGCCAGGCCTGTTTCACCTTGGCAGATTGCTATTATAATGGTGGATTTGCCAGGTAGTTGCTAAGAATGTTTCTCTGCAGAGGAAGCAGATCTGTTCATGCGTGAAGTTAAACCGTGTGAGCAGACCATCTACAGCAATGGTGGAGAACCTGGTGGGAACACCAACCCTCCATGGATAAGGTTCCCCAACCCTGAGCTACGGCAACAGCAGGGCTCCTCAGAGCAGAGTCTATATTCCCACGGACTCGTGGCATTAGGGTGCGGCGCTAAGCAAATTCTCATTTTCGAATGCGGGATAAAGGGGGTCACTAATACGTTTGTGGAAGCAGGGAAAACAACTAAAATAAATGTTTTGCTCAAATATGTGTTTTATTTTATCAAACTATTATTTATGTTCGTGAGTGAATAAAAAGTCACACTAATATTTTTATGAAAAAAGAAAAATAGGCTACTATGCTTTGGCTTTTTACAGGACCAGCCTATCCTGGAACTTTCGGATGGACGTTTGCATTCTGAAAGTCCATCGTCACTCTCGTGAACTTCCAGCTAATGATGCCAGAACCAGCACGAAAATATTTAACGCCTGAGGATGTAAGTGCCTGCTTAAGGAAAGGTGAATATAAAATCATATAACTAGTTCATGTCAAACTAAGTAAGGCGAAATCAGATATCGGACAGTCCTTGTCATTGTAAGTGACCACAATGGGAACCACTTGCCTTTTGCCCATTATGACACATCCAACAAAGTGCTATCATACACTGGGCACAAGTAAGACCCTTCAGGGCCCCGTGCTTTCAGTTTCGTAGGGCCAGGATACACTGACATTCACTGCTAGAGCAAGCAAATCAAAAGTGACAAATTAAACACTGAAACAACACAAAAATGTGTGGATTTTGTTTGTGCAGATCTGTGACCTGTTATTGCAGGAGAAAGATGCATATCTGTATGACTAGCCTACACTTATTTGAAAAACGTTGCTTGAATTAACTGTTAAATAGTGATTGTGGCCCATTTGTTGAGGCTATACCTTTGTCTATTCTTTACCTGAAAATAAGCATGGTCAAACAAAACATTTTTCCTTTGCGATTGGGAACGTGATGACACTTCGAAGATGCGGGTGGGAGTGGGACAAAAGATTTTACAAAAACCTGCAACAAAGCCATACTGTACCATAAATGAATCGTAAATGTCATGCAGCTCTGCTGGCTGATTATCCTGAGACTAACCATTATGAAACAGATGTGTTAAAATAGCTTGATGTACACATTAATGATTTTTCATGCTGTAATATTTTTATTTTCAATCTTTTGCCCCTTTATGTGCTGCTGCACATCACTGTGTGTGTGTAGCAAGCACTGTATGCATGCTGTGTACGTGCCTATGTAGGTGTATGTTACTATTTTGACAACGCTTCCTTAAAATAACGGTGAAATACTGCGGCATTGACTTTCGACCAGGTTTTTATTAGTTAAACGCGCGATTGTTTTCGACGGCCTCAAAATAGCAATGTGCCAACGGTATCTCATCCTACCGAATTTTAATACCGACATACCCACGGGTGCTCAGATGGGCACAAGTACATTTGCTATTAAAACAACGTGGGCGCTGAATGGGAAAATGATGGGTGCATCGGGCTCAAGCTAATAGAGATACTTTCGTTGCGCCTGGCGCTGCATTGTACTACATGCAAACTTGAGCCAAAAATCTTCATTACAAGTAACCAACAATAGACAATCAATTAGTATGATAAGATGTACATTCATTTCTTCAATTGTTTTGTATTGTATAGTTATATGAATTATTCACAAGTGCTATGGATTGCAAGATTCACTTCTAAATGTATAATAAATGTAAAAAGGTTCATTTTGTTACATGTGTGGCTTTCCGAATATTGCAATATTGCGTAAAGGTGTGTGACAGCCCAATGCAATTAATGCAATTAAATACACTTTAGTCAGTGGCAGAGTGAGGATAACGGTCATTTACATGGGACATGCACATATTTCAGTGTTTCTCTACCGAAAGTGCATATCAAGCCTAATCGTGCAAAACTCCAGACTTAAGTCGAGAGAGAATACTCTTAAATGAAAAAAGTGTGCAGCTCCACGCATGAGAGTCCATGGGAGAATTGACCCCACTTTGTAAAGGGATTAAAGAAAAGAAACACAGCTCATAAGCTCATATTCAAAATGTTTTACAGTAAATATGGTGTTCCATGGCCTACATTTCAAATTAAATAAATAAATGATTACATATATTAAACAAAAAGCAAAACCGCACATTTAAAAATGGCTTTACCTTGCATCTACAGTCAGTTTTTAATAGGTTATGATATCCTGTCCAGGAGTAGTCCTACAGCAAGTGATTTTCCTAATTAGAGATGTACTCTCAAGGTATTCATGAAATGCTGCAGAAACAGGAAAATCTAATGACATACTGTTTGTGAAAGTCATTCATAATTTTTATTCCTTTTTCTTTCTTACATAACATTCCTAATCCACATTCCCCAACTGAATTATCCCCTGCCAGGATTTCCTTATAGTGTTTTCTTTTGTGAAGAAGAAGAAGAAAAAGAAAAAGAAGAAGAAAAACTGTTGTATGTGTCTTCACTTGTTTACTACTTAAGAGTGGAAGACATAATTGCATTTCTGCCCCTGGTGGAAAAGGAGCAGTGTCCAGTGTCCAGCATGGAAATGACTTTACTTTGGCCACAACACCACCACCACATTATAGCTCCTGAGGCCTTGATGTCAGCTATCAAGACAGAGAAATCTACTTACTGCTGCTGCACAATGTTTTTCTGCAGTTATATCACCTTCCCTATATAACCCAACAACTTTTTAAAAGAACAAAAAAGATGTACTGTACTATATAAATACAAATAGTATGCTACCAGGTCTTTTTTCAAGTTCCAAACAAAATGACTAACCATTAGAACATGTAATAAAATAAAAAGACTACAATGTGATTTGGAAAAAAAGAAGCATTTTCCAGACTGTGTTTGCTTACTTGTGAGGAATAGTTTGCAGGTTGTACAGTATTGCTTTATACGTTTTCATATATATTCTTTTATTAACCGTTGTAGGATTATACTTACATATATAGAGAAATAGTAATATAGTGATCAAAATCAAATTTTTATACTGTTATATTAAATAATTATGTGCCTCCATTATTTTTTGCTACTGTTCTTTTCCCTGGCACAATGAAGCTGAACCTTCTAAGAACCTTCAAAGGATTCAGGCTGTAAGCAAATTCAATCACAGAACTTTTTCGAAATGTGAGCAAAGCAATTCCAGCCTACCGCTGCACCTCTGCTTCGTTCAATCCCCAATCTGACTAATCACAGTATTAAAGGCCGTATAAAAAGGCTCCTCTGTCTGCTAAACAAGAAACTCTGCTAATTTCCCTCCTAGATGCCGTCTTAATTGCATTTAAAATTAATGGTCTGCTTTCTCAGCCAACTTCACAATGAGACGTGGGTAACGTCCCTCTTCCTGCTGGGCTAAGAGCTGTACAATGGGCTCTTAAGCACATGAATCGCTCCATAGTTTTGCTCAGCGCTATTTCAACAGGAAAAAAAGTTATGCAATTCATATGCATGAATGTTTTTGTATTTTTCCCAAAGGCAAACATAACTTACCATTAGTTGTCTTCAATCTTTCGGGAGCCCTTTTCTTTTCTTTATATAATATCAAGCATCCCCCAGAATGATTTATTATGATGTATATTATTGATCACTTAAGGAGTTATTTAGGTATTCAGTATAAAAGTAATGTTCTCATTATCTTGATGGTGTAGAGTACTAGGCCAGGGGGGGCGTCACAGTGCACTTTACAGGACTTTAATTAGCAACTCTGGGGTTCTTTTTTTTCCCCAAGAATCCTCTGCCGTTGTTTTTGCTCAGTGTTTGCAGTTCCTGCCTAAATTCCAATAGACACCGCAGTCCTCAAATGAATGTGGTAATCTCAGTGCCTCATCATCTGAAAGAGGGCTGGAGATGCTCGCCTTAACTACTTGTTTCAGGCTGGTCTCTGACTCACCTTGGGGGAATTTGCTTTTCCGTGTCATTAATCATTTAGCCCATGGGATCAAAACACCAGAATACTCTTCTGGTATCCCAGTTATGAGACGAAACCACAAAACTAGAGATATAGAGTTCTTGGTTAACTAGAAGAAAAAAAAAGTGTTTCGCCTTCATGGAGGTTCTAGCAACATGTGAATACGGCAGATTTAGCAAAGCAAAGCAGTACAAGAAAATATTAGAGCTACCTTCCTGATGTGCATTGCTGATCAGCTTTATCTTGCATGTAGAAGCTCTCTTCCCTTTTAAAGTGTGCAAAAACACATTAGGACTATGGCATCTTTTGCTTTAGGATATTTTCTGTAACGATCCAAAGTCATTTATTCCGACCTTAATAAGATTTATCCCAATCATGGTGTTGTCCTGTCAATATACATTAGTCCATGTTGCTGGTGAGGAAAAAAAAATGTTAATGTTTTATTCAACAATTCTGAAACAACAGCATAAGAGAATGGCTTTGCGGGATATCCTGGCTGGACATGGTGGAACCGTCTTCATTAGCACCTGGTCTCCAGGGTGGGATCTCAGGAAATTATTGTCTTAATCAATAAACGATGAAAACGTGTTCAAATATTTATCCCGATAAAATCTCATTTCAGGAAATAGAATTAGCACTATCCCCACCTTAAAAGTAATTGTAAAAAATGTTTATTAGTGATGGTGCACCAGAATGGTATCACTCAATATCAATGCAGGTTTTTTTAAAGCTTTTCAGTTGATTTGTTTCTCAAAAAATACCACAAATGGCATAGATAGCAGATTACCCAGATATGATTGCATGTGTCAGTACATGCCTGCAACGACCTTGCATCTCAATGACTGTAGTACAGTACTCCATGCATCATTCATTGTGCTTCCTAGGGCAAGTTCTAGGTTCATGTCAACCCTGAACTATATAAGTTGTTATGGAAGACAAGTAAACACACATCTAAAGAAAAACAATTACAAAGTAAGAGACTGCATTTAATTTCTTTTTCCGTAGCTGAAAAATTTGATGTGTTAATTTTTTTTAACCTTGCGTTTCTATTTTCTTTTGAATTTTTGTATGGATACGCTCATACAAACATAGCTAGAAAACACGACCTAGCAAATATAACAACTAAAAAAAGTTACAATTTTTGGTATTTTTTATCATTATGCCACATCTATTCAGTTTTAAAGACAGCTCCCTTATAATTATATGTTTCCAGGAATATAAGCTGGCCACATCCCTGCACTGCTTATGAAAAATACAAAGCTGAATGGATAAATACTGCACAGATAAATTATACCTTTTGTGATAATTTAGTACACATTATTTTATCAATATATAATGTTCAATTTTAAAAAATCAGCTGATAAATAAAAATACCTCAGAGAGCTTTTGCATAAAAGTAACAACATAATTAAAAAGCAAAGAGTATTTTTATATTATTATTATTATTATTATTATATAAAAGTTTTGGTACTGTTGAAAACAATACTCAAAATATATATATATTTTTTAATCTAAAAAATAAAGAGAAAATCTATAAAACTGTGTAGGTCTATTTGGTACGGTTATAGTAGGTTAGGATTGTATTTGAGAGGTACATAGTGTTTTCATTTTTGAATTGTGCATGTGTGTGTGTGTGTGGGAGAGAGTTTACATAGATCACATTTGAGGACCAAAACCTGAAATTTCCCTATTTTTGGGGACATCTTTTGAGGTCCCCATTTGGATAACCTCAGTTTTATAAAAATCTGTGAATGCAATCAAAAACGTAATAATGCCAAAAGTCTTGTATTTGGGTTGGTTGCTTATGATTAAGGTTAGGGATGGCTTAGAGGTTAAGGGTGTGGTGATTGGGATTAGGGTTTTTCCCATATGTGTGTGTGTGTGTGTGAATGTGGAGAATCCAAGTACTAATAACGTGTGTGCAGCCCAACATGGATTCATTCACAATCCCTTACTGTGTCCTACATGATATTTATGCAACCTCATGATAATATCATCAGCAAATACATGTATTTATTTTCAATTACACAGATAACACTGTATACTCATGTCTTGCCTGAAGAATTAAAAAGCTGCCTGCATACAAAAATACAAAACATGCTTCAGAGGTTTCTGTCACAAAACCTATAGACATTTAAATTTAAAGATAAATAATTATAAATGTGTGATTCAGCTGAACTGAAATCAGAATCTTAGAACCCTGGGTGCAAATATTCTTGATTATATGGCTGTACCACTAGCTGCTGTAAGAGTGGGAAGCTGCTCTCCCCTCATTGTACGCTTCCTCAAAATCAACAAAAAATATAATGATCATATAACTTACCCTTCCAGATACGGCCTTTTTTTCAGGCTGTAATTCTAGATGCCAATTTGAGTTTTCCATATAAAATATAAAGTAAAAGAAAACAATCGATTAGTAGTCTTCCAAAATTTCCAAAAGCAAGTCGTTTTTGTTGCAGAAAGAAAGCACAGTAATACTTGCTTTTGTCATGCATATATTACACAAGTATTGTCACATTTTTGCATTGGATTCGCCACTTCTAGTTTAAGATACAAGATACAAAACATCATTATTGTCACTGTACAAGTACAAGGAGCTGTCCTTTGGATCACAGAGGCCTAAATAAAAACTATACAAGCTAAAACAAAAAAACAACAAAAAAAAAAACTTATTTCATATCATACTCATGCCAATGTTTCTCTTCTTAATTACTGCAGTGTTTAGTGCATACACCTCCACTGTAAATATGTCAGCCTTTAAGTTGAAGCCTGTCTTTCAGAAAGTTTTGTAGTTTTTTTTACACACCAATATAGTATGTCATCTTCCAAAACAGGTAAAAAAAGGCATCGCATTATGAAATTTTAAAACACTGTTAATAATACATCTTATACATTTGGTTTTGTGTTATTATTATTTATTCTGCTATTGTTCTTTTATTATGTATACCTATTGCACGTAGTGGTATAAAAAACACATGGAATCTCTCAAAGTTTTATATCTATAATATCAAAATTTCTACACTGAAGGACAACATGTAATCCATACATACAAAACCAGTGACCTTTTCAGTTAATTACTAATTAAACAATCAGTAATTCAGAGCGCTACCCTTTCATTAGAGTGAAATGTTATTATGGTGAAATAAACATTTTTACAAATAAGATGTATATTTGTACATGTATATTTTAAAAGTTACATTTTTCCGTAGACCACTGGTGCAAATGAACAGTAAAAAAAAAAGTAATTCAGATGAAATATGCTCATTACAGACTATTCCCTCTTTGATCCCTGTATATCTGCATAATTCCAGCAATTTTTCTTAATTAAAGATGATCACTCAAGATGCAAACCATCTGTTTAAGCAATTTCTTTATATGGTATTTTTTCATATTTCATTCAGGTGAATACTGCAACAATTATTTCAAATTCCATCACTCTCAATATTAATAATTCTTGAAAGAAAAAATATTTGTAATGGGTTTCTTTTTTAATATGATAATTAATCGAGGGATACAGATTGACATATACTGTTTATTATTACTTACTCTATAGCAATATATCTCCAAATTTTTAATTTTTCATGGGTCTTATTAATAATCCCTTTACTTTCATATCAAATTATCAATCAGTAAGAAAGAAAATCATTGAGAGAGACCATTGCTGTATGTATCAATGTGACACATGTTGTGCACATTATGCAGTGGCTGTGAGTCCAGCTACTGTTTGTTTTATATCAATCCATTTTCTCTAACCACTTATGTAGTACAGGGTCATAGTGGGCCTGAAGCCAAAACCAGGCAGGACAGGGCACAAGGATGGGGTGGGGGGGCTTCCTGGATGGGATGCCAGTCCACCTCAGGGCACACACATACACACACTCACACACATTAGGAACAATTTAGAAGCACCTAAAATTCTTGTTATTCGGACTCACTAGGATTACTGAGTAAGCACCCATGCAAACACAAGCACAACATGAAAACTAACACAGAGCCTGCAGCTGGAATCGGACCCCCAACCCTGGATATGTTGAGCCTAGAGTGCTAACCACATTGCTCTCTTGTGTATCTATCCATCCATTTTCTATACCTGCTTGTCCTATTCAGGGCTGAGGAGGGTCCAGGGTCTATCCTGGAATCTACTGTATCTGCGGAAAGCAGGGAATAACCCAGGATGGGGCTCCAACCCGTCGCGGGGCACACTCACACACCATTCACTCACACACCATTCACTCACACACCATTCGCTCACACACCATACACTCGCACACCATACACTCACACACCATTCACTCACACACCATTCACTCACACACACACATCTAGGGAAAATTTAGTAACTCCAATCAGCCTCAGTATGTTTTTAGACTGTGGAGAGAAGCCGCAGTACCTGGAGGAAACTCCACGACGACACGGGGAGAACCTGCAAACTCCACGACGACACGGGGAGAACCTGCAAACTCCACGACGACACGGGGAGAACCTGCAAACTCCACACGCACGGAGCCAGGTGCAGAGATACGAATCCTGGTCCCAAAGGTGTGAGGCAACAGCCACCTTTTCTCTCTGGTCTTAAACGTTTAATACAAAACACCAGCTGACTGATAGCATCCTGCTGCACTGGTGGCTGAGATGAGTGTGGAGGTCATTTAAGGACAATGAGCAAAAAACAGCAACGCATCCAGGTAACAGCCAAATTTCAAAGCACTGCCCTATCATTTCAATTACTTTTAATTTCTAAATGCAGAAATTCAACTACAGATATAATTACAGATATTCATTTTCTGCTATATGTTTTTTTTTATGTTTTAAGCATACATGTTCAGCATTTAATGGTATATTATGAATCCTTAATTTTAAAGAGACGCTGAGGATCCTGAGCTTACAGGCCCAAACAAGCAGTGGTTGGCATTAAGACCAGGCTTCTTTTGGTATACCACATGCCGAGGCAGCAGGGTGAGTCTGGCCCATCTCTACAAGCACGTGGGAATTAATCATCCTCATCTGGCTGCAATTTCATTTTTATGAATCTTTTACTATCCCACAACTCCCAGGGCTAGCTGAACAGTTGGAAGATGGATGAATGGATAGATATATGTAAATCTTTCTGTAAAAATCTAAAATTATATCCTTAGAGGTAGAAATGTTACCTATTTAAGGATTAAACCACTTTAAAAACAAGTATTTATCATAATATTTTGCCATATAACGAACACTACCTTTTTCACAATCTGTGAATGAATACATGATGTAGATTATGCAAATCAGTGGCAAATGAAAGTTAAAATCAAATAAAATGTTTAGATTTACCCTGTACTGTGGATGGAACTTTTTTTAAAACATATACCAAATTATGACCATATCCTCAGAGTGACCCCGTATTGGATAAGCAATTATGGAAAATGGATGGATGGATGACCGTATCTATTGGTTTCTGTAGTATAGTGTAGAACCCTCAAACAAAGACTAACTCTAGCCTGGCCATCGAAAAGCAATCAGCTCTTGAGTTAACCTCTGTTTTCCTTTTCCGGCTGAATAACTTTACATTTCTGGAGATACCCAGCATTTTCCTCAGCAAAATTGGAAGCAAAAACATATGGGGATTCTCTGTCATGATATAAAGGTACAAGCAGAGTCTGCTTTTTCTTTAATAAGCAACAAGCACGTTGAACAGAACTTCACGTCTGTGAAACATGTTTCGTTCTACATTGGGGATATGAATCCTCTTGTGTGCATGTGAGAAATAGAAATACAGAAAACATATTTATTTACTTCTAAGCCTCTAGTCCTCATATATTTCATCAAGAATTTTCTTTGTTCTTACCAAGGCATTTTTTTCCCCAAAAAATCCACTGTATCTGCAAATTCCAAGCTATATATAAATACATATTCACTTTCAACTGAATGATCTAAATACACTAAATCAGTATTGAATTTTTTGCATGTGAAAAATAAGTAATGCACACCAGCATTCCAACATTCATCTTCTTCAGAATCAATTCATATAAATTATTGTGACAGATCAGCTGGTTGTCAGGACAGAACATAATTGATTCATCGCCACTGTGCCATTGATTACGGAATGTAAATCAATATTTAAAAACGGAAAAAAAGACATCCGAAAGAAGAAAAGAAGCCATCGGCTTGCCAAGTAAGCAATGTTTACAGAATAAGACAAATATCTTGCAATGGTCCATAAAATGGCATTCGGTGTAGTACCTCTGTGCAGTTGTGGTATAACAGAAGAAATGTTAATAGTACCTACTATTAACTGAAGTTATAACACTTAATACATAAATTTAAATGATTTACTTTTTGGAACACATTAACTGCTACACTTTATTTTAAAAAATGACAAAGCATAAACTAATGAATACTGTCACCTTAGCTGCAGTCCTAATGAATCCTCTACATACTCTATATTAGTTTAATTTTACTAATTTTACATTATAGCATGTCACACATTACATATCCATTTTTCAGCAAACAATTCTATTATTTATAACTGTAACCTATTGTTAATTACACCCCTAAATAAGCATCAGTTATAATTGTCCTCTTGAATTATAGCTGTCCTCACTAATTCTAATGTCCCAGCCTATTAACAGCACCATTATCCCACAATCAATTTGGTTTCACAGGATTTATATCGGCATTGGATTTTCCAACCAGTGCCGTCCCTGGGTGTCCTGGCGCCCTAGGCTAGATTCAGCTGAGAGCCCCTAGAGGTGTATAAAAAGAAACATTTCAGAACCACGGGGTATCTGGCTGCTAAATAGCTAGCTTGCCTCTGTTTCAAAAGTAGTGAAATAAAAAAAAAAGTGTAAATAACTATATTGTCATGGAATGCAACCAGAAGTATTCAGATTTTTTTTTACTTGCTCTTTTGCTCCCTCTAATGAAATGGTGTCCTAGACAATCCCCTATGTCCCCTAAAGGCCAGGTTGGCCTTGTTTAGAACAGACATTTTTTTTCTCTCTCTATCATTTAAGTTGTTAATGTATTTTCTAAAGTTTGTCAAATGAAACTAGAATAGGCAGCCCTGTAAAAATGGTTGGATATTTTCAATATTTGCTTTTCTCCTCCTCGGTTGTTACCAGTGAATGTTGGCTTTCAGGGGTCTTTAGAATTTCTGAGTAAAGGACTATGCCTGCACTGAGAATAACTAACTTTACCATTTTCTTTTCCTGGAGGCTGTGAAGTTGTAGATTTGCATGCTGAAAATTGAATGTTAATTAGTCCCTTAAGCTCTTATCAATTTTTGATTTATAACATTGAAGATTATCAGTTTTACCATGTGCAAATTTTCATAATTTGTAAATTCCGAAGTAGCAACCAGTCTTTTTTAGCTCTACCATCTAAAATGATTCCAGTGTAAGTATGGAACTGTGAGGTCATGTTCATCAGGCGGCTTAAATTTGATATTATTGACGGCTTTTAATCTCATAGCTCAACACTCCCCTCACTAACATATTTCTGCAGCCAAATTTGCTCAGTAATTTTATTTTGGAGGGTTGCATTTAAGTGTACTGGCCTGTCTCTATGAATAATTACAAATTGTTTGTACTAGACCTCAAAATTGTTAGCATCTCATTTCTTTTAATATGATTTTCTTCTTTTTCTGCACTGGCCTGTGGTAAACTGATATTTTTACATCCTCACTAATTTCTGCAGGCTTCCTTGACAAAATTCAGATTTTTCCAGTGAAGGATTTCCCCTTTCTGTATCATTCTTATATTATCGAGTCAGTGTTTACTATTTCTGTATCTAGTTGCACATGACAGAGTTAGCAAAGATAAATGAAAGGATTACTGGCGACCTAGCTACCTTTTACCTTCCCTGTGGTTGTATGGAGCACTGGAAAAAAAAGGGTGACTTTCAATTTTTACTTCATAGTTACAATGTACTGTAGCTGTTTGAATCTGTCCTGCAAAACAGCCAATAAACATTAACTATCCAGCACATAGATAAATTTGGGCATGAGGATTCTTTCCTGGACCTTCCACGAATTTCTTTCCAACCTGGGCACGAGGCTGACAGCACACCACACGAGCCTCGCTTTGGCTTGTATATACAAAACTGTCTAAGCCCTTAATAACTATGTCTGCCACTAAATAGACCAGGCTCCTGGGTGTCCTATGCCATCTGTACTTGTAGTTCCTTGCCAGCGCCCTGCTCCGTTTCGCATTATGTCTCATAGGGGTTGGACAAGGTAAGTTCTTGAGGAGCTGCTAATGGTAAGGGTTCCTCTTATCTGCGTGTCGTACCTGTGAGGCGTCTCCAGCTCTTCAAGGTGAATGTTTGGGGAATAGGAGCCAGCTGTTGCCCCAGGTCATGGACCTTAAGTTCTAGGTGCTTAATCAGCTGACACTGCAAGCAGGTAAAGCAATTATAGATGCTGCCCTGCATTGAACAGATAATTACACTAATAGTCTTAATTAAAAAAGTAAATCCCTCCCATAGTATCAGCTCCCTATTTAAAGTCATAAATAACAGTAATTATTACTGAAGTAAAAATCGAAGTTGCAAATATGAAACCATAAAATTTTAGTAGTACTGAAAATGTACTAAATACTGCAGCTGAGAGAAAAAGATGCCAACTGGATAAATGACAGACTCCAGGGAGCGAAGAGTCAGCAATACTTAAAAAAGACAGAGGACGTAATCCACTTGGCAGTGTACAATTAGCAGGGCTCTATGCCTTTTTCCTGTTCAAACATCTGCTGAAATATTTTCATAGAATTCAGAAGGACGTTGAGATAATTCTGCTGGCTCCCATTTGGCTTCACAAACCGTAGTTCTCCATCTTCAGCATCACTCATCAGCATGTCACGACCTCGTCTTTTGATACCTCTTTCATCTTGAAAGTGAATAGACTGAATTATGCTCTGAAAACTTAATCATACTGAAGATGTGAATAACTTAAGCGTTGGCAGTGTGTTCTGGAAATGTGCACAAGGAAGAAACATGGAAAAAACACGGAAAGCGGTCCACTGCCCTTTTGAATCATGAAGGCCTAGTTAGCATTCGTACGATCCCAAAATTTTGGCAGGGGGCTTGATGTTAGTGGTGGAAGGGCAAGTGATCTGAACTGTGTATATTCTACTGTACATCTACACTGAAAGCTTATGCTTTACAAAACTTTGAAAACTAGCAAAGTATCCCCATTATGTACCACCAGCGTCACAGTCTTCACAAATATGAAATATGATGGCAATATACTCGCAATATGTCACAAAACAGGCATATGTTTTACCAGGTTCTCAGAGACTTGCACATTTCAGCTAAAATATATCATAGATGAACAACTTTTTGATTGCAATTAATCTATGATGACTAAAAAAAAAACAATCTGTATATGTATTATGTATGCTGCAAAATGTTAGTCGACCTATGACAAAGCATACACCAGGAAATTTTCCAGTTATAAACTTTGTTAATTTGCAGCATCTATAACTTTTTTTTGAGGTACTCTTATTTATATAAATTGCAGGCAGAAATGAGAGTCATATCTAGTAATCACTGTCACCCTGATCATTACACATTGATTTCATTTTTGTATCTAATTACCCATAAGAAGCTGAAAATGAAATATTAACCCATGCAGCTGACAGATGTATAACTTGCTCCTGCAATGCAAGAATGAAATGCTGAAAAAAGACCCCCCCTTAATTTTATACCAGGATCTAGTCATATGAAACTCCGAAGTCCTTCAAGTAAACATAAATATGTCTTTGCTCAGGATTCTCTGGTCGAAGGGTCCCTTTTTGGTTTTTGTTATTCAGATATAACTGGACATAACTGGACTGCTCCCTATACATTTTACATCACTCCCTATCTAAGCATATTTGACCGAAACATTTTCTGTCATCCATCCATCGATTCATCCAACCATCCATCCTCTAATTGTTCCTCTTGTTCAGGGTCATGAGGGGGACCCAGAGTCTACCTCGGGCATCAAAAGATAAAGACTGGGACCACCTTGGATGCTGTGCCAGTCGTTTTCGTCCTGTATTTTGTTTTTGTAGTTAGAAGTCAACATACGCAGTTTAGATTGACTAATGGTGAATTAAAGCACTATCTGGTCTATGCTCCACAGAAAACATAATAGTGCTAATTCAGTTTATCTGCAATTACATTTTTACAACAAATTGAAATGAGTTTTATGTATGATAACTTAATAAGCACTATAATCCATCACAGTAAGTCATGACCTAGAACAAATTTGGTTGTGGGTACATGGATTGATAATCTTTGAATTCTCTTGGACATTCACATAGAGCCTTTTTTAAACAGGACCAAAATGTACGAATCATATGTAATAATCAGCTTTATTTCTGTAAACCTTTACAAACATGTGAACAGCCTACCTTATTCTGTAGAAATGTTCTCATCAAAATTAAAACCTAACAAATAAAATTATAGTGGCATTTTACCATAATTCAATTGATTTCTACAAAAAGTTCTTAAGTTGCAGTCACTACAGTAGGTTGGAGTTATTGCCTGTGTGTAGGGTTAGCAATCTCTATGTTTGAAGCTCTGTACATGAATATAGGTGAAAAATTTGCCTGTGTTTGCTTTACGGTATATGAAAGGGATTACACCTGATCATGCAGACAAAGATTTTAATCCCCCAATTAACAGACGTGGACAAGGATACTATGGATGCTGGAATTAGCTAATGGTTTCCCAGCATTTTTTTCTTGAATTTCAACAAATAAGGACTAACAACTAAAATCCTGAATATCCAAGCACTATTTGATTTCTCAGTAATTTCCAGGAGAAACATCTCTCTTTCTGCCTCATTCCATAAATTATTTTTATTTTATTTTTATTATTTTGTCACATTTTTGTCACCTTCTATTAATGGAGCAGACATTTAAATCAGCTTGAATACTGAATTAGAAGTTGACAGTGTGTATAATGCTCTTATGCATAATAAAGCTTCACAAGTTTACTCAAGGCTGTATTTACAATTCTGCATGAAATTTTTTAGACTTATCTGACCAAAACCTTACGAAACATTACACAAAGCAAGGCAGACTAAAAAGCATCAAAAGTACTTTGACACAATCTAATAAATAAAATTAAAATAAATAAAAATTATACATATCAATTATTTTATTTTAACTTAAATAATTTTACATATGAAAATGATGTCCATGAAACATAATAAATTGGAATCATGATTTTAAAAAATATTTAGGTCACAACAATATAGTCTGGACAATTAGATTCACTGGTTATATTCAAATACAATTTAAGTCATAATAGCCCAAAGAGGGTACTATGGATATCTGGACCTGCTTTGCAGGCTTACAGATGCCCCTAATATTTAAATCTTTCATAAATGAGCTATTGTGAGGCGTTTATGCTAAAAGCATTTATGATATATAGTGTGTATCAATTACCTGCCCCCATCAGAAACTAAGCCACATCCTTTTAAGGCTTTGAGAACAGCATCCCCATGCTAAGGCCTAGTGCTGTAGGTTTCACAGAAGCACTATGTCTTCCTTGCCCTCTTTCTTAGGAACAGTAAGAGTCTGTATGAATAACAGTAAGGTATCTGCAGTGTGTCACTGTCCTGAACTTAAACTGACAGCAACCTCAATGCTTGGTAGACGTAACAATATTTTACTGGAAATTCAACAGAAACTTTAGCATAGTCACCCCTCTCTTTTTTCAGAACAAGTCACTATATTCATTTGTTGATAATTGAACATGATCATAAAAAATATGAAAAAAAATATTACAGTAATATACAATAATAGTGACGCGACGGGTATATTGATTTGTCATGGCTCTATTGTTTTTTTGATGATTGAGGGTTTTGAATCAATGCAGCCATATTGTAGACACTTGGACCGGATTTCCGAATTCGAATCAGCTTTTTGTTACATTTGCAGTTCCAAAAGAAAGCACGTGAGCTGCTCTGACAGAGTATCAGGTGTATTCCTACTTCTGCTGTTGCATTGAGGTGAGTTACTCCACTATGCTAAAGCTAAACATGTTGGGGATGAAGACATATACAAGCCATTGAGAGATTTATGTTATACAGACATCGTTCTCCTATTCACCAATCACACAGACCAATTTGCATTTTGCCAATATTAATAATAGCACAACTGCCTATATTAAAATTCTGTCCTTGTTTTACAGTACAATTTATACAAAAATGTAGACAGACTATCAAATTTAATTGGAATTAAAATGACTGATTGAAATAAAATGGGTTTTCTCCCTGTACAAAGCCAAGTAAATTAGTTTTCCTAAATTTCAAGCGTTTGTCAACCTCACTGCGTCCCTACATCTCATAAGCAGTTATGGAAAATGGATAAATAAAAAATAAAGAATTGAAATATGTTTGATGTAAGACCTGCCAAAATATATAATCATTAGCCGGATACTTAGTAGGAACTAATAGCAAAATAGCAAAAATAAATATAGATCAGTTCTTGTTTTAATGTTTTTCTTTCACAGACGTAATGCCACCGTTTAAGTTCAGATATAGTGGAAAAATGTGAGTCTCTTGGAATTTCCTCTATTTGAAGTATCAAACCTTATTTTCTCTTCATAGTGCATCCATGTTTTTATCTCTTTTATGTAATCACAGCTATGGTGAAAAAGATCATATTTTCATCCTGGGCAAGAAATGAAAGATTGATGTTATCTAGATGTCTGTCCAGCAATTGAATGCAAAACAGGAATAAAGCTTAACTGAACCCTGACCCAAGATGTGTGCAGATGATTGTCTCATAGGAAAAGAGCACAGAAAGGGCTGTTTCCAGCAGCAGTATCCACTAATTGACCATTTCCAAAACAAGTCTCTTCCACCCATTCCAGCTGTATTTATTATGAATGCAGGAATTTTGTAGGGTTGTTCTCTTTCCTCTTATTTGAAGAACATATCCTAGGGGTCAAGACACTACAGTGTATTAAAGCCAGTTTATTAATACATTACATCACCCTGTCCCTCAAGGTAGTCTGTTAAGGTTAATATTTTTTGAAATATTAGAACATCTTGCTCAGCAGGGTTACTTGATATCTCATGTTAACATAAAATATGCTGCAGTAGATTTTTGTCAAAGTTTAGGTATAATTTTCATAATAACTTAGGTGAGATGCTGGAATATATATCTGTGGTGCATGGTAAGTTCCGCAGACCCTCTACTGAAGGAAAACGTACCCTTTTAAAAGTGTCTTTGAGAACTAGCAAGTCTGTCTTTCAAAGTGTTGGTTTGAGTTCTCTTTATAATAAATCTACAACATGACGTGAACTGACAAGACAGAAACTGGTTTTCTGTTGTGATGTTTTTGAGTGGTAGTAAGTAAAATTTGAGATTGATGTCTGCACTGCATAAAAATATACGATTGAATGTGTTCTACCTGACTGTGATTCATTCCAGTGTCAGGGTCTTGATTTCTAGAATCCTAAATACGTAGTCAGTTGTTGAAAGTACGTAGATGGGTGGATGGATCCTTGGACAGATGTTACAGAGGTTAAAGTAACATGTAGTATCCAAAAAGAAAAGTTCAGAGAATATACTTTAACACACAGCAAAGTTGTTCTGGTATCGCACACCGCACATTTGAAAAGACTTGAATATTTAGATCTGGGAATAACTGCTGCACATCTGTTGGTTATAGGATTGTATGGGTAATAAATGTTTAATTTTCTTTTTACTCCACCGGGAGGTTGTTGTTTGATTGCACAGACAACAGCACTGTATAGCACTTTATATACAGAGGGCATTTCTCCAGATATTTCCGAACATAAGATCCTCCTGGGTGTAAATGCAGGAAAAAAAGATATCCAAACCTGATTAGATTTTGTGAAACTGACTGAACAAAAGGGAAAAGGCACATGATGATCATATTTCAGAAAAGTTAGAATGTATCAAGAGACAGAATTGTTTAGGAAGAGCTATGTGATTCCAAAATGAAAACCAACTTTTATTTCATAATTTAAAACAATCAAACAGACTTGCATGTGGTGAATTCACTAATAACCACTTAATTCATTTCACTCCATCCAATTAGTATTATCGCCCAACTTATCAAACGGGTAGACGTAGCCATTGTTCAGTGGTTAACTTTGACAAAAGCTCATTGCATAAAACATGTAAACAAAAGAACTCAATAGACTGATATCAGGCTAGACAGCTTCATACAACTTCATGTACTAAAATAAACATGACTTGGATTACTTGTCAAAAATTAAAGATTAACACAATGGTATAATACTCTTCAAATTCACTTTTCACATATAAAATTATCTGGGGATACACTGGCAATATCATAAAGTATAAAGTGCTTCATCTTTTGTTAAATTTTTTGGCCTTTTAAATGATCATTCATTCCTGGAAAACATGACAAGCTCCTGCAGGAGGCCCCTGTATCCTCTGGTCAGCATGCTGTTTTGGGTTTGGGGAAGTGATTGAAGCGAATATAGATCTTACTGGGCAGATTATAGATTGAGGGTACAGCCTGATGGGTATCTATCCTTCTGTAATCCTTACTGCCAGGCCAAGATAATCTTCAGATAACTTGGATGTCTCCAGGATACTAACTTAGAACCTTTTAATCATGACCATACACCTTTTAAGTTAGACCCTTTTATTGTTGAGTTTCAGTATTCGGCTATAGGTCCAAACAAATAATCCCAGATAATTCAGCTGACTAAAAAGTACTGGTGATTTTAGTTAAAAGCCAAATGTGGAATGCATTAGTCGTCATTATGTTGATGGTAAAATGATTTTAAACATTTATTATCATACGGTTCCATACAAATGTAAAATGCAGGTTGGAAGTATCATTGATTAAAATGGGTTATAAGTGGTTACACCAAGTTGGACACAAGAGATCCACTAGTGAGAATGGTCAACAAATCCAAATCCAACTACAACACAGATAAGGTGGCCAGCAAATCAAAATGTAAAACTAACTGGTGTTACTTAATCAAGTCACCTTGCGGCAGCAAGTACCTGTAACAGCAAATACCTTTCTTAGATTGAATAGAAAGCTACAGGGCTGCTGACAGGTAGGGATTTTTCAGCTTGAGGTGAATGGTGCAGTTCCCAGGCATGGAGGGAAGAGCACAACACAGGAGTGTAGTAAACACAGAAACAGGACTAAGTGATGACAATGACGATACCTATAGAACGGAGTTAAAAGAGAGCACTTTGAACATCAACTCACTTTGAAC
>JAODJU010000033.1:9035559-9056072 GCA_026776725.1 Gnathonemus echidnorhynchus
GGACTAAGTGATGACAATGACGATACCTATAGAACGGAGTTAAAAGAGAGCACTTTGAACATCAACTCACTTTGAACGTCAACAAGACAAAGGAGATCGGTTTCGGATTTAGGAAGTTCAGAGGCAATTGCATTCAACTAAACATCAACAGTTCACATGTGGAAATTTTTAGCAAGTGTCCAATTTCTGGGCATCCGGCTCTCAGACTTTCATGGTTCCCTATCACCAGCTGCATACTCAAGAATGCACAACAGACAGATCTTCCTGAGGAAGCTAAAGAGCTTCATAGTGGGGACTAACATCCTAAAAACTTTTAGCACTGCTTTACTGACAGCATCCCGACAGGATGCATCACAGTGTGGCTTGGTAACCTGACAGCCAAGATCTCAAACGGCCACAAAAAGCATTCCAGCCTCCAAAATCCTTGGCTTCGACCTCCCCCAACTCCAGCCCATTTACACCACCCGCTGGAAGAGGGCTGATACCATCATAATTAAAGATGACTCCGATCCGATACCCACTTTTGGGATCGGGCTGATACTGGCAAAAAATACTGGATCGGATATCGGGGGGCAGTGAGCAACCAATCTGATTTTCTATCAGAGATAGTTCTAGCCTGAAAAATAGAAAATTCTTGTAGCCTTAGTGCAACATACTGTAAACAGAAGTGAGGGTCACATGATGCTTAGTTGTTTGGAAACACGTGTGTCAGAGCTGTCAGGTTCACTGTGGAAATCAGTTACTGTACTTTACGATGAAGGAAGAAAAAGCCAAACTGCAAAGTGCAGTGTGTGTAAAGCTAGTGCTCATTTTAAGTCTGAACACAGTAATATTAATACAAACTAGATGTCTTCGGAATTGTATTCTTTCTAAAGTTTGGTTAATTACTTTTTAAAAGTTTTATCTGTGCTGCATTGTATATTTTGTACTGGTGACGTGTACTTTTTGACTAGAAATGGTTAGTTGCGGTATACTGTGATGTTTTCATTCTTGATTTCTTTATCATATTTAGTTTGCCATCATATTTAGTTTCACAACAGATTGTGCAATTTGCACTTTAAGAAATATATACATTAATTTTTGTGAAAAGTTGTTACTGAATAAAAGCAGACCTGTATAAATTATGTTGGCTGTGGATGTCTTGCTTTAGCGGCATAGCTTTTATTTGAACAACATGACCATTATATTTTCTTATTCTTAGCATAGTGAAACAATGATGCTATAAAACTAAATGCGGACATCTATCTGATTGGTATTGGTATTGGCAGATATTCAATTTTTTTATATCGTGCTATCTCTAATCATGATGGATTAATAAAGTATCTATCTACAGTATCTATCTATCTGATTGGTATTTATATTGGCAGATACTCAATTTTTTTATATCGTGCTATCTCTAATCATGATGGATTAATAAAGTATCTATCTACAGTATCTATCTATCTATCTATCTATCTATCTGATTGGTATTGATATTGGCAGATACTCAATTTTTTTATATCGTGCCATCTCTAATCATCATGGATGCTCCTGCCCTTTTCACTACCTTCCAGAAGATGCTACAGGAGCATCTCCACCCATAGCACCTACAGCTCAGAAACAGCTTCTATCCACAGGCAATTAGGACTGTAAACACCCTGTGTGTCTGACAGCCAACCTTGTAAAATACACCTGTATTTATTGTAGCTGATTGTACATTGTTAATTTGCATAATAATGCATGGGTTTTCCACACATCTCATGCACCATTCCACCACTGTAGCGCTTTATGTTGTGATACATTATTATGAAACAACAGCAGTTTTGTCCAGGAGTGCAGCACTATATCCTCCTGAGACCCAAGAAAAAGTGTCCTTCAGTTTTAGGTTAATTGTGATTTTCTATGTCTTTGGAGGAAATAAGACATCTTTTTTCAAATTTATTTTTATTTTTAATTTCACAGCATGTCCTCTTTAGTGTACAACAGGAATAAATATGTTTTCTTACATAAGTGAAAAGATATATGCAAAAACAAAATGTCCACTGCAATGGACATAAAAGAATGGGTGGGGTCTCAAAAGGATATAATAGTAAGAATTTTACTTTTTCTGCATTCTCTATTTGACAAAATTTGAATCTTCATGGCTATATAAATAACGAAAATGGTCATATACATTATTGCCATATATGGTCTTAACTACTGTTAGAAATGCAAGCAATAAACATGTCAGACTTAATTAAATTATCATACTGTAATGACAAGTACTAATTAAAAAATAACACTGCCTGCGAAATACATCCCAGGGCACCTGACAACAATGAGGATCCTATTAAATCCAAGGGCCTTTACTAAATACAATCAAACACTTTCTTTCACCCTTTAGGAATTTATTACATAACATAGTCTGCACCAAAATACTACAAGCATATACCGTATATTACAGAAGTCTGTAGAGGACATGCATAAACCTATTTTTTTCTTTTCGTTATCTCGAAATCACGACTTATTTTTCTCGTGATCTCGACATAACCCATGTCACTTTCCCATGATCTCGAGGTTTAGTATTATCCTTATGGACGAATGCATCAGATTTTACTTTGAGATCATGCCGAGATCATGAGAAAAATAAGTTGTGATCTCGAGATAACGAAAAGAAAAAAAAAGTTTATGCATGTCCTCTACAGACTTCCGTAGTATATACTTACTGATAAGCCAAAACATTATGAGCATCCGCACATGAAGTGAAAATGTTCACTAGTACCAATGGTTCATGTGAAGGTCTGGGGTATATTAGTTGATAAGTTAACATTCAGTAATCTTAGTCACCATGTTGAATATAGAAGAAATGGGCTAAGATAAAGATCTGAGTGACTTTGACAAGCTCTAAATCATTATGGCTAGATGACTGGGTCAGAGCATCTCTGAATCTGCTTGTGGAGTGGTTAGGTCAGCCATGAGTGGTACGAGGAGGGAAAAACCATCAATTTTCAACAGGGTGTTGGGCCACCAGGATTTATAAATCTGGGGTGCGAACAAAGGCAACATTGTAGCACTAATGGCAGATAATTTGATTATGATCACAGTAAAGGTGTCATGGCACACAAGGCATCAAATCTCATTGCATATGCTGCGTCACTAAAGGCCAGTCAAATGCTGACCCTTCCACCGTCAAAAACACCAATGGCCAAAAGAAACACCAGGCTAAAAGAGAGTTTATCACCTGGAGTTTTACTTATACCTAAATGACTTGTAAGACAGGGATCATGAGTCACATGTAGTATGTGACTGACAAGCCTCAGAAACTATTGCACCAGTTTTTCTGGACAGACATTTCTGGTGGAGTACACTATCCCACTAATACTCTGTTACTTATAAAATAGCCACAGGAGGCCTCTACAATTACTTCTTCAGAAACCAAATGCTCAAACAAGACAGAGACAAATCTATCTTTTGTTCAAGCATCAACTTTTCATGAGAGGGAAACACTTACCCAAACCCCTTTAGCATTGTCTAAACTGTCCAGGCTCAAGGAATTGACTGAAAACCTGATCATCACCGCACAGGACCAGACATTTAACATCAGGTAAAACCAGCTGAACATCTTGAAGCAGCAAGTCAAGAGCAAATGCAGAATGTGCAGCAAGGCAGTAGAGAGCATCACCTATATTGAAGCTGGTTATAGAATATTGGCACCCACAGAGTACCTAAAGCAACAAAAGAAGGTGGCCAGCTATTTGCATTAGTCGATCTGCACAGAGTTAGGTGGAGAAATGCCTCAAAAATGGTATGACCACTTGTCAGAAACTGTCGTCCACATCAGTGACATGACCAAGGCACTACAGACTGATCAAACCATTTCAGCAACTCTAGAAAAAGGAGAAGCAATGCCTGGTGATCAACGTAGCAATCCCAGATGACAACAACCTCATGGTGAAAGAAGATGGAAAACTGGGCAAATACAAAGATCTGGAGATTGAGCTTGATGTATAGCGCCATGACCAGAGTTCTGCCGGTATTGGTTGGAGCTCTTAGTACTCTCAAGAAGGAATTCAACAAGAACCTTCAAGAACTACCTGATAACCACACAGCCCTAGAAGTGCAGAAGATTGCACTGATGGGAACTGCTCCCAACCCCCACAAAGTACTGCGCTAATCACCCTCGGTCCCTGATTGGTATATGGGCTTCCCAGTGGCCGCCAGCAAATGCTGCAAAGAAGAGAAAAATGATAATAATAATAGATAATTCTATTATAAATTTTAACATAGAAGCACATGTGTAACTATAAGATCACTTTTATGTAATATTTTCTTAATTTTCTTAATTACATGTGCTTTTGTTTATGTACCTTATGTCCAGACACTAAACACATATGCAGTACTTTCTGTATATTATCACATATCATTTTAATCAAAGATGACTTTCATCAACTACATATCCATTATAATTTGACAGTAGGTTGGAACCAAAAGGCATATAGCTGGCCATTTATACAAATGTATGATCATACGTACAGTTATTCATTATTGTTTTTAAAACATATGTACCTCTATTTGCATTTTACATTTCAGCTGGAGTGTCACAGTACAGCTGGCAATTATCCATTTATAAATAATGATGAATTAATCAGGAATTAAGCACCACAATCTACACAGTGCTTTTGCTGTGCACATGATGCTGTTACATTTAAAGCAGTAGAAAATAAAATGATGCTAAATGTAACATGGATTGATCCATTCATTTATTCCAATCACAGAGTGCCCATCTATGAAACAACTTGAAGACATTACTGCAGTTACAGATTTCTTCTTCTAGAGTTTACCGAAAACTTTTTTTTCTGTGACGATTTGTGATAAAGAACAATTTTTTTGCCACAGCAATTCATTAGGATTCGTGGTCATTCTGAAAAATCATGTTCTTCACCTGTTTAAAAACAAAGACCATCTGTATATTTACAACTAGAAAGTTAGCATTAGTTTATGATTCAGGAGAAAATGAGGATGCTTATGTATCACAGAGCTATACAGTGACTCTGAAGAGCAGCATGTTAAATGATTTACAGTATAATGTGTAAACATCCAGAGATTGACACTGAATGATTCTTATATGAACCATAAATTCCCATAGGAGAAGTCAAAGGCCAAGTACTTTAAGCAACTGAGGTGGCAGCAGTAGTGTTGACTGTGTCTAGGCCATGAGTCTGTGTGCCTTAGATTCATCAAGGCTCACTAGTTTGAGTTGTGACGTTTCTTTGTTCAAATCAACACAGTTAAGTGCATAGTTATGGGCAGCCTCAGCAGAGTTCTGTCATGCAGTTCCTAATCACTGTGATCAAGGTATATAATACTACATATACTAATAAAGGACTAATTCCCTTTGGATCTAGATGTCAATGATTGGCTAGCAACCTTTCCATTCTTGATGTATACTTCATTAGGTACAGTATAATAAAGAAATTGTCCCCCAAAAATGAAATTCCGAATATGATTTTTACATGTAAAAAGCTGAGGTGTTTGATGTTGTTACTTTGTCAGGGAATGCTGTCATGGGGCAAGGTATATGTACCATCTTGTTGTATAGCAGGATTACACGTAAAAGTCAAACTTTGAATTTGATGAGTCCATAAATGTCTTAATGCAAGACATAACATGTGCAACAGTTGCCAAGTGTCCCGTTAAATCTCATGATCTCTCACCGCCTTAGTGATATGAAATTTGCAATATCGCCTTCTGCAATGTGGTAGGTCTCACAATTAGTGCCTTAGATGGAATCGGTGCTTTCTCGGAAACTATAGATACAGACGCCATTATCCCACGGCATTTATGAAACTTGCTTTACACTTCGGGAGGCACAGGGGAGAGCATGTACCAGTTTCACAAAGCTGTTTATGACTACATGGACATACACAAACCTCTGTTTATTGTCTTCAGCCACCCAAAATCGATACACACTAGCTCCAGTGGCACTGATGTCTTAATATAGCCAGCTCTGGGTGTTTTCACAACAATACATCATTGACAACATCTGACATTATTCTTAATGTCGCTTTATATATATCTAGCTAGAAGAATCACTATCAGGTAAAGAGTAGACTCCTAGGCAGTCCCTGGTGACCTGCTAAGTTATGAATACTGGAAATGGGTTTTTCCCACAAGGTTTAGGTCAGAACAAACTGGAGCTGCTTTTTCTTAGTGACAGAGTCTGTGGTGACCCAATAGAGTATATTATCTTTAACTTGTAACCAGTACTGCAGTTTTAACAGGTGAATAGAACCCAGTCTGTTACAGATTGCAAATGGCAACATTTTCAAGATATGAAACTCAAGATATGGTCTGAAGATCCCATAATAAAGCAACAAGAAAACTTTTGTCATGGTCTTAGACAGAAGCTTGGTCTCAGGTATACTGAGACTGAGCTCTGGCTTCAACATATTACTGCCTTATGCTGCATTTTGGTTATGCTGAGACCAAACATCTGACCACCCTTCTTCTGTACCCATTTGTCCTATAACATCTGGAGCCTATCCTGTCAGCCAGGAGCATGAGGCAGGGTACAACCCAGGATGGGGCATCAACCAATCACACACACCGTTCATTCCTATGGGCAATTTGGTAACTCCAATTCACCAAAGCATATTTTGGACATTAGGGGGGAACTGGAGGAAATCCCGTGACAACACAGGGAGAACATGCAAACTCCATACACATGGAGCCATGGCAGAGAATCGAGCCCTGGTCCCAGAGGTGTGAGGTAACATTACCAAACTACTGCAACACTCTGCTAAGCCTGAGACCAGGCACGTCTATAGAATGGGGCAAGCTAAAAAGTTCTGGACTTCTGTCCGGTCGGCAAATGGGTCTCTAAAAAATTGTTGATATTTTGATAAAGGTGTGTTCTGCTTTTAGTCTATGTGAATTATGGTGTTTTCCCATATAGCCCTCTATAAACAAAACTAGCTCAGTTCTCTTTGGATTCACATTGTCCATCACCTTCCAAAAGTACTTGGTTAAATTTCTGGTGTCCTTCAGTTTTTATGTTTTCGTAGTCCATTTTACATTCACACTGAACTGGTCTTGAGAGTCATTTCTTCCTCAACAGTACCTCAGTTTTCGTGAGAATGACCCATATTTTAATATTTGTTTTATGGTTTAGCTTACACTTGAGATGCAGAGATTATTCATTTCCAACAAAAATACTACTTGCAAGCAAATACAAGCTGAATTTCAATGCTTTCAAAAAGGTTCAATGAACAGATGGTATTAAGAAAACAGAGGGAATTATATGTAAGGATGTTAAGGGATGATAGCTTTTTTAGTCACACACATTGGGGATTAATGGTATATACCACATGTACATATAATTGCATGTACACAACAGGCGGATTGAAACAGTCTTTAATTCTGACCCTGTGATCGATCTTAAACCTATTTGGCAAATGGCTCTAAAGACAGAAATCTGGCAGTTACTGAAAAGACACTTTATAACATGAGAGATCTTAAGAAGATCTTATGATTTTAAGGTATAAACCTTTAATAAAATAAAACAAATATTATAAATTACGATATTTTTATACTACGAGTCAGGTAATTTTTTAAAGTGAAGTAAACTAAGTAGCATCAGATTCCAATTTGGGTAACAAAATACTACTGTACACACATTAACGTGATTCATTTCCCAAGTATAAATTAGTGCAATCTATCTTAAGAACTGATCATTTTTTGATGGTTGTTTTAACATCAGCATCAGAAAGAGCTGGCCGTGCTTTCTGTTTACATATTGTCGGCAAACGAACTTGCTAAGTGGACTCAAAATGAACCGTACTCTGAGGGTCTGAGTTCATTTGGCGCATTCGCATGTGGCTCATTTTGCATGAGAAACGCACCACTTCAGTCTGCTGAAATGAGCCAAGCGTGAAAACAACCTTAGTCCTCTTATGAGGACTCCTGACAGACACTGTTGTGTTGTTATGTCTTGTTGGCCTCGCTGATGTGCAAACAGGAAGCAAGGCGATTAAGTATTCCTTCACCCAAATTTTTTTATTGTTTTTGTTGTGAATCTGCTGCGATCATCTTTGTCTTTAAAAGCCTAAATGTTCACAAGAGAGCAGAGACTTTAGCCTAGGTTTTCTAAATATACTGCATCCATGTTATGTTCAGTATATTTAATCTTAACTATGGCAATAAGCACCAGGTAGATCACTTGCTGTTTCTACACTTAGCCTTGTTTGTATTGTATGAAACTAAAACCTTTCTTAACGCTTATAAAAAATGTTATCTGTTAATTCTGACTTATTGTGAGTCCAGTCTGCATCTTTTCAATATTTTTTCTAGCATATGGTCAGAATGTTGAGCAATCGCACTCAGCAAATATGGCTTTTCAGCAACTCCGCTGGAGCACTGTGGGCATTTAGCACGCCATAGCTCAAACTACATTTCTTATTTCATTCTTTTTCACTCAGTGAATGATGTTTGGAGGGAGTTTGACTGGTTGAACCGTGTAAATAAAACACACACATGCATTAGACACAAGTGCATTATGAATAATGTGTTGAAAAAACTTACATGAAAGCTTGGAAAACCTGAGCAACTCATAAGAATCTAGTCTATATTTAGTCAACACTTAGATGAGTTGACACCATAAAATAGTAGCTATTCAGGTAGCGGCTGCACTTATCACATAAACTACATCTCAGTGGGAGAAATTCCAACCTATAGGCTGGGCATCTCGATAATGATACACTGATGGTCATGCTGGTAAAATATACAGGACCATCTCTGTCACTGTTCCAAGGGACCTAAGAATACAAACCTTTTCAGGGGACAAATATACTTCACTATTGTATTCATGAATGTCTATGTGTCTCAAATCCCATATTTTCTTTATCCTCCCTGTAAAATGGGTCCATGTTACTAAGCAGTGGATCTAAACGCAGAGCAGAGCAGTCAAACTATGGTCACCCTGTCAGCTTTAACTGACCATTTAAGTTAAATAAAATAAATAAATAAATACTATTTGTCTGGTTTTCATTGGTTGTATTTGGTGATATTTTGCTTACTATATATATATATATATATATAGTATATAGTATATAGTATAGTATATATTAACTATAGTTAGTATATAGTTATCCAGGGCTCTAAATGGCATGTCGTCTAGCGTCTAGATATAGTATGCAGTACAAGTATAGATATAGCCCATTTGTTGCTGCGAGATCCACAGTGTGCCACCATCAAAAGTTTGTTGCTTTGAGGAACATTTGAACAAACAGATAATGATCCTACCTGAATTCCTTGAAAAATGGATATATCTTCAATAATCAAATAATCAATTATCAAAATATGCTAACTAATTCTGACTTAATCTTGATTAGACTGTCAGCTGGGTTAATTACAATGAATGGGTCCTGACCAACAACCTACAAGAAGAATCGTATTATATGAAGTTAGTTCAGCAATGATCCTGTCCACAGAATCAGTATATGAGGTCTTAACTTGAACTACATTTTTATGATGAGACATGGGTTTGGCAGCTTACTTCAGTATGACAATCCAGACCTTATCACGCACAATTTCCAAAGCTCAGGACTGGTCAATATGTTTACAAAATAGTCAGAATCAGGTTGGATATAATATATTGACACCCAATAAAATCCCTCATGGAAAGCCTATGTACTGATTGTCAGACAGAATCACTGAGAGCCAAATGCAGAGAAGGGGGTTTTATTAAGGGAACAATCAAACTGATGCAAGAATTGGCAGGCTGTACTCGTAGCTTGGAGAGGTCAAGAGCAGGAGGAATCAGTCCTACAAAAACAGGGAACAAGGAAGGTAAGTGTACTGGGCAGCTCCAAGGGCGATCAGGGAGAGTGGGCGGATTTAAATTTCAATTACAATTATGACTTCCAATAATTTTCAAAACAAAATAATCGCGATAAAATGATTATTGTGCCGCATTTCATTTTGCAGTGATGCCCCCGTTTTGTCTTGTTATAAATCCAGTGCACCCCTTTCCAGACCCTTTTATTTGTTTCTCAGTTAAATTATATTTAAAGTTCCAGGAAATCCACTGTTAAAAAGACAAGTTTTTTTTTTAAGTTCAATAAATGCATGATTTTCCAAAGTCAGTCAGTAATTCTGTAAAATAAACTCAGAATTGATCAAATTAATGGTGATTATAATTTTCACCATAATATCACAGCCCTAAGTGGAACCAGGAACTGAAAGGGAATGGAGGAATGAAATGAAACACAGAAGACAAAGAGAAACTGCTGGCTACACTCCACGAAATAGTTTGCACTGGACCACAGCACAACTAAGGTTCAAGTACAGGAGAGTCCAGGTGCAATCATTAATTGTGATTACTTGTTTGTGGGCATGACACATGGATTGTGACACTTATGAGATCCAAAATATGGTGATAACACAACATAACAAGTCTGTACACTGTACAGTAGGTACCACTATAGAGATGCAGCTTTATGTCATAAACTCCTAAAAGTTATGCTTAAAATCTACCAAAGCCAATCTGTGTTCGAATATGTCTGATTTCTTACAGGCAAAATGCTAAAGAAATAATGTTCTGTACTAATATATGCTGCTGATGAAATGACCAAGTCCTTCATCTGTACTTGAACACTGACAAGATCTGTAGCATAATACAGCATACTAAAAGCCTGAACTTTCTGTTACCCCTGAATAATTAAATTACAACCCTTTATTATCAAGACAACTGTACACATTATCATACATTTCACTGCAAATGTCTTGCACATCACCAGTGCTACTTCTGCAAGCATGGACAGTTTAGTTGCGGTACTGTCTTTTATGTGTCATGTACACAGGCAAATATAATGTTGATTCCAATGCCCAGAACTGGGGAGCGGGAAAATTTCCTCACTTGCAGTGAGATAATGTGTGTCAGAAACACTGCATGACAGGAAACGCTATAGCACCCATTCTCTGACACATAACAAGTACCTGTGTGTGCTGCTTCACCAATCGATCCTACACGCTGACCAAATCTGTCATACGGTAACAGTCAGGCTCTATACAGGCAGTGTGACAGGGTCAGGTTTTTGCATCCCCCACGACAGAGTTAATGCTGGATCATGCTTCATCAGTCACTGGTGGGAGGGAGGGTTAGCAGTATGTACAGACTGCTACACTATGTCTATGTCTGGTGCATCTAGTGATAACAATAGCCCTGGATACCTTGATAAACTCATCAAGCCTTTGCTGGCTTAAACGGGCAATCTGTTTTTTAACAGACTTTTACTTGAAAACATCTGAAAGGAATTGGGCATTGTTTGACGCACATTATTCTGATCTTGTGGCTTAGATACTCAATGGAGCAACATTGTCTATGTAAACACTCATCTACCATAGATATACTGCAGTTAACTCACTAATTTGCTCAGCTACATGACAAATTGCTACATTTAAATCAGGTGTTCATTTTGGCTGACTGATAAGCATCTGGTATCTGTTTCAAGGCACCAATGGCCTTGGGTCTCCTCTGCTGCCTGACAAAACTCCTGTTAAGCACTAAATAACTCTGCATTGTGTTTTTGTTGCTGATCCGTTTGTCACTAGTTTAGCACACTGACAGGTATGTCCACTGACTGCTAATTAATTTCTAAATGTCTCCACTAGGATAGCACATTGATTTAGGCCTAGTGCTAAAATGGCCATACTACACCCGTAGTAGATCACTAATAAAAAAAAAGCATAAGCCATCTGAATTCAGACCTGATTATTATTTATATGATTGTGTTGCATGGTTGATGGTGATAATCACCTGAGAAGGTAGAGTGCAGTGTTTTAAAAGATGTTTTCCAAATGTCACTGAAATCATTTTGATATCTCATTTGTTTCACATGATAACAACCTACATAGGCAGGAAGCGTGTGGAAATCTGTATTATATCTTTTATGCGAAGTAGTCTATGCAGTTGTAGATCATCACATTCTCCCCTTAGCTTCCATCTCGATATTTAATTTATAACCAAGATCCCTTCCATTCTGTTCATAAATGGTTTCAACTAACTAATGTAAGGTGCAGAAGATAAGGGATATAAGGTTTTCTGGCAAAAAAACTCATGGCGGTATGATGTACAGAACCACATGATGTGGATGAGAAGAAGGGATAGAAACCTCAATAGTGTTAAGAGAAAATGGCTGGTTTTAACAAAATGTTAGGCGACCAAAAATACATAGCAGTAGTCAGTATCAGTACGGTGAAAACACATACAGCATGAAATTTTTTGCCATATGTAACTCACTCCCGTCATTCACCTTCTACAACAGACAGGTGAATCTTATTTTCTGACTTTGCACCCAGCCTTACCGTTACCGTTTGCCATCGGCCAGAGTCCTGTTCCTCCTTCAGTTTGTGTTTAGGCTTCCCTTGTAGCATTTACCGGTTATTTCTTAACCTGGAAAGAAACCTGGAATCGAGTGTAGATCCAAGAGACACATGTCAGCTAAGCAGACTAGCCCATGAATTAGACATGGCTAAGTAGATAAGCCCATGAATTAGACACAACTAAGTTAAGGGATGAATTATAATGGATTGCATTAGCTCTGATGTAAGTGTTGCTCATTTGGTATTATCACCTGTGATATATTTACTTGTGCAAAATCAGGTCTCCAGATATTACTTTGGTTGTCACGATATCTTTAGCCAGAAAGAATTTGTTCAGCGGACATCATTCACACTCTTTAAAAACTGACTCGAGAGTCACACCTGACAGATATGGGACTATGAATGATGCCCCTTGTCTCACTCTGCTTTTGGTGCAGTGGTGCGTTTAGACAACCGGAGATAAGCTTCAATGTCATCTGACTTGTCATTATAATGACACTTTCCTGGTTGGTTTAGCAGCTAAGGAAAAAAGAAGCTGGGTGCCATTGTCTTTCCCTCCCTTCACTGGCTGTCTGCTTCTCCATTGAGTGGAGTTGGTGCCCATTGGGACATCAGATCATCCTTTTAGATACTATGGGACATTTCAGTGATTTTCCAGTGATCCAAGGACAATTCTCTGTCTGCTTTTGTGCCATGTTGTGATAAGACAGGGATTCCCTAAACTATTTAATGAAGTAAGTCTCCGATATACATTATAAGCCGGAGATCTGTGTGATGCTCAAAAATATTCAGTCATTAGTTTTAACAATGTTGCAAACAGCACACTTTTATCACACTGTATCCTTAACATTTTTATGGTGTCAGGGTTATCAGAAGGATCACAAAACACTGGCTTATCAGGTCCGCTGTTCTCCCACATAAGTTTATTGGTAACCAAAGGGATCCAAACACCAAAGAAACACTGAGCATCACTTTGGTAACCCAGCATTGCTTGACTGTATTTTCCATTTATTCTGCACACCAAGCGTGTAAGGAGTGAAACTCGGGTCTTGTGCTTGTCAGACTGCCATGAGAGAGAAACTCTCTCACAATCTTCTTCCCACAATCTATAAATCAAAGACAGCTGTCTAAGTGCTGTCAGCTGTCTCCCTAAACAGCATCAGAGGGCAGTTCTCACTCCTTTGCTCGCTGGGCAGTTACATAGTGGTTACAAGTGGTTGCCTGATCAGTCTTTTTATATATACATATATATCATCAATCGAACTTTACTGTTATATATATCATCAGTCGAACTTTACTGTGAGTATTTGTAAATGTGCTTGAATGTTATAAAACAATACTATATTGTTCTGTACTATAATATAGTAATCTTCACAAAAGGACATTGTTCCTGAACTGGACAAAAAAAGAATGGTATCTAGGCAAAGAATGTGGAGCTAGCTAAAGTGGGGCACCATGTTGTCTCATCGATACGCAAATGTTGCAAGACTAACACATTCTTTGTCATGTTATTTATTTGAATACTTCTGAGGTAGTTCTGGAGAATGAAAAAAATATTACTTCTAACTTTTATTAGTTTATTAGTAATATTTAGACACTACTCTTCCTCATTATCTTCTTTAGTACTTCATTTGCTTGTTATTCTGTAGTTTTAACTCTGGGGTGCTATGCAAGCCACAATGCATACATGTAATATGTCGTAGAGTCTTCGCAGACTTTTAAAAGCATACTCATGTTTATATTACACAAATGTTTAGTTATGGTACTTTGATATTACCAGTACAGTCAGATGCTTCACTAACTAATCATTGTAAAAGATCATTTTTTAAAATCATTTAAGTTTTATTCATATGGGAACTTTTTTGTTTCTGTCGTAATACAAAATGTCTTCTGTTGCGTGTGTCAGTCACCACCATGTGGATTGTTCACTTGGAACTGCTTGTAATTGACATGAACAGGCGTCGCATGGGGGTCTCCTTTTCCTCTGTGCCTTGTGATTCCTGGAATACGCTCTAGACTCATGTTGACCCTGCATTGTGGATGCATTGTGTTCTAATTCATTTGAATTAATTTGTGACTCTAGCTTATGGCAGTATTTGCCATTGATTTTTAGCACTACTAATGGAGTAAACATATGTATTTAATTACAGAATTATTTATGATGTGTGACATTGATTTTCTGTGTAACACACAATAATATCCATAATAAAATGCAAACTCAATCTATCCATCCATCCATCCATCCATTCACTTTCTTATCCTGGTTAGGGATATTGGGAGTATGTGTTGATCCTGGGCAAAACAACCTGAACTTTGAATAACTACATTCTTCCAAATAAAGTTCAGTACAGTATAAAGCTAGCCAAAAATATAATGGTATTTACAAATAGATAGTTATGAAGAACAAAAAATACATTACCATCATCTTTTATTAAACATTTTCAAATGTCTCTGTATAATAAAATCATTTTGCCTAAGCTTTGCTTTCATCAGCAGAGCACAAATTATTGTGTTTGGTATTGGCACAGATACCCCGATTTGATTCGGATTCACAAGCTAACGATTCGATTCATCCGATTCGATTTGATTCCAATGCAGTATTAACTAATAAGAATGAAAT
This sequence comes from Gnathonemus echidnorhynchus, assembly GCA_026776725.1. Lineage (NCBI taxonomy): Eukaryota > Metazoa > Chordata > Actinopteri > Osteoglossiformes > Mormyridae > Gnathonemus > Gnathonemus echidnorhynchus. Next base: position 9,050,519 of record JAODJU010000033.1, read on the forward strand.
ATGGGATATTATACTGCCTACAAAAATCTTTCTACTTGAGGAACATAGAGGTATAGTTCCTTAAAAACAAAACCAACCAGTCTCTTTCAAAATAAAAAATACTAAAAAGAATCTACAGTGCCATGTTTCACAAGGACTTTCATTTAAAGATATCAAGTTTTACTTGATTCCAGTGATATTCTAAGTAATTCTGAATCAGGGAGATGAAATAATGGGGAAAACATGCGTTTTTGTTCGAGCGCTGTTTACAAAAACAGCACTTTTAAAGCACATGTAAAAATACAGGCACCTTACCGTAATTCTTATTACCGTATTTACCGTACTTTTTTTGGAAAATAAATGGCAATAAGAGGATCATTTTAAAATTGTTTTACCATACATTTGGTAATAAATTGTTGTGAATGAAAAGTACATGACATGGGCTGGGAACAGCGCCCACATTAAGTCATGTGACCCCAGGAGAGCTGTGGCTTGTGGCATGTACACAAAGATCAACGATATGAATAAATACCAGATACTTAACTAATTTATATAACATTTCTCGTTTGTAAATTTCTTATGTTCTTATGTAACATCCTGGTGTCGGAATCCTTTTCGAGAGAAATAATCGTGCGTAGGTAGCTACTAGCTAACATTAGGCGTCTACTGTCATCAGGGCAAGGGAGGTAGCTTTTGCTGCCTGATATCGAATCGGGCAATTTTTTAAAAACGATTTATCGAAAAATGCGATATTTTCACAAACCCTCATTGGTCACACCAAATATTACTTGTGGAAATACAAGCAATGTGTTGAGTTGTATCGTTGTATTCATTCATTTATGCCTTGAGTTATAATAAAATGCTTGAGTTATAAATTTTGTGGGGAAGCATCTGTGTATCAGAATGATAAAAGTTATGTAGACAGCATTTGGGTGAAATGGTAACTTAAAGGCATCAGCATTTTTTCAGCTACAGTTTATCTGCAGCAGCCTTGAGGCAGATGTTCTTTTCTAGGCAACTTTTTTTCTGTTGGGGAGACACTTGTATTGCAAGTTAAGCCTTTTGAGTTTCTCTAATTTTTCATGTTTTTGCAGTATGTATGAAGATTCAAAACACAGTCCAGATACCACAAATATACTCACGTGTAAGGTTTTGTTATGCCTAATGTTTTGTTATGAATTGATTTACAGCAAAATTTACAGTATATCTTGTGACCATTACACCTTATTTACAGACTGTTAGTTTACATGCTTTTACCGTGTTGACTTTACAGAAACTTTTCCTGAAATATCATGAATATTTTTCTTTTTCAGACACAGCATGATGCAGAAATTTGCGGTTGTTCTTGGTGCTACTATTTCCATATTCAAAGAGTCTTTAAATAATGTTGCTCCTCCATTGTTCTGACAATAGCTGCTCTAAAACCGCTGGTGTAGCATTTTTATACAAGAATCCTGAGACATGTCAAATAGTTTAGATATACATTCACTCACTGGCAAGACTCCGAGTTTAATGATTTCCATTCCCTGCAATGCTTTACTCAGTCCTGCCTGTCATATGCATTTTTTTGGTTGCAAATTTTCATAAAAAAATCCATTCTCTTTACTTTTGAGGGTTTGTTCAAACACGACAACCCTCCAATCACCAAATGACATATTAATTTCCTGCTATTTTATTTCTATTAAATCTATCAAGTGTCATTCTACATTCTTGATGTGTATGTTTTTCCCACCACTTAAAATCTCTGTACAGAATTTTGTGATACTGGAACAACAACAAGAAATTTATCAAATTAGTATTAAAATCTCAATAAAATGAAACACAGAGTGTCTTTAATTTATTAAATACATATTACTCATATTCCACTCAGGTAATAATAATAATTCTTCTTCTTCTTCTTCTTCTTCTTATTATTATTATTATTAGTAGTAGTAGTAGTAGTAGTAGTAGTAGTAGCAGTTTTTCTTGTAAAACTAGTTTAATATTCCACTTTGATTTTTACAAAGTGTTTAACAAAACAAAAGGATTACAGTAAGGGTTACAATGTAGCCACCTTTTCTTTCAGTGTTAAATTAAAAATGGGCAAAATGGCAAAATATATGTTCTATTATTAATTCCAATGATGTTTTTTACATTTTAGCACCACTGACCACAACATCTTTGTCATGCTTGAAAAGAACACATGTTTTAATCTGTATTTGTTGTACATTTCTGAATTTTGTTATATATATTTTTTTACATCTACACACCATGCTATATTTCTTTTACGCTGCAAATTATAAACATCATGCTGATTTAATATACAAACAGTCAAATTGTTTTAGCAAAATTTTTTATTCTTATTTTATGATATCCCCCCAGATGTTTTTCCCTCCTTTATTACCAGTGTTATTCTACATTGCAGAATTGGAAAGGTAAATTGTAACAAACACTTATCATCTTGCTGGTGTCAGAGGGTTGACATGTGGACAGACTTAGCCTGGTACTACCCTTGGGCATTGATTAGTAGTTAATAACGACGGAGATGGCACAAGGACGTAACACTATTTCCTGAGGGTGCCTTATATGAAGAGAGTGATAACCTGACACCATTTATTATTCATGCAAGTAGCCTTAAATTGTACTTACATGCTCTTGTAAAGCCTCTGTAGGGTATGGATCTGGTGGTTGTTAGGAGGAACTGTTGGATTGAAGCATTTTACTTTAATACGGTCTGTACTGAATTTCCATATGAATTTACACATAGTACGGAAATGACGAATGATACAGGACAATGACTGAATCAGAAAACATCAAAGTATGTTCACAATACTATGGTGATCAAAAGCTTACGGGTTCTTTAGACTGGTGGAGGGTGTTTGAGGAGGTGGCGGGAAGACCTTCTATCGATAGATTGAAGCAGGTATTTATGGGTGCACAGGGTAACTGAAGACTAAAAGGTTGATTTCAGTGAGAATTATTTTGGGGGATCAGCCATGTGACTTTATTTTGCAGATAGGTCTGTAATAAGATCTTGTGTTTGAGTAAATGGATTATCTCATGCCTGAATGGGAAGTGGATGCAGATGGCTTGGGTAGTGAAGATGCTAGCAGTACAGTTTGCCATGAGCTTCCAGTTGGGTGTCCAGATGTTATTCCAGGTGTTCCTACACTGAGTTGTACATGATTATGAAACCAGTACTATTGCTAATGTGGGAAGTGGCTGTAGTTCAGTGAGGCACCAACATACAAGATTCCAGACCCCAGATCTGTTGTTGTGAAAAATAAACAGGAGCAAGCACAGCGAGGAGACCAGCATCCAATGAAAAAAAGTTTAATGACTGGTCACAGGGTGGTCTGCAAGGTGGGAAACTGTCACATTACAGAGCCAACTGGGGGTGCGTTTCGCAAAGGCTCCAGTTAACGACTTACTTAATTGGACCCATTCGGTTGCATGGTCCCGCCTATGCACCCTGGGTTAGCTGATAAAAACAGTTTTTTTGATGTTGTCGGGACCATTTTTCAGGTCCCCACAAAGATCTGTGAACGCAATAAGAAAATTAAAATTAAAAATGCTGAAAGTCTCATATTTTTTATACGTGTATTAGATAAAGTTAATGGGGATGAATAAGAATAATACTCAGATCTGTCCACTAAATCACTGAAAAGTTCATAGAATATAACTGTACTTAAAAATATAATCCATCAATACCCTTCCTGAAAAGTCTGTGATGGAGCCTTCCATTAAAATTCCGAATCTGCAAAAGGATCATTTTCACTTTCTTCATGTCTCTGTTTCACTTCAAACAGCCTTGTTAGTTAGAGAACCAATGAATAATGTTATCATATTCAAATATAAGCAACCAAAAACACACTTCATTGAGTTGTTTTCCCATTTCCAAATGAATTCTTGAATTCATAGATTTGGGCTGAACAGGCAACATTTGGCGCAGGATTATAGATGAAGGAAGGCATGAATTTCTATTTTTACAGGGCAATTTCTCAGGCAAAACAAATGCTGTTTGTATTTTAGTGCATATTTTGCATGTTTTCTGTTACAACTGAATACATTTGAGGGTTTGGACTCTCATAAGTGTGTTCAGAATCATTGCCACTTTCTTTGTTATCCCTTTGCTATAAACTGCTATAATGGAAAAAAATATATATATATATTTTTAAAATAAAAATGTTCTTACTGATTTTAAAAAAAATATATACGCATGTATTAAATTACACCAGAGATGTTGGAATTATTATTCTCCCAAATTTCAACAATGATTAAAGTGCTGGTGTACACCGACATCTTTGGCCCACCTAAAGTGAAATACAAGACAGCCAATAATTCTATCCATTTTCTGAAACCACTTATCCTATTCAGGGTCATGGGGGGTCCAGAGCCTATGGGCACAAGGCAGGAAACAACCCAGGATGGGGCGCCAACCCATCGCAGGGCACACTCACACACCATTCACTCACACATGCACACCTATGGGCAATCTGGCAACTCCAATCAGCCTCAGCATGTTTTTGGACTGTGGGGGGAAACCGGAGTACCCGGAGGAAACCCCACGACGACACGGGGAGAACATGCAAACTCCACACACACAGCCCAGGTCCCAGAAGTGTGAGGCAACAGTGCTTACCACTGCACCACCCCATAGCCACTAATTAAATCCAGTAAAAAATGCATGCCATAATTATATATTTATTTGCATGTAGTGTATATAAAAGTATTAATTTGGAATTCTGTCTTTATGAAATACACAGTCTTATATACACAAACAAAACAACCATCTATTCTCAAAAGAACTGTATAGCTTATAATTGTTACATATATCATCATACTCCATTATATAATTTAATATTGCGGTGTTTGAAAATTGGACTCCTGTGGGAAAAGAAAACTGGGTATGATGGCAGATGACTTGAAACATAAATTAAAACAGGCAAAATGACCCTCATTTGTCAAGGGAATGGTGGATCTCGATGCTGCCTTCTTGGTAGGATAGCTGCCTGACACGTATTCCGAAAACTTCATAGGTTTATACAAGCACCGCTTTGCTTTCTTGCCCAATCCCTTACAAACAATTACCAGGGCAGGTAGAGAAAACTGGCTGATGGAAATGCCCATGTAATTAGCCTGTTAATCAAACAATTATCCCTATGAGCCAGCTCTGACAGCAACCATTGAAACAAATTGAATATAATGCTTCCAAAAATCTCTTGATGAAATATGTTGATGTAAAAGTTTTATTTTAATAGTAAATCAGGAATATTGATTAATTGCAATTATTTGGAAACATCAACAATAAACCTGCCATTATTATTATTATTATTATTATTATTATTATTTTAGTGTATGTATTTGTCTGCAGTCGAGGTCTGAAATTTGAGTTACATGAACAATCATGAGAAGTCCATCTACAAAGTCCATTACAGCTGCGGCTAATGTTTACATTTACATAAGCTATTTTTAAATGGCCATTTTCTCTGCGACTAATCCATTGGCGCAATCAATAGACAAGATGTGGAGCAGGGCGTCCTCACAAAGTCTAAATCTAAATCTAGGAAATACCAGATGACTCGGAGTCCTGGCT